>BLKM01011911.1:2131435-2206042 GCA_013340265.1 Coptotermes formosanus
AAGGGGGGGGAAGGACGAGGCTTCAACAAAAATTCTGAAGAGTACGCATATTAGTTGGCGAACACCACACTATATGAACTTCTCATTACGGAACAGACAGAGCTGTATACACTTAGAAACCGAAGCCTTACAAAATTCACCACTTGGGCACTATCTTGTCTTTCTACAGAATCGTTAAGTCATAACCCTGCAGTGAGAAGGCACCTGCTTATGTCGAACAGGCGATATCGAACGTCAAGGTAGGTTATGCTGTAACAGCGGCTTTACAAAGTTCCGCAAAAGACCGGAGTCTGTGTGAGGCATTTATTAACATAAGGTTCACAGAGAAGTTTGGGAAATATACCAGGCGCATAAAAGTAAAAATAAACAAATTCTATAAACGTCTCTTATGTACTAGTATACAGAAACAAAATGTTTTCAGATGTTGGTAACATGCGTGTATTTTGGAAGAACAGTCCACACCACGAAACAACCCTTGACGGAGCAAACAGAAACTGGGGAACTTCCAGTCTTTCCTGTGTGCATTTGTAGATTAACGTACTCTAGAGGAACGTTATCATCCACCAAGTCTTCGCTGATATGAGGATCGTAGCAACATTGACACCGCACTCTAGGTGGCCAGCTCATGGGAATGTACCGTGGAGCCCCAGCCCATCTTTACCGTTAGCAGAGCAGTGGTCAACCCGAACTATATTTTATAGTAAGGCCAACAAAATTCCGGATAATTTCAGCGCTGACAACACATCTGACATGTTTGCGCAAGGGGAGAACTTCTAGGCATGTCAGAGTGAGCAGTAATGTTTTTTCGACTCTTCACTGGCGGAGAGGCGACTTCGGATTATATTTAGAACAGAATAAAACCACTGCCTTAGAGGAGGAAAATTAGTCAACTGGAAATACTAATTCCATGGAAACGACTCACTCTTACAAGCAAATTGTCTTCAACTAGACAAGAAGTTCGCTGTTTTCATGAAACTCCAAAGTTCATTACGGTGTTCAAATAGAACAAACCCGCGAATGGACGTACCTCAACCAGATAAATTCCATACCCTCTTTTCCTACTTCCTTAAGATGTGTGTTAATATTACATTCCCCGACTGTACTAGGTCTCCCAGCTAGTGTCTTCCCCTCATATTTTCCGTTTTCAAGTTGTATGCACTTCCGATCAACGCATTCGTGCTACATGCCCAGCCAACCTCATCCGCCTTCATTTGATCACCACACTAATGCACAGTCAAGACTAGAAATTATGAATGTCCTCTTCATGTCTATGCATTTTCCTCCGTCCTCCTGCTGCTTCGCATCTCTAAAGGTCCTCCACAGCCCATCCTCTCAGCACCCTATTCCCAAATTTTCGGAAATGCCCAAAGACTGAAGCAGGTATCACTAATTTATTAAAGACGTAAATTTCTTTGCGCAGTGTAGCACAAACAGTTTTTAACGACGCTTTTCGTGCTAAGGAACAAAACTCATCTGTGAATAGTCACGAGACTACGGGTTTTCACAGCGACTTTGCTGAAGATTCCAGTCCTCTGGAATATTACGCTGTGTCATTGGGTACGTAGATAAAAAGAAACATCCCAGAAGATTTTAATCTTCTGAGAAGATATTGGCTATTCTACAAATATATAAATCCGTAAGGTAAATTTGGCACTGATATCTGCGTTGTTTTGTAAATGGATGCAGGACATAAATAGCGCCAAAACACAACAATGATCCGTGAACTAAATACACTGCTGGATTCATTCTATATCTTTGATTATCTAAGAACAAAACGGGAATGAACTGTCTAAAACTTGTAAACGCTTGTCCAACTCTCATCCATGTACACAGGAATATAAAGAGAAAATTATGCAGTTGTAATCTGATTCGTGAACTAAATACATTGTTGTGTTTTCACTGGATTTATTCTGTATCTGATTCACATGTTTCCAGTGCCGAAATAAATTCCTGGCGGCCACAAACTTCAAGGTGATCGCGAGGTGGAGACTGTTGTGACACGATGGCTGACAACAGAGCACACGGACTTCTGCAGTATCAATAGAGAACAGAGAAACTCGCCCCACGGTATGAGAAATCCTTCAGTTTTGACGACGACTACGTGGAAAAGACGCGGAATAGCAGCACAATTAAATCTGAAGTTCTTATTAGAGTAGAAACTAGAGAATCCAAAATACACGCGTCGTAAACTCATTTTGTGATAGACACTCTCACTTCAAGTTTACACTCCTGTAATGTGATACGCAAAAACCCTATGCACACCACCTATCTTGGGGGGTTCCTGTGGTTTTCCTCAGTCCCTCCTGGCAAATTCCGGGATAGTACCGCAATTGAGTCATGACCTCTTCCGTCCAAATTCTTTAAAATTCAGCAGTTATCCAACTACTTACATTTTACAGTCTGACATACCAACAGAGTTGCAAAGTGACCCGTAATAACTGACACAAAAGGTTACGTTTAACTTTAGGGTATAAAAATATATCCAAAGTAAATAATATGAAGAATACAATCCACAGAATTAGTTAAAGTATTCTATTATATCGATGTGAAATGAGGCCACATCGAAAACTCAGGAGAAAAATAGTGAGAGTTTAATTTGATTATTTGTGATGGCTTAGGCTGACAAGGGAAAATACAGGAACTGTAAATTAGGGGCAGAAATAAATATTACGTGGGCGCAGTCGGTATAGCAACTGGCTACGGGATGGATGTTCTGGGGAACCAAACCCGATGGGGGCGAGATTTTCAGCACCCGTCAATGGGGCCCACCCAGCCTCCTACACAGTGGCGACAAGGGCATTCCCAGGGGTAAAGCGACGGAGGCGTGGCGCTAACGACCCACCCCATATAGTGCCGAGGTTAAAGAAAGAGTAGAGCTATACCTCTACTCACCCTCTGTGCCTTCGTGGCAGGTTGTGGGGTGAACTCTTTGTAGATATTACTTCATCAGTGATAACGAAATACACAAAAGAGAGCGCCAAGACGGTAGGGCCAAAATGAACGAAAGAGGGAGGTACTGCCGCAAACTGTATTGCAATGGTCATCACCAGGAACAGTAGCTGAGGCAGGCGGTGGGGAATGAGGAGAATGTGGAGCAGGAGCATAAGAAGTGACCAGCTTCAAACAACCATAAAATTTTCAGAATATAAGATATAATAAAGAAAACGGCTGTCTATCCCATCCTCGAATTCCAACCCTGAATGTCTGCAATGTGAAGGGTTCAAAGGTCCACCGCACTGTCAATCTACCTACAGCTTCCAGAGTAAGGAACGAGACGGCCACGTTCGCTTCTTCCAGGCCCAAGGCGCGGTGAACGACTGATGCACAGCTGCATCACGCTCAGGCAGCGAAAAGGAAAGGCACCACATGAAGATCCAGAACAGCCACATAAGAGTGTCCAAACTCTGCGCTGTCATAATAAGGCGCTACACCACTGAGGGTCCTCACGAGGGATCAAGCGTGGGCCACTAGGATATTTCCAGTGGCCTAGGGCGGACCGCAACTTAAGATGTTGAAATTCAAAATATACATATATATATATATATATATATATATATAAAAGGAAACAGTAAAAAGAAAAGCAAATTACCTAATGCAAACATTATTAACTGAATTGTAATTAATCGGGCCTTAACTGATTTTTCACGATATTTTCTATGCTTGCTGGTTACTTTAAAAGAGCAAGTAGACGAGGATTATCAAAACAGAACAGTGTTTAGTCTGGTTCATGTCCATGCACGATGCACTTCAGCCGACTGATGAGACACTTCGCCTGAGCAGGCGTGAGCTGTTCATTTCATAACAATATCTTAGCGAAGGGCTTTACTGACTATACTAACACTGAAGATTCCAATCTTTAAGATGTAATGTTGTGTGGGGTGGACGGCAGGTACCAGGAAACATGACATCAAATCCCAGGATACTAAAACCTTCACCAACGCCGCTGTTAGAGCCTCAAATCTCGGTTACAAAAGCGTTTCCTCTCAAGCACTGCACCTGAATGTGCCTTTGTCCTACTGTTCCGAATGATCAGAGGACACCATCAGCTCCTATTCAAACACGTTATTTGTTAATGACTTACTCCGCAAATGAAACAATATTATCATGTTCTTGGACTACGCTGAAGATGGAGAAAGCTATGTCCCCCGAAACGTCGACAACAAAATACCAATCAACACAGTGTCATTTTTCAGACAACTGTAATATTTTATCAACAACTCTGTGCCAATCTAAAATCACACAGTATTTCACTAAACTGAACTACAAGGCTCCATCCAAGGACCCTTCACTGGAGACTGCAATCGCCCCACAGTTTTCAGCAGACCATGCTATTCCAAGTACTTTCGCCGCTATTCCTCTTAAATTTTTAATAAGTCTGTGTCGTCTAGGTTGCAGAAGTGTTTGCAAAATGCTGAAGACCATGATGAAATCTGAAAATACCTGTCTTGTTGTTGTGATTTGGCCTCGCACTCTGTTCACAAGATATGACAATATATTAATTTTCTCTGCATTTACTTCTAAACCAGTCTCCTGACTAGCGACCAATACATCTCCTCTGCCTTTTTATAGTACGTATACTTTCACCCAATAAATTAACACCATCAGCACAAACCAGAGGCTGATGTGTACCGCAGCTATGTAGCATCCTGTTTAGGACGTACAGCCATTTAACATTTTGTATTTACTTCAGAATCACTGTTTGCTGCGCGGGAGGAGAATGCCGTTACCAAGTAACTGATGAAAGAAAAATGTTTACCATGTAACAGCTCCAATACCGTGGCAGTGCATTCAGACGTAGACGAATGGGTACCCGCTGTACTAAATCATCTAAACATAAGTAAAACACTTCCCACATTCCAAGCATTACAAAATCTGGTTTTCCTAAGTGCCACGGACAAATTTAAACAACTGGGGCCACCAGTGACCAGTAACAGTAACGTTGTACTTGTGTGGGCCACGAAGGCATGCGGATGTGTGACGGTATAGCTCCACTCATTCTTGACCTAGCCACTAGATGGGCGTGGTCAACTTCACGCTCCTGCCGCTTCACCCCCGGGGAAGGATCGCCCTTTACCTTTTTAGAAGGAGACTGGACAGGCCTCAGAGCTGGTCTCGACGCTTCGGAAAAGTCTCTGTCACCTGCCGGGAAACGAACCACGGTTCCTCGGTCGCCCAGCCCGTAGCCTAATCATTATACCAACTACGGTATTCGGCCTCCCACAAGTGCCGAGTAGCAACACAGAATTGTGTTCATTTTAACAGAATGATAAAAGATTCCTTAAGAAGAGAAAGAACAGCACTTCATAAACCAATTCTAAACAACCCCACAAACTGCCACTGAATTCAGACTGTTATGGTCTAATCAAACCCAAACCAATTTAACCAGTCCGTATAACATACCTGTCACCTGGAACTGCGAATATGGTTTGTGGTGCGACTATACAATTGTGGTGTGGGCCCCAGTTGTAAATGGAGCCCCTTTTATTGTATTGGCATTTTTAAATACAGACAGAAATTGACAGTTTTGTGCATGAAGGTTATCAACGTCTTGCGTCAATAATTTGGTAGGGAAATTTTGTTCATACGGGCATAGGTAAAATATTTCTAGTATGTACTTGTATTTAGCGGTTTTAAACAGAACACTGTTACTATTCGTCGTAATTTACTTTTAGAACGGCTGTTTGAATGCACATGCTGTGCCTATAAATTGGCGCCAGCTAATTCTAATGGACAAAAGTTGTGCTTCCTGTCCTAAAAATAATGCCTTTTGAAGCGTCTCCTATCATTATCTAAATGGTCTCCTGTACCACAGCAAAACTGTATTTATAAAAATCATATATCATGGGGAAAGAACTATCCCATCATAACTACCGCATTTGTATTCACAAATGAAGTCGCGTGATGCGAAGTGTTGTGTAACCCTAGTTATGCTTTTGTTTCTGCTATAACTGTTCCTCATAGTTTCAGGGTACGCAAAACAGCAAATGCTATAAATGTACCAACCTCACATCTCTGTTACCACGCTTGTAATAGACGCTTGGTATGTGGTTTTGCGTTATAAATATCCTACCTTATATGATGACGGTTTATTCAGCAGCTTGTAAACAAAGCACCCTACTCTTTCCTCTTCCTGTCTGTAGAATTCAGGGTTGTAAAAGTACGGTCGATACCAGGAGCAGCTGACTGTGTTTTTACCAGAAGTCTGCTCACACAAGCACAAGTCTCACCACTTGAAGTTTCTACGTTGTGGCTAAAGCCCTAAGCTGCTGCCGGCGTCATGCACTTACAGACTGCTACAGCCATTAAACACCGTCTGCGAGCGAAACAACCGACCCTACACCGCTCACATCCTTCCAGACTTAAACTGTTGTGGCTGGAATACGAGGGTGCGAGGGGAAGACGAATGGACAGCGCAGCCACTACAAGCTAACAAAATTCCGCTATCAGTGACAGAGCAATATTTCACCCATTCGTTTGTCGAAGTGTGATGCCAAATAAGTATTTGTTAATTCTTTTTTCAAACTACACAGCGGTTTATTGGCAGCATGCTGGAGAAAGAGAGACACAAAAGCGTTTTATTTAGTGATGCTGCTAATTGCTGAGATTATATATGATGATATGGGATGATGATATGGCAGAGGCATATGATATGATATGAGGCAGATGATATGGGAATAACAAATTTAAAAAGCATGTAGTATGACGTGTCGTGCCCTAATAAGAAGCACTGTCCCAGTATTTGTCTGTAGAGACTTGGAAACATAATTAAATGTGTCCCAGCCGAGATTTGAACCAAGCACCTCTCAGATATAAATCCCAAGCGTTACTGCTCAAGCCAACCTGCTTAGCAGAACGTCGTTATTATAGGGCGCGCGCACACGCACACACACGCACGCACGCACGCGCACACGCTGGCGATCACGATAAAGCTCTTATTTCAACCTTTATGATGGAAGCAGAATATTCCTCCGAAACCTTTGTATTACAATCCAAAACACCACAACATAAGCTCACATATAAGCATTGTCTGGTAATTCACCGTTATACATTATTTGTATCATGGCTTAAATTCCCTGAATCCAAATGTCTGACATCACATTCTAATACCTTCTCTATTTCACTGGGGTTTAGTTTCGTTTCGTAGTCCTGACCTCTTCTACCTACTCACAGTAGGTGTCGAGATTGTTTTGTTTTTACTTGGTCACACTCAGACACACATCACAGTCAGTAGGACTCCTCTGGACGAGGGATCGGCCCGTCGCAGAGACCTCTACCTGACAACACAAACACTCACAAGAGACAAACATCCATGATCCCGGTGGGATTCGAACCCACGACCCCAGCACGCGCTCGGCCGCACACCTACGCCTTAGACCGCGCGGCCACTGGGATCGGCCTGGGGTTTAGTAATAATCCTTACTTTCAACGTAAGTGTGCGATCAGTTACGCCGTTCTTCGTTGCAGTAATTATAGGCCTACTTCGTGAGTTCGTACGTCATCGCATCTTGAACATGTTCGAAACAGGATCGTTCACTCACTCACTCACTCACTCACTCACTCACTCACTCACTCACTCACTCACACACTCACTCACTCACACACACACACTCACTCACACACACACACACACTCACACACACACACTCACTCACACACTCACTCATTCACTCACACACTCACTCACTCACTCACACACTCACTCACTCACACACTCACTCACTCACTGGCTCACACACTCACTCACTCACTCACACACACACTCACTCACTCACACACTCACTCACACACTCATTCACTCACACACTCACTCACTCATTCACTCACACACTCACTCATTCGCTCGCTCACTCACACACTCACTCACTCACTCACTCACTCACACACTCACTCACTGACTCAATCAATCAATAATTCTATCTTCGTGTGAATTTAGTTCCATTGCAGCAGATACCCGTGATGAGATCTGCCATGGCATAGGCTTAACACAACGTTATACTCCGGAATAAAATGTGACGTACGCTGGCGCCTGTTTATTAATTTCGACATCAGTTTAACCACACAAGGTCATTTACCCAATTAGGGGTTCTTTTTTGGCACATTCGCAACGAAAATTTGCAAATATGAGCCAATTAGCTTCGTCGCGTCAGTTTGTCCGTCTGTGTGTCCGCATGCAACAATTCGAGTACCGCCTATCAGATACTGATACAATATTAAACTCACTTCCATCTAGTGCCACGGTTAAGAAGAGTGGAGGTATAAGTCCATGCCCTCTATATGCCTTCATTGCTACACGGAGACAATTTACCTTTATCTATACCTATACCTATCACCGTATATTACTTTACGGCCCTAAAATAAGTGGCGCTATATCGTACCCGCTTTTCATGTTCGCACTTCCGCCGACTTGTCACTGATTACCCAGAAATTAATTTCCCCTTCAGTGTCCTCTATCGGCATAATTTTCACACCAAGTTTTGTGTAGACCGGTCAAATGGTTCAAATATTAAAATGGAAGGACACATAGATAGCAGAGTAATATCCAAAGCATAATTTTTCCTTTCTCGTGTCGGAAAGTAGGCAAAAAAAATCTTTTCGAAAAACCTATGTGAGGGGTAAAAACTGAGAAATAGGGTGCAGACCGAAGTACTTGCACATTCTCACTCAACTATAAAGTGCAACCTTAGTGTAAGGATAACAAAAAAGTTCTCCCTGAAGATGACCCAGCAGGGTCGAAACATGTAGGAGTGTGTTACGATTGACGATAAAACTGTCTTTGTGCATTTGTTGGTGATTAGTGTTTGAGTATTTCTTGCTTCAGATAAGCCCCGTGCTGAAACTTCAGGCTTTAAAATTACCACAGTAACAGAAATTTGCTTCTCTTTACCTTAACTTTTACCAAACAACTGTATAATCGTGCTGCACATAAATGACTCATTTTACTATAAATTTCACATATGTTACTTCGTCAAAATGCTTAAAATACCAATATGGTATCGAATGTGGAATGAAGCTTCAATAAAAGTATTTCAATTGTGAAGCTCTTCGGTGAAATAAGTTGCGCAGGGTGTTCTATGTCTGGCACAGGTGTATCTGTAATAATCTGTTGATACAGAGTGATGACCGGCGGCAGAATCACAAACATATGTTAGAACACCGTCCCATCAATTTCACCAGCCTGCCAGCCCCTCACCAACTCGGCTTCCATGGTTTCATTCGTACATCACATGCCTTGTGGAGACCACCACTACCAACCTTACATACTGCACCCAGCAATACGCTAGCAGGAACAGATGATTGACCGGTGGAAAGGGTCGTGTTTGTAGTTCGAATTGAAACATGCCGTCACGGACGCACACACATACGAAGGAAGACTGTATGATAATGCAAACCGATGGTGTAGTTTCCTTCTTGGATTATACCTCGGTGAGATAAGCACAAATCGTGTTTCTCTAGTAAATAATGCAGACCGCAAAACGAACAATGTTAACTCAAGCTCGCACAGAGTAATTACTAGTATAGCATAACACAATCAAATTATATCAATGAGCTAGAAAAATAAATTACTCAAAAATTAAATTAGGCCGCTAGACAGAATGATCCTTAAAACGGATTAGATTAAACTAAACATCCTCTTTGTAATATTTTTAAGTCGTATATAAGATTGTAATCTGGAAAGTAGAGGAAGATGGAAGAAACAATAAGAATATTAGTAAAAGGTCATCGGACTATAGCCGACATTGACAAAAGCAGAACGAGAGGCCCTGATATATCCATGAAGGTCTTGGAGAACCTATCTGAGACGCTGAACGCATCGGAAGTCATGCACAGTGTTGCGGTATGGGGTCTTGAGGAAAGCTGGAAGGAAAAGGATAGAATAAATGGTAAATTTTCTAAAAGAAAAAAGTGTCAGGGATGTCTGGGTGTGCGGCCAACCAGGTACTTAAACTGAAATTAGGAAGACACAGTAAAAGACGAAAGCTGAGACACAGGATAGGGGAGTACTGGCTGCGTTTGTTACACACGGAAGAGCAAGACATTATAAGAATGTGTTATGAATGGCAGATAAGGGATTTTATGAGAGCTGAGCTCAGAACTCAAAGAAAGGAACAGAAAACCCGGGATTATATATATTTGGCAAAGCCATGCAAAAACCAGTACAAACAGGCTTTGTACAATCGCCCAATTAAGGAAACAGGTAGCAATATTGAAAGGCAAGGCTTATTTGTGGGGTATTAATCAAAATAATTCTTTGTTAAATTATTCGGAACTGAAATGTAAGAGGGCTCTAGAGTACCATGTTGAGGTCTCTACAAAGAAAGAGGGAAGTGGATTAATAAAGTTGAAAGCAGGAATTCCGGAACTACGGGTGATAAGGACAGAATATAAGAAGGGAATATGCCCCTAAGTGTGACAATATCAGACACACAAAATCTTTCGGAACCGAAAATGTGGATAGAGAGACTCTTATGCAGTAAACTGTTGAATACGAAAAACATGTAATTTAATGGAAAGTTCTGACTTTTGCAAACGTAAGAGAGATCAAAATATTTGTGAATTCTTACTTAAAAGTAGATGTAAATGGGAAAGTGAAGTTAACACAGTATTAAACCTATATGTGGTTATAGGACAATAGAACGAGAGACGGTACTTTTATGAAGAGAAGAGGAATTACTGGGGAGTAGCGTAGCGTTATTAAAGAATTACGGGTGGATGAAGGACGAGGTAGTGTTCGCAGTGCAAACGTGGGCTCAGATACATGCAAGGATGTTCGTTTCGTTTCGTAGTCCTTCCCTCTTCTACCTACTTGTTTACAGCAGGTGTAGAGGGTTTTTATTTTTCACTTGATCACACTCATACACACACCACAGTTGGTACGAGTCCTCTGGGCGAGGGATCGGCCCGTCGCAGAGACCTCTACCTGACAACACAAACACTGTACAAGAGACAAACATCCATGCCCCCGGTGGGATTCGAGCCCACGATCCCAGCAAGCGCACGGCCGCAGACCTACGCCTTTGACCGCGAAGGATGTTCGACGACTCTAATCAAATCAGATACCAAGCTTCATGAATATGCAGCAAAGGATTAAACATATATGGCGTCTGTTTAATTTTCAATTTGGTCCTCAAGCAAGCATTCTAAAAAAGAATTAATTATACATTATACAAAGAAATATCGAAGTATATTCTCATACGAAATTGTATATTTTTTCTCAAATATACGCTCTCATTACACCCGCAAATAATATTGTTGTTTTGATCTTAAAATTATTTCCTCCTCGTCCGAGCGGAGAGTGTCATATAATACACTTAATGGTCTAGTTCTCTTGCAAACATGTTGCTATTTGTACGGCATTTGTTAATCTTCGGAAAGCAAACAGGTGCTGTACGAAATCTCACGAAGTCTGTCTGCAGCAGACATCAGTCAAGGCCTTCATCATGTGGTGGTCTTTCGTTCCCTTCTTACTTTGGCTTTCAGTTTTTTATAAGTGAGGGTGGCTGTTTTTATTCCATCTTTTATGTATAAAGGCCTGTTATCGCCGAGGGGTCCAATTGCTTTACAGAAACCACTGCTTCCCCTCCCTCATCTTTCTTCCCAGCCCTCATTAACATTCCCGCTCTACCCAGAATCTACTCTAATTTGAGCATATTCTATCTAAACCTCGGTGTTCATCAGAAACAACTGCTTCGCTCTTATTCATAACGTATCTACATGATTCCTGCTGTCTGTAGTGACAAAATCATAGTAAATAAATGAATGGAGAATGATAAAAGTCTATACATTTTATATTAATTTGAGTACATAATTTGCCATGTTTTCGGAAGATTGGAAAAATTTATGCACAAAAGGTGTATTCAGACCAAAAGCAAAGTCACCTTTCGAGTGAATTCAAGTTAATCAGGCTTGCACATGGTAACAGTCCATAATGGAGATGCTGTAAATCAGAATTTTTATTCGGAGTGGCCTAAACAAATGAGAAAACAGGGAAATAATAAAACTGAACGGGACACATTAGATTCTGGTCTATACTGATGATGTTAATATACTACACAGGAACATAAATACCACAAAGCAAAAAGAAAGGGTCTATTAGTCGCCAGTAAAATGTTCTGTCTCTAAGTAAACGCAGAAAGAGCTGAGTGTATGTTCATGTCTCACCATTACAGTGCAGGACAAAACCACAACATAACGACAGCTAACAACTCATTTGAATATGTGGCAAAATCCAAATATCTTGGAACGACACCAAAAATTCGATATTGCATTTACGAATAAATTAAGACTCCATGGAGTTAGATAATGGCGTAAATGAGTTTAAGCGCAATCTGCTACAAGGACCCAAAACATGTAGTAAAATTTACTTAAGCCCTAAAAAGAACAAAACTTAACCCACATAAATATTTGTTATTAAAACACACTGCAGATTTTCATTCCCAGTTTCATCGAGATCGGACCCATAATTTGGGCCCCATTATTTGCAGACATATGATTTCAGACTGACGGGTTCTTTTTTTTTTAGAATGGTTAATGAACACGCTGACACTCATGATTGTGTTTACAGAACTGCTTGTCGTTTGGGCTATATCACATCCCTTCACCAGTCACCCATACGCCTATAATCCCTTTAATAACACTCGAGCATTCCGAAACATTTTGATGAAAGAGTATACGAAGGTTATATAACTGGGAACACGTCACTGCCATGTTTATCAAACCTCTGAATGTAGTACCCGACACAGAGGTCGCAACAACTTATGTAACTGCAGGAGCGAAGCCGTCTAAAATGATAATGCTGATACTTAGTACGGAGAAAGAAGTTTGACAACACTGAACTTTTTTTCGTCAAGTAATTTTTTTTTCGAGAGATATAAGGATATAGCACTACCTCAAATTGTCAACTTCTTGCCGATTTCCATTAATATAACGGACGGAATTCCTATTCGCAGAAGCGCGTAAACAGGTAGGCAAATTTTTCATTGTAACCGTAAACAAATAATTTTTTTTTAAATATTGGCTTACAGACAGCAGGGTATTTTGACATTAGGTTTTGTGGGTATTATTATTTCACATCGTTCAGCAAAATGAAATACGTCACCATGCTTATAACCACAAGGTTTATGCAACACAAGTTTATATCCTTACGCGTAAGAAGAAGACAGCGTGCTAATAAGTCACTCATTCCAAGTCGAAACAGATCCCCAGCTGGTGACTGAAGTGTTCCGGAAATCAGAAAGTTTTATTTGATAAACATCGACGCTGTTTAAAAATCATTCCAGAAATCAGACCATCATTATTCTGCTGTAGATTTCAACACTGATTCTTAACTTAAAACCCTTACAGCATTTTGTTTCGAATAATTTTGTTATATTCTTCGCCACTGTGTTTGAACTGGATGGCCTTAACTCTTAGATCAGTCACAGTCTGGCAAAATATGCCTTTCGTGGTTTTGGCTGCCTGGTAATTACCTTTACTTTTCAAATTCGCTTTGGCCTATGTACTAAATATCTCCAGGAACTCATAAATGTACATGCCATCAACCAATCATCCTTTGACAAAGTTACAAAATACTTTTAGGATTTTAAGTCATAATCACCATAAAAATGACCATAAGAAACGATCGTGTCGTCTCAGGAAACGACCTTACGAAATGCTGAAAAATAAATTGTGGGCCTACACTAGGCAATAAGAATCAATCTATTGTGAAGGCGTGAATCCTTGGTGTTGTGTAAACATGCACATAAGGTAAAGATAAACAACTAGCTACTCTTAATTTATACTTTCAGTAGGCATATTTAGATTGATTCAGCAGACAGAAACTCCCAAGAACCTCAAAAATATCTGCAGCGACTGTGTGGAATGGTACCTAGCACCGCACGAAACAGCGACAGTTCACTGTATTGATTCTATACAGAAATACCGGGTTGACTAGCGGAGGCAACTTGGTCACTCGACCATGGAGACCTTGTCCATATCTCCTCGCTTTTGCGTCTTCCAGCAAGTTGCTGGCACACAGTGTACTGCCAGTTCATTTCCGCCCTTCAAATTACTCTCATCAATTCGAAGCAAGTCTGTGATGTTACATAAACACTTAACATTTGGAAGGAAAGACGCGCAACTTACTCCAGACGATATGGCAATCCAGTGCCTCATTCTAATGAATCAACTTACGTTAACTTATGTTAACAACGAAGATGACGACGAAGACGACGACAACAAAGATAAAAACTTAAGAATAAAGATTTTTCAGCAATTTTAAAATTCGAGCATTTCTAACTGTAGTGACGGATCATTCATTACCTGCATAGCTCAGTCGGTACGCTGTAGTGACTGCCTGGCCGGAAGCAAATACAACAGTGGATGCAGATTGGAAAGACTCAAGCGCTGTCGTCTCCATAGCCCCTCTGGACTTCTCTCCGTGGCCTCAGTACAGTGCAGAGATTATGAATGTCGTGGGGCTCTACATCCGCTTCCTCACATGTCTTCAGGGAGTAACCTATGTGACACATTAAAACGTTACTTTTGCTGTCTCAATCAGACAGTCGTGGTGACGTTCAAAACTGGTGCGATACGACAAGGCTGTTGCTTAACTTCCAACAATGCATTAACCTTAAAGCTAACTGTCCAATGTTGCGAATATCCTTTCCTATCCGCATTTTAATCAGACTTTAAACAGGTTCACAAACTTTCTTCTCATATAAAACTTTCCTTAGGTTCAAAGTTGTGTATTTTCGTTTCGTGAACATGAAAGTTACTGGCGTCAGCGTTTTAAAGCAATGCATTATTTTTCAATGTGACAAAATTCCTGCGTACTTCAATGTGTTTTGTGCAACTGTAACAAATGTTATGCGTACTTTTTGGATACCCTCGATCAAGAAATATTTCTCTTGGATGAATACGCAGCCTGATCGGTAATAACATATTGCCGTCAAGAAGTACAGTGGCCCTTACAGCACATTAAGGCGACTCGAAATTAACTTACATCAAGTTTCACCCAAATCTGTCAAGGAACTCAAACATACACAACACTTCATTAATTTTTGTCTTAGATAAAAACGGGGGCCGCGGTGGCGCAGTGGGTTGACGCACTGCCCTACAAACCGGCAGGTCGCGGGTTCGATTCCCGATTGGCATAATCCTGTCGGTCGCACTATGGCTCTGGAGTCGACTCAGCCTCTAACAGAAATGAGTACCAGGAATATTTCCTGGGAGGTAAAGGCGGCCGGTGCACAGGGGTGACAACCTTACCACCTTCAAGTGCAGATTGTCCAGAAATCTGGGAGCCTCGACCTCCTGGAACCCTAAGAGCCTGTCCAGGCCTGTAATGGGACTGCTTTACCTTTACCTCAGATAAAAACAACCCTTAAAATGAACCAAACCAAGTCAAAATCGGTGTGACTGCATAACGTTTGGCGTAGGTATACAAAACCGAGCTTAACAGAATTCAGTTCCGTAGTTGGGCGTTTTCAGTTACGGTCTGATGGACGAAAAAAGTGAGCAATAAGCGGGTGATTTCCAGAAGAAAGACGGCGGCAAGAAGCCTGACAGTTTTCATCCGAGTCGCACAGCCTATTTTTTAATTCGCTGTACATAACTGGCAAAAGTCGCACAGACTTCGGAATGTGGTGTCTATATAACGCAAATGTGCAAGAGCATTCAATTTCTCTGGCATCTTATGTGTATAGTGGAATGGAAGAATGCATATGAGAAAGTGTAAAGCAGCCTGCCGCTACCAAGGAAGGAGACACGTGATTCTATTTCTGTCTTCAACTGTGTGCAGGAGCTGTCAAACACGAGGCCTCTCCTACTACGTATATATCATGGACCAGTTCCAGCATACCGCAGGGTCAGGCATGGAAGTATACCTCAGTAATCCGCATCAAACACGTCTTCCCACAACATAAGCCCCGGAACGATTGCTGTTGCAGTGTTCCGTCTTCCACCAACATAAAACATGCAACTACTCTGCGTTCGCTCTTTGAAAAACGAAGTTCGTCTATACACGTATAGCTGCACGTGGTTTCTACCTCACAACAACGACATTCCGTCTCCGTAACATAGACTAATCTTTTAATTCCGCTTAAGTAAATAATCTCTGCTTATTTTAAGAAACATACAAAACGCATACGACGTATGTACAGTGTGTGGGCAAAATGCAGGGGTCTTGAATGTTTGAGCAGGTGGCACATACTCTAACCTCTATGCCTCAAACAATGATTTGCTTAACCTGGCTCATTTTTTGGCACGTTCGCACAGTCGTGAAAAGCGTCTCTTAGCTTAGTCATGTTCGTTCGTCTGTCCCCGTGTACAGTATTAGCGCGGCTCGCACTGGACGGATTTCCGTGGAATTTGATATTGGGAACATTCATGACAATTTGTCGACACTTTCCAAATTTGCTTAAAATCGGGGAAAAAATATCGGGAACTTTACACGAAGACCTAAGCAGGTTTTATTGTTGCCGGCAACATTAAATCGCTAAAAAAAAACACTTCCATCGAGTGAAATGGTATCAGGCTGTTAAGGTAGCCGAGGAGGCATAAACGTTGCGCGAACGCGCCACAGTGTTATATTACATGTACACTGCCTAGCTTGTTAGGTTAAAAAATGACACCATGTATTTTCACGGCATAAGCAATATGCTGGCGAGTGAGCTGGGAAGATGATGAGGAACAGTGAGTATACACGAACCCGAGAGAGACGGTTGTGGCCTATTTCAAGGAACTGCACTGACATTCATGAGAGACTGAGGGGAACTGTGACTTCAGCGTAGATAGCATGTAACTCGGCCGAGTTCCGGAAGGGGTACCCCTGGACATCGCTGGACAACAGGTCAGGCAACTCATGTCCGGAAGTTCTGCTATCAGAACTCCGTGACCAAAAACAGTCCTGCGTGCGTCTCTGTGGACTACCCTCAGTATTTTTAGGCATAAGTATTTCTCCCTGACCTTACGTTTCGTCGTTAAGAACTGGCCAAGTTACGTAATATCCCAGTTTGGTGTTAACCTGGATGAGGTGGATTCGGCCTCCCTCTTTACAAATGAATTGCCTAGAAACCGGGCTTTGTTACCGAGATCAGTACGTCCAGAAATTGATGTGTAGTTAAATTTTACCGGTCATACTTTGATCACCGTCCAAGCTAACGAAATAACGATAACTCGAATATTTTCATCCGAAGCATAACACGTAGGCTAATTGGATTTCCTCTTAATAGTAAAACTTCCTTACTTGTACTAATTACACCGTTTAAATTGCTATGTTCATTTAGGATTAAGAGGAACACGCATTCAAGGCTGCATTTTTCACCTTAGTTTTGCCTTATCACTGATCACCGAATACAATGATGCGTGTTGTAGAAAATCAAATTTTCGATTCACGTAGTTGGGCTCGTTTATGTCAGCTGAGAGCAAAAACCTCCATATATGCTGCTGCATGATGCAGTGCATCTGGTTGAGAGTGTCCAATTAGCACTACAGCACACATGCATGACTCACGCCCACTATATATGGTACATGTCGTTATGCAACGCTAGACCCACCCTCAGAAAAAGCCTTTTCGCCAATCGAGGAACTCTCCGGTTTTGTTTATGAGGTCATATGATTCGGACAACTAGTTCCACACTCTTAATCACAAAAGGCAAGCGACACTAACTTCCCTGACTGGTGTATAGACATAAAAAGTAGGCACAGGCAAATTGGGCCCCAGCTATGACTTGGGTATCATTACCCCCCCCCCCCCCCCCAAAAAAATATTATCCTTAACACAGCATGTTGGATGAATGAAGCATAAGCCAGTGCATCCCAGTGTCCGTAAGATCTGATTCTTGACAAGGATAGGCATTCGTACCTTCACACAGGCCCCCAACTGCATAACGCCCATCAGGTCTCCCATATAATGGGTAACAGGTGTTCCTTCCCCAGGGTCGTGAAGCCTCATTAGGCTGCTCTCCTCAGTTTAGTGACTACTGTATATGTTAAGAATGCGTGGAGCTATACCCCAATACAACATCATGGCGTGATGCTGGATCACGGATATTTACTGCACTTTTAGTTAGTATGTCTCATTATGTTATGCTAATAATCACTATAAACTAAATAAATTAGTTCAAGCAGTCAGCACAATGTAATCCTTTACAGGGAACTGGCATGGCACATGCATATTTTTGCAAGCCCTGTTATCATATATTATACCAAGAACCCAAATTTATTGTCACTCCCATTACAGAAGTTTACAAATACATGTTGTTGTTCCTAATTGCAGGACATTAAAAAGTATTACATTGAGGTAGTCTTCAATGGCGTATTGTTCATAAGAAGTTTCATGCATAATGGCCGAATGACTTAAGTTCAACGAGGAAAGGCACAGAGACACGGCACGCTAATCTGATAGGCCTGCCTATATATTTCCTTAATGAAGAGGGGTAAGACTAAAATGGGATCAACCTGATTACAGGAATTTCAAGAACTATCATTTTTATCAAGCACTGTTCTTGCAAGGCTAAATCTGCACTCCAGAAAAACAGTAGTAAATAGTACATCATATCATTAGCAGTATTTACAAGAATTACAATTTATTTTCACTCAGTAGCTACCTTGCAGGATAAGCAATGCCTGTATGACTCATAACACACATGCAGTGGTGCAGCTAGGTTCTTTTATGCCCAAGGTCAGCAATAACACTGGTTGCTCCTAAGGTATTGTGAACTTAAAAAATGACTCGCCATGATTTCAGGCTTCTGCTGCAATGCTGATGAGATCTGTGCTCTTCCGTGACACAGGTAAAGGTACAGGATTACCATTCGACACTGCGTAATACCCCAGAAGAGCACAGATCTCTTAAAAAATGACTACTTATTGAATTTCATCTTATTTAGCTCAGCAATTTAGAATTTACTGAGAGCAGAAAATAGAAATTTTTCATTTAAAATTAACATTTTGCCAGCCCTGAATACACGCAGAACCCCAGGAAGAGGTTAATCAGAATGTTGAAATAACTCCCACACTAAAGTCTGTGAAATCCCTTTCTTTCCTGGGCAAACACCAGAAAGAATTAATATGCCACAAACAATTCAAATCATGAGGCACTATTTCCCCATGATCTCCCCAGAATAGGTAGTTTCTGTGACAAGACACAAAGTACTGTGTAATGATAAAAGGAAGTGACCTTCCACTTCCAATATTACCATTATGCCTACAAATCACATGGTGTGTATAAGGACCACAGTGTTGAAACTAAACACACTGTCCACACTTGGCATGTAACGGCAGAGTACTTGTTGTTAAGACTGGGTAAAACCTACATTCATTGAACACTAATAATTGCAAACCAAAAAACACATTCAGCACAAAGTCTTTATACAGTTCACTGCTTACTACTGCATACATATAACCTGCTTTAACATTAAGAAACTCTGCATTTTGCCCACACAGTGTGTTTCATACAACTCTCAAAATAAACAGGATTAAATGGTTTGTCTTTGTAATGGAGGTGCCATGTGTTTAGAATGAGGTATGAACAAAATCCTGCAGTATTACTTTGATGAATATTAAAATCCTACATGAATTAATATAAATGTCTTTACTAATGAATCACAGGACAAGGGCATAGCTCGGGGGAGGGGAGGCAAGTGGTGCAGCCATCCAGATGGCACAGTCCAACCAGAAGCAAAATGGATGTTAAAAAAAGATGATTCTCTGCACTCAGCAAATTGTACATTAGGAGACACATGAAAGGAAATTCGATAAATGATTGTAATTTTCTTTACAGTTCATAATTTATTTTAGGCGCAGCCATTGTGAGAGCTCGCCCCTGGCGTCAGAAAACCTTAGCTACGTCACTGCCACAGGAAAGTGTTAGCAATCAGAGTATATCAAGTCAGCAGGCTGTAAAGACTGCCAAATTCAAGAATCGGTACAATACAATACCATCCGAGATTTTACATCAGGATCTCCAACACTCACTCACAAAATGGCCACGCTGTACACCAGTTATAAATAATACATGAGCATATACTTAACGCTAAAAACAGGTAAATGAAATGACAACCAAGCATAAATCAATACTAAAGCATCTATTGGACAAAGGAGCATCTATGTACCTACATAATGAGCTCTGAAACATCCTTTAGTTCCCACTCTGCAAAAATATTCCAAGATCTCATTTCAGGCTACCAAACTTCTGAGGACATTCCAGGGGGTCGAATCTACAGGTGTTCACAAAAAGCAGCAGCACTGCCACTGCCGCCACTGCTGCCACCACCACCACCAGCAACATTTCCCACATTGCAAGGACTAAAAAATGTGAAGAAACTCCGGCAAGCAGTGAGAAGACCATTGATTGATCACATGCGATAATTTGTAACTGAATGAAAAACAGGCCTATTACTGTAATTTCATTTGCACTTATAATACATTTTAACCATGTGTTTCTGAAACATTTATTGGCATTAAATATTTGCTAATGTCACAAATCTTCTTTGTTTAAAAATGTTACAAAGGTAGACAGTATAAGAATTGTCTGGTAACAAACAAACCTCTGTAAAACACATATGTACATTTTTTAAAATAAAACTACTAAACATGTATGTCATGACATTTGGGATTGTGAACTTGGATGCCAGACTTCCAACTAGAAATCAATATGCATCTCAAGGTCCTGCAAGGGGCCAACTCAATCAAGATATTCCATAGTTTTCCTTCATCCTCTAGCAAAAGCTAAACTGGTATTTAAATTCCCCATTGGACTATACGTTTCTCATAAAACTGTTCCATGATTAACACAACAATTTCTGCTCTACCTTTGCTGTGTCCTCAAAACAGTCCACTTCCCTCCTAATGCTGTAATATATGTAATTACCCTCCCTCCTCGCTTTCTTTCCCTCTCTCTTTCAGGCTTTGAAAAGGTTAATAGGAAGGCTGAATCCAGGTACAGAAAGGTTTATATGTACCCTTTAGTGTATATGAAAGTGGGAGGTCTAAAATTTCTTCTCAAAGTAATGCTATGAAGGCCATTTGCTCTTAACTACAAATGAAAATGGTACCAAAACAACACAGCAGACCATTTTTAACCCTTTAAAGACGAAGCGTATCTGTTTTATATAAGGACTCAGTGCGTACCGCGCAGTAAACTCTCCACTTTGGTTATAAAAACCAATCTCTTAATGTTTTATAAGGCAAAAGTTGCTGTTTGTTCGGAGATCCGTACAAAACACATAAACGCAATGTGGGCACCACGTAGAATTTTGTAATATTAAACCTGGTAGTACGTAAAGTTACCGCTAGGCTTTAAAAGGTTAAACAGAAGTATCCCACTATGTATACTTCCAAGCTAATAGCGTATTGAATTATCAATTGGTGTCTTAACCAAACATTGCAGTCCTGCTACATTAAAAACCAAGTCTGAGTCTTCACTGAATTTAGAACAGCTTGACATCATGTTTGTTGCACCTCTTGGTATATTGTTGTACTGAGCTGCAACTCTGAAGCTTATACTGTAGGCCTCTATGTCGTTTTCATGTAGGGTGTATATCATCTTAGGCTGAGTGACTTTTGTACCTTTGTGTATACATGGGCAGTAAGAGAAGTGAAACATTTCATTTTCGTACATCTAATTTGAAGAGCATGGAGATGACATACCTTTCCTATGTCAAGGAAGACAGCACTACATATGTAATTTTATAATTTTTTTATTTGTTAGCAGGGGAATATTTTAGGCATGCTGGATTATGAATTTGCTGTAAGTTTGCAGTTTTTGTGTGTGTTCATTAATTACCTTGAAAACTGCAAGACTTGCAAATGAGGAATCAATGGACCAAAATGTGCATTTCAGTTTCCTGTACAATATTTGCCCAAAACCTGTTTCAATCGAACACATTTAATGACTTACACTCAATAAAAACAGAGAAATACACATACACTTTCATACAAACTTGTTAAAACTGTCCAGTCTGAATGAAGATTTAAAATTGTCAACGATTATTCACAAAATTATCCCTTACCAAGTTTCATTGCACTCCCTGTTCTGCAGTTGTTGCATGTTAAAATCTGGACACAGCAATTTCAATAAATGCTCCACAAGGACAGGACACTGCCCAAAAATCTTTCACAGATATGAGTTCAAAAAGATAGGGAAATCTCACTAATACACGTTAAAACTTCAATGTAATTTTGTGAAACATACGACAGAAATTACACTCCCAGGGTCACAATACTGATAAAGAATGTCATAAATATAAGCTAAAAATAGAATACAAAATAAAAAAACTTGTAGATATGCACAAATTCCAACACACAATGTCTGCAAAACAAGCTGCTGTTCACATACAAAGACATGTTACACGAAAGCAAATGACAACTCAGTGGTAATAATACTCCTGTGGGACTACTGCAGGAAGAAATTACCAAACTCCTGATCTCAATTAAGCAATTCTGGGCAAAGGATACCATCAACATGTGACCAATTCATAACAGTTATGAAGTTATGGGTATTCAAAATTAAATAAAATGCACGAGTAATTTTGTAACACATTGTTACTGTGTACACCAGTTAAATGAAATAGTATCACCAACAAGGTACACTATTTATGACAGGTTTACTGACAGTCCCACATATCCTTATGTAACAGTCATCTTAATGCATATCCCTCAAGACAGCTGATAAGCCAAACCTTGTATAATTATAAATCTTCAGGGAGATCCCTGAAAATTGTTGTTAAGCCAAAATATGTAGGATTATAAACAAACATTTCATACAACGTATACCTTGTTGGTTATATCATTCCAATAGCAGGTGTAACTGGCAGAAAGTTTTATTGTACTGTACAATTACTATTACCTCACAAATCTATTATAGTTGTTATAACTAGTATTTTTTTTGCATTGTAAACACACAGTAGTTCATCAGTAGTACATGGCCTTCATATTTCAAAGCATTCATTTCTGGTTAAGTAACCCACAGGCTTATATGAAAAATCTGTTAAGTCCACTAATCATGTATCTAAGATAAATATTTGACTCCTTTATAAATTTTATGAGACTTGGGAGAAATGCGGACTTGCAATGATAATTTTTACACAAGTCTTGGCAAGTTTCAACTTCAGAGCTGGTCCATTTTCCTCAGTGCTCTTAACAAGTAATGAGCGGCATACAACACAAGTTACCACCCCCAACATGACAACCACACATTAACACTACTAACAATTCTTTGTATCATATTTGGCATGATCCACAGATCACTAATGCAGCACACGGATGGTGAAATCTTGGATGGGAGACCAGCTACTCTCAGACTTTCTGTGGCTTTCCCCTGTCCCTCCACGTAAATGCCAAAATAGTGCCTCCAATTAGGCCATGACTGCTTGCTTTGGCACCATTTCCAGTTCATTATTCATTTATCACCCAATCATTCACTGCTATATAGTTATTAAATAAACAATAAAGAAATAAAATGCTGCAGATGCTTAACTCTGAATATCCAAACATGTAGTACAACAAAGGAATTTTCCTATGCAACAAATTACTAGTATCAACATTTATAGTAAATTTCAAGTAGGTTCTCTACCAACTATTCTGGTTACTATTTATTTTTCAACATTCATAACTCTATAACCACTCAATGTGCCAATGTGAGACATGAATAACTGGCTAAAACTATCCCACAGTAGCCTATATATTACTAAGATTTCTGCGCCTACATAAAAACACAAAAATCAGCCAGTTTACTTGTTTAGACAGATTTAGACACGCTACATTTTGACTGCAGTTACTTTTTCCTACCCCTGAAATCCCTTGCGGGTTAACTCAACATATACTTTTCATTTCAACAAATTCAAGTCACCCCACGATTAATTACTCACAGTTATTACTGTAAGCCTAATGCCCATCTCAGGAAAATAAGGACAAAGAAATATCCAGAAAAGTTTTTTCCCCTTAAATTCCAAATATTTAATCCTTTCCCTAACATGCTGGGCACTTTAACTCCCATTTTACTTGAAACAAAACCATGGGCCATCCTCATCCACAGCTGTTTTAATAAATATATTCTCGTCTAACCACGGCCAACGCTAAATTGAAAATGCCATAATAGCACCAAGCTGAAGAAGAAAGGCACTAATTATGGCCAAATTTTTATCAATATGTGTATCATCCAGCAGCAACAACCTAGCTTCGTATGGCATGATCTTTTACCTTTTCCGCATAATTTAAATATGGTCGAATAAATGTTAACAGCACGAAGAAAATAAACCTGAATACAGTGTGTGTTGAATTCACACCAAGATAAAGGAAAGGTCACCTATCGCACTAAAGCTACAGAGAAGTCAGCAAACCACCAAATTATGGATCACAAAAAGAGACTCTTTCACACTGACCTGTCCTCAAATTGTGGAACAGAGCATTTACTATGGCATATTCGTATATGTTAGATCTTGCATTACTAATGCTGTATCTTTGTGTAATCAACGATCACACAGATTATTATATAAATGCAGAACAGAGCACCGTACAAAGAAAGGAAATGGGATCACAAAATCACAAAACTATTCTCAGCACCTACAAGCTTGCACATTTAAATTTGCCTGTCATGTGCCACATGCTTCCAAATTTAAAAATATAACCTTATCTGCACTTTCCACAAAATTATAATGTAACTACTACAGTAACCCCAATCAGTATCCTGAATATGTACTAAAATTTTTCCACACCAGAAAATTCTATAAATTACACAGTTCTTTAGGTGGTGGTTTTGTTGGTACTTTTCCCATTGTAAATGTGGAAGCAAGATATGCATTCAGTTCTTCCTGGGAAAGCTCTGCTTGTGAGGAGTATAAACAACTGTGTGCAACAGTATTTTCAGATTTGTTCCCCGTAACAGAACTGACGACACTTCTGTTTCCACCAAATGCAGTACCTGACGACAGTGCTGTGTGAGATGATGACTGAAAGCTTGAAGAATCCTGGGTGACAGCACTAAAAGGTGTGTGCATCTCAGGCCAGCCACTACATACATTGACAGACTGCATGCCAATATTAGGAGCGACTTGTACACCATTATAGAACCCACTTGATTGTTGCTGTACAGTAGTCTGCCCAGATGAACCTCCCAGTTGTGGCAAGGAAAATACAAAGTTACTGGAAGCAGGATTTTGTTGTTGGCTAGTTCCAAAACTTGATGAGCTCAACGATAACATGTTGTTGTCTCTCATTTGTGTTGCTGCTTGTAAAAAAGAAAAGTTCTTTTCTGTCTCAATCTTTTCGCCACGTAAGAGCTTCTCAATTATTTTGAACACTTCATTATTTGGATTCATAATCTGCTGCCGTTGGAGTTTGGCTGCGTCATACAATTCTTTAAGCTGCCTTTGGTATTCAGGAAGTGTCCCATCCTGCACAGATTCATACATTTTCCAGCGAACTTCTTCTGGAGAAACGTCCTCCCATCCAGGAAAACAAGATCGTTCTTTAATAGGCGCAAAGCAGGACAATGGCCACTGCCCCCCCTTCTCACTTTGAACCACTTCTTGAATAACCATTTGCATGATTTCTTCAAAATCATGTGATGTATTTCCAAATTTGTACGATCCTGGATTTCTTCCATGACCATTATAATAATCATTGGTTGCATACTGATGTCCCCCATACCTTCCTCTCAATACACTTTCTCCGGAGGCCGAATAATCAGAACGTGTATGTTCATATCGGCAGCTACTGCCAAATTTGCACATACCTTGTTGGTAATATTTGCAAATCACCATTATAGTCTCAGATCTTCATATCTCTGACAACGATACTTTACTGCCGTCAAAGCAATCGAACAGAAACCAGCACCACGCAGAGGAACCACCAACATGCTGAAACGGACATTTCTTGAATTGAAGAGCAGAAGTTATAATTTGCAAAATGCACAGTATGTCTGTTATACTCAAAAGCCGAATAAAGCACATGATGCCGGCTGGAAGTAACCCTATTATTGGTTTAGTTAGGTAGATGGAAAACTAAATACGTAAACCTTAACCTTCAATAAAGACTACTTTCTACGGCCTATCACACTACAACGATCTGATACTTTACAGTTTCATTAGTCAAGTAAACGAATTATCTGCAAGTGCAAGTGCATAATCAAGTATAAGTTTGTAACATGTCGCGTGTTTACAACGACGACGATTAATGTAACAACCCTAACCCAAACACAGACAATTCATGTCGCTCACAGATAAACCACCATGGATCGGAGATGCATCCATCCAATCCATGTCAGCGGCACCATCGATCACAGGTATGGGCCGCCATCGATAATATACGCACATTACAAACCGTGGATCGGAGCTTCAACTATGCTCCCCGCGCCAAAACAACTTTGGCTCCTTAAAATTGTATGGGGAATTCACGTATAGATCATTCATGGTGGACACTACGGTTGTTTGAGCATAGGGGACTTGGATAGTAATCCAAATCCAATCCGGGATAGATTTATAAGTCTATCCAGGACTTTCAGTTAAGGGAAATTGCATCGACAGGATATCTTCTTTCACAATGCAGGGAAAATTATGAATGAAATGTGTAACATACATCAAGCATACAGACAAATACACAAAAAACTAATAACAGAGTTGTTATAGCACAATCCAGTAATATTTTATAAGCAAGTCTTATGGCTGATGTTTCAACTAGCATAAGTCACTTTCACGCCTACGCCAGAGACTTTCAAGTCTTTACATCTCAGATGTATACAAGTTTATACAATATAGCATGTATAAGGAATTAGGTGATTTACATGGTTTTGCGGGCCGAATATTTGTCACTCTTATCAAACCATCGTACATTGTTGTGTAATGTACCATCTCCAAGTACTCAAGCGCTTTATATGCTTCAGTATAATCGTATGTAAGCATAATTCGTCACCTCACGTCTCATCTTTTTTTGTCAAACATCCGTATAGCTTGTGTGGTAGGATGAACGAAACCAAGTACAGGTCATATTTGATAAACTGAATGTGGAATGGGGAACCAAGCATGTGGCAAGGGTTGTCAGTG
Source organism: Coptotermes formosanus (assembly GCA_013340265.1). Lineage (NCBI taxonomy): Eukaryota > Metazoa > Arthropoda > Insecta > Blattodea > Rhinotermitidae > Coptotermes > Coptotermes formosanus. The sequence goes on from BLKM01011911.1 coordinate 2,158,456, forward strand.
CGGATACCGTGTTATGTGGAAGGGGAGGATACCGTGTTTGCCACTTGTACGGTGTGTGAGGTGCTGAAATATATAACGATAAGCTATGGATTCTCAGTCTACCAGCAAGCTCGTTAATGATTCGAGGTTAGATTAAGCAACTACTTACAGTTCCGCAAGTGCGCCTACTCCAGCGGATGGTGCTGTATGAAACGTAGAGGTGTTTGCACGTATTAAGTTACATAAAGCAAAAAATAAATGTTTTGTTATTGTTTTAAGCTCATCACTTATTGGGAAGACCTATGATATGCATCGTCAGTCACCTTTTTAATCCGTATATATTTTTGGATTTGTCTTCAAATGTCGAATTATTCGATAGTTTTCATTCGATTATGCCCACCGGAATCACTCGTCACAAATGGAGTTTCCGTTCGCGTATGCTGCCATCTAATGGCCCACGCGTTTATGGGAATAGGATTATAAGTTAGTCTTCGTAACGATTGAAATTTGGACGCCTTAGCGGAAGAAAAATTATAGACGATATATTTCTCACATAAAACGTTAGTGTTAAGTTAGAAGTATTGAAGAAAATTATAAAATGACTTTAAATCCAGCATATGAAGCCATCGGAAAAGGCTTTGTCCAGCAGTACTATGCAATCTTCGACGACCCTGCCCAACGACCAAATTTAATAAACATGTATAATGTAAGTGAAGAAACAACGTACTGGTAAAATGCACGAAGAGTACTAACAATTACTGTATTAGAATTTGATTCGCCTACTTGGGATTAACTCGATTGTAGAGTGAACATACTCCAACCATAACCACTAAAGTGTGTGTAACGAAGCAACATGCGATGTGGGAGTACGTAGTTTCGCTTCTCTTCACATGTGAAAGTCATTTTCATCCTTAAAAGTGAATAATATTTGTTTAATACAAGAGTAAATTAGTCTAAATCACGTAAAAGGATATACATGCAGTTACAGGATAATACATTTGTGTCATGTAATACTTATAATATTTTGAAGGCCATCATTTTCTTGTTTGATATAACTCTAGAAGTGTTTTCTGCCAAGATTGATAACACAATAAAATTATTATGACATGTATAAGCAGGTGTTTTATATTATTTTTTATGTAAGTTGTACATCTATATGTATGTATACATATAATGGGATGCTGCAAACCAGCAGACAGCAATGTGTGAATATGAGGCTGTAAATTCTGAATGCATCAGTTACATTGTATTTCATTAAAATCTGTTATTTCAGTGAGTCAAATTGTGTGCCATGAAGCCTTGGCACTTGACAAGGGTTCCATGAGTAACTGCCTTGCATAAGTTTCCATTATGACTGTAGTTTTCAGAAGTGATTACTGGTGAATTATACTGTAATCATATGAACATTTTATTATGACTGCTGCCATCAGAAGTGACTGTATATGTAGTAGTTGGTGTAAGTAAACAGGAAAACACGATAATCTGATTTGTTTCTTGAAATTGCGAGCACTTCAAATGCACATATTTTATGCTCATTGTGTGACATACATTAATATTTAAGAAATGGTGTCAGCTGTCACTGAAATTATTAAATTATAGTGAGTAGTTGTACACTTCCTTTGTTGGGTAGTTTAACGAGATTTGGAACACCAAATACAATGATGAACCAGTGCTGATTTCTGGAGAAGCTAATAAAATGTACTCTGTGATAGTGAATGCAGTTAAATAAACTAAAAATGCAAACATGCTACTTTTTTATTTTTCTGCCTTTGGGAGATTGGTACAAAATTATTTTCAGAATTGGTGTGGCAGAATGGGATCCCAGTACAAAATAAAAAAAAATCTAATTTGACTTTAGTTCTAATTCTGTTGTTTTGGTTGGCCTTAGGAATAGTCTCCTCCAAGTGGAATTGTGTTTGTGTGTGTGTGTGTGTGTGTGGTGCTGATGCATTTATTATCTGTTAAAATATACCTTTTATTCTCATGGTACTATGCCCATAAAAATTCATCACAGAGTCTGTGATAAATTGATGATCATCCTGCTTGGGCAGGTCTTCAAGCCTCAGACTTCTACCAGAACTGGCAAGCTGTAGGCTAACAAATCACTAGACCCCTCCATATCACAACACATTGCACAAAATGCTCTGTCCTTTTGCACGTCTGTTCCAGGCACCTCCATAAATGTTCACATTTACACATTGAAGTTCCATTTCAGAAATAAAATACATTTGACACCTAAAACCCTGGTCTTTTGTGTAGTCTTTGAGGAGGATATTCAAACATAATATTGATTGTATCCACCGTCTCTTCATTGAGTGTTAGATATTTTGATTATTTTTGTAGTGTTATGACCCTGTTTTGTCATAATTTGTTTATGGACTAGTTATTCTATCTGGACTATGACATCCTGAAATTTAGGCCAGAATTGTTCTTGTGTGCACCTATTTTTCACATAGATATTATATATAAACATTTGTTCCTATGTGCAACTCTTCATGTGGCATTTTGACACCAGAAGTTACATGACTGAATGATAACTGATCACCCAGGTCAAATATGGTAAAAGCAGTAACATGGGGCTCAAGATTTATGCATGGGCTGGCACATAATGCATAAGCTTGCTTCATGATAGGTTCTTTACAACTTAAATGGTACACAGTGGTATACAATTAAAGATAAAAACTTTTTTTTCACTAGAAGTTCAAATTTGTATGCTGTCTTGGCAAGAGGAGTGTCTGTCTCACTTGCACAGCTAGTTTGCAGGTAGCTATCAGATGATTGCACTTTACTAATGTAGATGGATGGTGCATCCAGCATGAGAATGATTCTCTTGCAGTGCCTTCCATCTTTTTCATGACACAGAAACAGGGAAAAGCCAGAATATCTCTCTCATCCTAGAAAATTGCAAGTAGTTGTAATTATTTTTAGTATGTCGTGTGTACCATGTAAAACTTATCCTCTTCTGTTATAACATAACTTCACTTATAAAAATGTAGCTAATAAGGTTGTGTTTATTACCAGAATCAGTTGTCTGATTTAATTTTTATACAATATTTTATAACTGCCAGTATCTGTCCAATTTTTAATTTTGTGTGTTGAATTGAATTTAGTATACCTGGATTAATACAGGAATGCATTTACTTTTCAGACTGAAAGTTCATTTATGACATTTGAAGGACTTCAGATACAAGGGGCTGTAAAAATTATGGAGAAACTAACTGTAAGTAGAAGAGAATGGTGTGCTATGTGATTTAGTGTGTGATTGGTTTGAACAATAGGTGTAACATACTGCCGCATAATATGGAATGATGTCAGTAATTTTTACTAAGTTTGCTGTTTAAGAAACATGTAATATTCAGAAGTGGATAAGAAATCTTATATATGAGAACATATGTGAAATATGTGAATTATGTGAATATATTCTGTGAAATGTGTTGTAGATTTTTTTGTTTAATTTTTCTTATATGAAGCATATACATTGTGGGGCAGTAGTATCACTATGACCTTTGTCACATCTTCAGTATGACTGGCATACCAGCTTTCTGCATATGAGTGCATGTGTATGATTAAAATCATCATAAGCAGTGCAAGTTGTTGGTGTTGAATAACTGCCTTGTGTATTTAGGTCATTATGTGATTTAGCTATCAGGCACAGGCAAGGTGCCTGGTGGCAGGGAGTGGTTAAAGAGACAAAGCAGAAACAAAGGCTTCCCCATATGCTTACCCTTAAAAACTTTTGCCACCATTTGCTGAGATTTTTGCCAGTTTGATGTGCCTATAGCTTGGCTCTGATTGGAGTGATGGTAACACGGCGATTATATCAGCTAATACACATACATGAGCCAAAACCACATTTTCCAAAGCTTGAGGACATGATAAATTTACTTCCAAGATAGAGTCATTTTTAAGTTATAAACCTTCCGCTGTTCACACTAAATGGGAAACAGGATGACATCTTATAATGTGTGCAGTATCACTAGTTTACTGGTACTCAGAAATATGTTAATACTGTGTCTTATTTCTGTTTGTTTTAGAGTCTAAGTTTCCAAAAAATAAACAGGATCATTACAGCTGTGGATTCTCAGCCAATGTTCGATGGAGGAGTTCTTATAAATGTTCTTGGAAGATTGCAGGTAATGACCAGTAATTAATGTGGTTAAGATTAGTTTTCTGATTACTGCTTTGAGAAATGTGTTGTTTAGAACATACATAAAGTACTAAGATGTCCAGAGCAGTACTGCAATTAGCTAGCCAGTTTCAATAACTTGTTCTCCAGACAGATGAGGACCCACCGCATGCCTATATCCAGACTTTTGTGCTGAAGCCAATAGGGACCAGTTTTTATGTGCAGCACGATCTCTTCCGACTTGCGTTACACGACAGTGTCTAAATAAGTTGTTACATCAACATACAGATATACCTCGTGGCAGGCAAGATAACTTCTTATCTTGTGTGTTTTGTTGTGCTTGTTATGTAGTAACAATTCTGTAAAAGCTTGTGCTAGCGGTGTGTTACAAGAGGCAGTCAGAAAATATCACCTTATATATTTTATTTTGTGCTGTTTATGAGTTTGACATGTGAAATATCATTGAACTCTACTACAGCACTGTTGAAGGCATAGATATTTCTCAGTGTTTTTTCCATCCTTGATGACCGTCTTTTTCCACCTGTGAACAAGAGCATGTATTCCTGCCCAGTAAAAGTTGCTATCCCTCTTCTGCAGCCACTGATGCAAGTCATTCTGCAGTGCCTTGTCATTGGCATAGTGGTGTCCTCAGAAGCTTTTTTCCCTCCAAAGGACTAAACAAGTGATAATCTGATGGTGTGATGTTGGGACTATAGTGTGGATGTGGCAGCATTGGCCATCCAAAATTTGTGATGGCCTCTGTTTTGTACACACTTGTGCAGCCTACCATTGTCATGGAGGAGAAGCACTTTAGACTTTTTTCATGGGGGATGAACCCAACAAAGGCAAGCATTCAGACTTAATGTTTCAGTATAGCAGTTGGAGTTCACCGTTGTCACGCTAGGAAAGAAGCTCACAAGACTAACACCTTTCTCAACCCAAAAGTCTGTAACCATAATTTTTCCAGCTGATAGCACACTCTTGAATTCCTTCCACCTTGCAGATGTTGTTGGGTGCTGTTCCATCAAATGTTGCTTAAATTCAGGGGTGGACCCAGTTGTCACCTCCCATGCCAGTTTGGAATGGGAAGTCTTCTCCTCTAGTGACATATCAATGCGAAAGATCAGTGGTGAATTCCTTCCTCGTCTCTGCTTGCATCGGTCAGCATTCATGGCACTCGGTGAACACAGACCTTGGAATAGCCAAGCTGTTCAGTAATTGCTATTATACTTCCTTTGCTGATTGATACGGTGGAGTATAATTCATCTGTTGTTACACACAGTTGCCATGTATCAGTTCGTCAACCTGGCAGGTGTTGTGAGGCATCAGTGCATTGCAAGTGTTACCACTATACAGTTTGTCGTGAAGTACTGCTCCTCCTGTTTTAGAATCTTTAATGCATCTGACCCATCATCAAAGAGTACTCACGTCCACAGTAGCTTTAATATGCACTTCAAGCAAGTGTTTGTGAATGCAAGTCAGCTTCTCACCTCCAGCAACCAAAAACTCTGTCACTGCTTCTTGTTTCAACCACACATCAGTCTCTGCCATTTTTGAGTCAAAAGTGGTGCTGTCATCCCTTAGGCAAAACAATTGGGACTGATCAAGTATGACTGAGAATGTTTAAGGCCTTCTGTGGTGAAGCGGTTATTACCATAAAAAAGCATGCAAGGGGATGAAAAATAAACTTTCTGGCTGCTGCTTGTATGTTGGACATTGTCGAGTATCTGTGATATATTTGATATACACAGTATTTTGGGAGTTGTCTTGAGAAGATGGGAATAGAGTTAACTCCTAAAGTGATCTGTTTACCAAGTATACTTCATACAGTGGACAGTGTCCAGGTGAATATTGGGCGTAATGTTGCATAGTGCATGGCACCTAACCTTGCAGCGTATAGCTACTAATGTCTGTGCCACCTCATACGGTAGGTTGTTTTTCCTGGTTCTGTTCTGACATATATGATCAATTTGTGAATTTATTCCCTGAAATAAAAAAGTTTAATGTTCCTGCACATGTTTTTTTACTATAGTCCCCTTTAATCACAGCAGTTTTGCAGACAACTGTGCGATCAGTCTGTCTGTGATTCTGCTGCTTTCTGTTGTGCATTTAGGTTATTGTTATGTCTGTTTCATTAATGTGTCTTGCTGTTCTGCATAATTTTTTGTCCACTGTATTTCACATGTGCCTTTCCTGGCATGTTTTGTTTCCATGTGAAGATGTACACACACATATAATATATGTGCATGTGCATGTATGTATACACAGTGCCTATGAAATCCCCTTGGGGTTTAGGATGGACACTGTGGAAGTACAAATGACAGTATGGGCTTGCAGTTTGAGGCAGTTTATTTACAGAACTTACACTTTACATGTGGATTTAAATCCAGTTTTAGAAATTCAAAACAGCACTCAGTCACACGCTAACTGCATCTGTCGCATGCTGTAGCTTTATTTCTTGCCCTACAGTCTTCATCCAAAACCCCAGAGGGAGTTTGTACACACACAAGCACAAACATTGCTGATTATGCAGGTTCCTTGTCGTATGCTAGTGTGAGATGTGTATTATTTAGGTAGTTAATGCAGAGCACTTACAGCACATTAAATAGGCAAGGGGTATATAGTAGGGCTGTAACTGCATTTCATAGTGCTTTAAATATTCTTGTGGTCTAATTGGAGTGTCGAAAACTTCTTTGAGGGTGTACCATCATCATATTGTGATGTAGGTGCATCATGATGAGGAGGTTACTTACTGGGTTTCACTGTTCTTATGCCAGTGGGAGATGTCAGACATAATGGGTTAATACTTAAGGAGAAACTACTCTCTGCCACTGGAGAAAAGAAAAGTCACAGTAGTAAGCTATGCTCTTGAGAAATTAATAAAAAACGTACACAATTTGGTAACAGATTTGTTTATTAGTTTGCCCCCCCCATGTAAGGTAAGACAGTATGTGAGAACACTATTTACTGATGCAGTTGTTGATTTTCTGAAGGATAGTACGTGAATTGTGAAATGATGTTTACCAGGATCATTGTATGGTAGATCTCGTTCCACGTGTAGGACGTTTCTTTTGGGAGGTTGTCTGGTGAAGATGTGACATACTCTGAAAGATGTTATGGACAAAGTACTGTATGCCTGTGTTCTCAATACAAGTTAGAGCTCTGACAGCACAGTCAGTAAAGGGTTGGCTACGAATAGGGATCCCATTTTTCAAAAACCAAAAACGGACACTTTATAATACGTATGTGGAGGGAGGGGTCCACAGTCAAAAAAGCAGAGTAATTGATTAAGGAGACAGTATAACCAGCAAGGTATACTTTACACAGATACATAAATTATTTATTTAAACATTATTTTACTTACAGAGATTTTAATATTTTATTATTTGTAATCACATCAGGACATTTTGTGTTTTATACTTATTGCCTTTACTTATTTATCTTATTGTTGGCAGGGTCTATAATTGTCATGAGTATTGTCTTACTGTATTAAATTATTTCCCTGAAGATGACCAATAGGCTGAAAAATGTTGGTATGTTTAACTAACGTATATGTTTGAATAAAGTGTGTCGTGTTGGCTGTATTGTCTGATTAAATTGGAGTACACAGTAATAGTGTATTAATATTAATAAAACAAGATAATGTGGATAAAGAATTATGACATACAGATAAAAAACATGAAATGATAATAAGACTTCTACCAAACTCACTCAGTCGGTTCACATGCTGATTTTTCTTAATGTATCTGTTCCTCATCCTTTGCAGTCTCAGTGCAGAGTCTATAATCACTAGTCTACACATCTTCTTTTCCCTGTTCTATTCCTTCCTGTTAGTGGCTGGTTGATGACTGTGCTATCCTGTGGATGTTTCACTCACTGTGGGAAAGTCAAAATAATTGTATGCTTTGTCAGAAATGTCATATTTTTATGATTTGGAAGAACCCAGGACATTTGGCATCCCAAACCAAATTCTGTGGGACACCTGCACAGAGCTCCTTGAAACCTAAAAACTGGGACAAATGGGATCCCTAATTGCCAAATGTTGTATATCTAGTATAGGTGTTGATCGCCCAGTTTCCTGTTTAATGAGGCCTATAGAGGACCTTCTGTTGGAATAATGAGATTGATCACTGCCTCATATCTGATGCTAAGTCTGAGAGTAAGTGGAGTTTTACCACTAAATCCTTTTAAGCACTTGTGTGGTGTTATTCATAGTGACAGCCTGTTTTACCCTAAATATTCATCAAAATATGAAGTTTCTTTTTGGAAATTCTCATAGATATGTGGCTTATTTTCTGTTGATAAATAATGTATTTAAAATATATCTTGTGTGGAAAAGTCAAGTTGACTTGCAAGAAATATAGCAAACATATATATATAGCAGTCCAGTGAATTCTAAGGCTTTGTTTTGTTTTAGGCTGATGAGGATCCCCCACATGCATATTCACAAGTGTTTGTGCTCAAACCACTGGGCAATTCCTTCTTTTGCCAGCATGACATCTTTCGCCTAGGCATCCACGACACGGCTTGAAGAGGGAGCACCAATCATAACACCAAGTGAATACAAAAGGCATTGCCGTTGTTGTGGGTGAATATTATGTGACGGACATATTGCCAGTACATGGTATATGAACACATAAATGAACAGTTACTTTGAACAAGTTGTTTGAAAGAAGTTGCATCCAAGATCAGTGAATAATGATGCATGTTACAACCCTTCCACCCACCATGTGTTCAGACTGTCATGTCATTGTGTGATCAAAATAACATTTTATGTGGCATAAGACATGGAAACAGCAGAGTGCCACTGTCCTCATCAGCATGAAGTTCAAGGTGAACACATGGTGGTTTTCTCAGTTTTATTTAACCTTCAAGACAGCAACATTGCCACATTTGGAATGCTGTGCCACCGAGAGTTAGAAGTGTACTTTATATATCGATGCTAACGTCACTCTTCTAATTTTCAAGATACCTATGAACAAGTACCCTATTTTAGTGGAGCAATGATAATCCAGTAGTCTGTAATCATTTAAGTTTTTCACTTAAAGCAAATTTCCTAACTTTAGTTAATGTTAGGAACTTTCAATTGCATATGGCTGTGAAGGTTAAACTATATATAACAAAGTACTTTATCTAATATGGATGTTACGACATGATGCAGTGGTTTTTCAGGGCATGTAAAGCTGAGTAAGATGTTCCAAATGAACTGGCATGTATGTACACATTCACGTAAGCTTTTTCATTATTACCTATTGATACAGTGATGAACTTTGGATATATTTGTAGAAATTCAAAACAGGGTACACATCAATATTGGTTCTGTTTACTTGGAATTTGAGTTATGTGATAGCTGTTTGCTTACAAGTTCATTCATGTTCATCTTATAGCCATTTGCTTACAAGTTTGTTATAGCCCTTTGCTTAAAAATTTATTCACCTTATGTTGGTAAGAAGTTGACAAGCATCTGTTCAGTGTAAAGCTTGTTAATCATAACTGGGATTGCCGTTTGAAGTGAACTGTAACGGATATGCCTTTTGTAGGGTAGGCTTTTTTTTTTTTGTAACAGCAAGGATTTTAAAAATAAAGTTGCCATCCCAATTTATTAATTATGGTTACTGGAACTGGTAAGAATTTTGAAATAAAGCAATTTCAAAATCAAGCATTGTACATTAAAGTGTCATTTTTATACATGGTTTCCTAGTTGACCACATATTGTAATTTACCAATATAATCCTGTGATTATCAATTTTTGTACTGAGCTATCATTCATAGGTTCTGTACTGGAAAATCTCCCTTTGCCATTCCCTCCAATCTTCTGCATATCACACATTCCTTGGGGCAGGGGAAGGAAAAAGATTTCTCTGACTGGTATATGTGGCTGTCATTTTGATCCATATGATGTGTCCTGTGTCCCCATTCTAAGACAGCAAGGTGTTTTTACTGGGGACACTTTATATGGGAGTGAGTGCAAGAAGTGTACAGAAAATTATAATTCATGTTAAGCGAGACTTGCCAGCATGTTTGGTGATGTGTCATCAAAACATCAAGGAAGCCTGAACAAGGAATTTCTCTTGTGATGTAGGAAAAAGTACACTTAAATGTATCCTGCATCATTTTAAATTCATATGAGTTAGAACATGAATCTTAAAAAGGCTTAGTATTTGGCATACAAAACAATATATCCTCAGGGAAAGCAGAAATACTTACTATTGTGCTTTGTATATAATTTCACTGATCCAGTTTCTTGTACAGGTGGTGTCAGCTGCTCCTACGTCAGGAGTGAAGCAGCCAGGGCAGTACCTGACCATTCACCTCTGTCTAGTGCCAAAGTTGAGATTGCATAAATACAGACTAGCTTCCTCCATTGCTTGTGAGGAAAATGCACGTACCTTAATGGCTGTGCCCAGCTTTCACACAGGAAATAAATTACATAATATTGATTCATACAACCATGGCTTAACTGTGCAGTTTGCTATTAAATAAGTTAGTGGTGAGTGTATGGAGATAAAAAGTAATGTAGCCTATGTGTAGGCCTACCATGCAAGGTTAAAGTTATACATAAGGATTCAGCATTTGTAACAGTACAAACAAAAAAATAAAAGTACATGAACTACCATTTTGTTTAAATTCCAGTTCATATTTATAGGCCTGTATACCATATTATATCTTTAGGTTAACTGCTTATCAGCCTGTAGAGAGGAAAGAGGCCTTTTATAGATCCCACAGTTGTAAATATTTATAAAAAGTTTTATACCTGATGAAAAGTCAGGGGAAAGTCACTTCCTTTGTTATACTTTTATAAGTTGTGTTGTTTGTTTCTTTAATGTAACATTGTTTCAAATTCCAACACTCATGAAATCACAAGAGCACATGTAGATCTGAAGTATTTGAAGTTGGGACTTACTGATCTGCATGGCAAGCTGCAGTATGTTTTTGTAAAATGACTGGGTAATGAAATTATGCAGCCATCAAAACTGTAGGCCATGTCATTTAGAAAACTTAGAGCTTAATTTTTAGCCTCATGTCAAGTAGCAAAATGAAACAAATTTCATGCGTGTTGTAACCGTTGGTTTGTGTTGGAATTCTGGCAGGTGTTGTTAGATGACAATAAGTACACTGATTGTGTAAATTTATTAGGGAAAGAGCATGTTGTTTTAAATGAGGGGCAAAATTGTAGCGTTTGGCTACTGGAGGTTAGTTAAGGGAGGCTGTGTATGCAGGGGATAGCTGTACTGGGCAAAGACCAGGAAGTCATTTGTCAGCTGTCAGGTCCAACAAGAGATCTGGAATGCTTGACCCAAAAATTTTAAACTTGACAGCTGAGTACAGCAATAATTCGTCCAGCAAAGCGGGTGACGCTACCACGCATTTGCTAGGTCGTAACTAAGAAGTCCAGAGGTCTTCATGACCAAGCCCACGGACTGCAGTAATTAGTAACTTTGTCATCCTATCAAAGAGGAGACTTGTTACGTACAGGGGCCAATGGGAGCCGCAGTGTCGGTGGAGCAGCCAATAAGAAAATTTTGAAATTATTAGGAACTTTTGTTTGGAGAGCAGGAGAATCCAGGGCGTGAGGGTACACGAGTCTTTTCCTTCACCCGAGGGTGGATGGTCGAAAGAACGGTTGATCACGCGTTTCAGGTTGAGACGACAGATTTCCAGGGTGCTGTGGCGTGTGATATGTCATAGTGAATCAGAACCATTGTAGTTGTAATAGAAGGATAGTCACACAATAAAGGAGTGTAATTTACGTGAAATATGTGTCAGTCAAATTGACATAAAAATAAAGGGTTGCCGCCCGCGTGCGTCGGATTGCCACACGTAATATTCCTTGGGAGCAGTGTCTCGTGCTGCCGACTGGGACATACCCCACAGTAGACGGCTACAGTGTGTAGAAGACCTTCATCTCATGTGCTGCTATTGATCTAGGCGTAAGTGCAAGTATTTTGCTAGTTACATGAACAAGAAGTTAAGAAGAATTACCATACTTTGGATAATAGATTGAATGTAGGAATGGAGATCATGTGTGAGAACCAGTAACTGACCAAATGTGTTACTGGATTTACATTTTATATTTTAAAACTGGAACTGTTGTCAAATTGGACTTGTGCCCAGGCAACATTGCTTAGTAACATATAATAAATTTTAAAAGATATTTTTTAGTAAAAAAATGCAAACAAACAAACAACTTGATTTTGTCAAACACTGTGAAGGTTCATTTTTGTTCTTACATCCTGCCCACTATATTTAGTCATTCTGACCACCTCAACTGGCCTACACCAAGGTAAAGTTTCAATGTTTTTAAAACAGACTCTGAACAAAGAAAGGCCTGGGGCCATTAATGTGAAAGTTAAAAATGAATTTCACAGTGTTTACTGGAACAAATGGCTTCCTAAGAGAAGATAAAGTTTGTTAGACCACGAGGTGTAGCTGTTTATTCAAGTGCAGTAGAATGTCTGTAGCAACCCCAGGTAAATGTCATCTCTTATTTCACAAAAATATGTGTGAGGGAGATGTGTTGGACACAATGATAAACAAACACAGCTAAAATTAAGTTTACACACCAAAGTGGACATCGGCTACCTTAATGAAAAAGCTCTAAGTCAGATTAACCCTTTAAAGACAAAGTGTGTCTGTTTTATATAAGGACTCAGTGCGTACCGTGCTGTAAACACTCTCCACTTCAGTTATAAAAACCAATCTGTTAATGTTTTATAAGGCAAGAGTTGCTGTTTGTTCTAAGGTCCGTACAAAACACATAAACGCAATGTGGGCACCACGTAGAATTTTTTAATGTTAAACCTGGTCGTATGTAACGTTACCACTAGGCTTTAAAAGGTTAAGTATAACTTTCCTGAGATTTTAACTCAGCAGATGACAGTTTTTTATGCCATCTGGTCAGTTGAACTGACTACACCTTTTCTGAAGCTAGTGTTGAGAATAAGTTACCCTTATGGCTAAGACACACGCAGTGAACATGTACAGGTGGCGTGGAAGTATGACTTCATGTAGGGTATTATCAGATGTTGCCAACCGACGTATTTCCCACTGTGGCCACCTTTGTCACCCAGGAAGGCTCCTCAGATACACACTGGATAGGTAGACTCTTACACATTCTCTGCTGGTTGGTCTGTTTTTGCACAGTCACTGTCTGATTGCACATATTTTTCCATCGCCATACAACATTCATACATTGCAGACTCTTTGGCGTTCGTTTCTTGAAGAATATTATGCTATGTACTGAGCATTGTGTTGCTAAGACTTTATTTTTCACAGCAAACCTGGTCTAGTCTTGCTTATGTAGTCTTCCACAGGTTCTTTTAACCCTTCAAAGAAAAACGGTAACCATATGTGCCACCTCCTTAATATTAGGAACACTGCATTCAGCTGACACATTGTTACTGGTTTCACGTAGCAATTATTTTTCTAAACAGCAGGGCTTGTAATTGGGGCTTTGTTTTCTGTGAGGTTGGAACTCACGTTTTTAAACATTTGTTTGTTAAATAAAGTGTGCTTCAAAGGGTTAATAGAGCCGAGCCCAATGGCCGCGCGGTCTAAGGCATGGGTTTGCTGCCGCTGGCTTATTAGGATTGGGGGTTCGAATCCCGCCAGGGGCGTGGATATCTGTCTGTTGTGAGTGTTGTGTGTTGTCAGGTAGAGGTCTCTGCATCGGTCTGATCACTAGGCCAGAGGAGACCTACCGAGTGTGGTGTGAGTGTGATCGTGAGACCTCGATAATGAGGAGGCCCTGGCCCACCGGCGGCTGTTGCATCATTAGGAGAAGGTTAATAGTGTTGAGTGATATTTGCCAGGTACTGTTTCGATTTTCACGTGAATGACTGCTAAAGTGTTTCAGAAGAGTCACCGTGACTTGGCCGCAGCAGGTTGATTCTTGAATTTAATTTCTGTAGGCGGAAATGAATGCGTCCATTGTCATGACGTCTTGCTTTCTGGGCGCCGTGGCTTGTTCACGTTTCGCCACATTACTGTTCATTCTCCGATTTTCTGCAGCACTTCATAGATTTGGAAAACAACAAGGGGATGCATTTTTAACCCAGCGTTCTCGTGGGTGACTCAGCAGACTAATAAGACATTCCTAAATTTCTTTCACATGTAGTCAGTCGGTTCCTCATTAGTAATTGTAAATCTTGGTTGATAACGTGTTGTATGGTTTTGATTTATTGTATAATTTTACGATCGCTTTATCGATTCTCTAGTCTGTAAATTTCGAGACGATTTCCACGCATGCACATACTGACGTAGTAAAGGAATATTTTATGGTAGAGAGATACCGATATTGAAGTACAGTTTGTGTTAACATCGCCGAAGAGTTCGCAACTGATACCGTTTAGTACAATAGACATCATTTTGTATTCATATTTCCTACACTTCGGATTTTTCTTGTAAGCTAACGATGATCACTAAGCTTAGTCGAAACATGTCCAGAACAGAAGAAAAACTGGAGTTTTCAGATGTTATGCTTTGGTGGTTGCACATATTAATGAAGGAACTAGTAAAGTTCTACGTTTGGGGCATAGCTTTGTATGGTGCTGAAACTTGGACAACCCGGAAAGTAGATCAGCAATACCTGGAAAGTTTTGAAACGTCGTGCTGGAGAAGGATGGAGAAGATCAGTTGGACCCGTCGTGTGAGGAATGAAGAAGTACTGCAGAGAGTCAAGGAGGAGAGGAATAACCTAAAAACAATAAAAAGAAGGAAGGCTAGCTGGATTGGTCACTTCTTGCGTAGGAACTGTCTTCTAAAACATGTTATTGAGGGAGAAATATATGGAAGGATAGAAGTCACGGGAAGACGAGGAAGAAGACGTAAGCAGCTACTAGATGGCCTCACGGGAAAGAGAGTATACTGGGAATTTAAAGGGACAGCACTAGATCGCACCCTGTGGAGAACTCGCTTTGGAAGAGGCTATGGGCCTGTCGTAAGACAGACTACAGAATGAATGAATGAATGAATGAATGAATGAATGAATGAATGAATTCATATTCCCTCCCTACAGGTTGTTAGAAGGAAACATCCTTGTGGGCACAGGCCTGCAGTTTCCAAAAGAACGAGTGGCTTATGCCTTTCCCACATTTACTTTTAGATAAAATTTTAATGTAGAATAAAGAGCTTCTTGTCATGTAGGAAAATACGTATTGGGTTAGCAGTAAAGAAAATAAACCCCAAGGCTGGAACAAAACTCCACTTGACGCTAAGGGTGAAATCATACTGATCACACAAGACCGTCTGAAACAGTTTTAAGCGCGCCTAAGGCAGTCTGGTGTTTATAAAATACTAGAAACTATATTAGTCAACCCACACTGTCAAAACATTTGCCAATTATAGCTTCAGACAGAGAAAACACGACTATTAATACTGTTCGAAGGTTCCTTGCTTCCTGGACATTGCTTCAGACCCGTAAACAACTCGGGAGGTTATGGTCAGTGAGAGTTATGTACCAACGGAATTCGAGGCTGAGACACTTGCGATGACAAAGGGAAGAAGTACTGTATATGATTCTGCATTAGCAGATTATTCAAACCAACTGGTCGTCAGGAAATCAGGGGCTGACGTCGCTTCAGTAATGAATTCAACAGGTAAGTGACAGGACTGTCTCCGATCAGTTGCCCCTGCACAGTCACATTCTTTCCTAAAAAATTTCAGAATGTCTACATATACATTTATCTTTGCTGGATTTTGGCATGTAAGTTGACTGAAGCAGTGCAAGTTTCAGGGAATTCTTTATGTATATACGAAGCTCCAATTGTGAAGTGGGACTGTAATTTTGCGTAATACTCCCAAAATGCAAAGTACCCAAGAAGGAAAATGTTAAACTGGAACATACAAAGACAGATGTAGTGACGATAAGCAATATATCTCCCTATGGCATTTTGATAATATGGTATCTCATAACTATGTGAATAATATAATAACGCAAGTTTTTGGGTGGGTGGGGGTGGAGAGGCAATCATCCCATTCTGGGGTGCAGGCTTGCTTAGCACGCCTGTGGAACGGTATTGCTCGACCATATCAAATTGCTGTAAGTTAATTTGTCTCCATGTATAACTAACAATGCAATTTAAATTTTTCAGCATGAATTAATTTTGTCTGCTGGAATATAAAACCGAAGGGACATCGCTAAGGAATTCCTATGCCAGAATATTTTGATAGAAGAGAAATATTCGAGCTGGCTCGCAAGAGAGATAGAAGAAGAAAACATTACCTGGCTAAAGTCTTACCTTCTTAACTGATTTTATGGGCCGGCGTAAGAGTTGGAAGTAACTGATGCGACATTAATGGAAGATGTAGAAGATACTGTTTCGGAAAATGACATGCACTTGGGGAATCTCAACTTGCTTTTCAGACGACACCACTCATCAGTATCTTGACAAGGTCGAAGCACCGCAGCAGTTCAAAAAATTGAAATCATTTTCAGCCGCAGATAAAGGATCAGGATCCGCGATTGAATTTCGTAAGTGAAAAACAGGAAAGTAAGAGCATGATGATGCTGTACCTCTAGGTATGCTTTCTTATAGAGGAGGAAACGTAAATTTGGAGATGTAATTATGTCTTCCTTAAATAACTTGCTTCACGAAGATAAAAATGAAAATCATGCCTCAAACTGTGCTCACACGTTCAGCATGCCAACACAGATCTGATGGTCCGGCGTCTCAGTACAACGCGTACACAGTAACAGGCCACCTAGCACTCTCTTCTTATCCACATGATGCACACGCCATTCCTTGCGACGCTTTGGACAAGGCGTGAGCGACCTCCAAACCAAAGGAACAACTGAATCTTTCTCTGAATCAGACTGCGTCTTGACGGATACACTAAAAGTTGTATATCCTTCCAATAGTGCGAGGCCGACATGTTTTAAGCGGCTTCAGATATATTTCACTGCAGAGGATACATATGATTTGTATTATCAGTGTGGCTTCACCCTAAATCTCTTAACTTTTTAAAGCCTAGCGGTAACTTTACATACGAACAGGTTTAACATTAAAAAATTCTACGTGGTGCCCACATTGCGTTTGTGTGATTTGTACGGATCTCAGAACAAACAGCAACTTTTGCCTTATAAAACATTAAGAGACTGGTTTTTATAACCGAAGTAGAGAGTGTTTACAGCGCGGTACGCACTGATTCCCTGTATAAAACAGATACGCTTCGTCTTTAAAGGGTTAATTATGAGCCTTTTATGTTTTTGATGCAAACAGATATGAATGGTTTCCAGATTCCCGCATCTTAGAATTTCTGATAGGCTGCAGTCGACGTAAATTACACACCTAATTTCCGCTTGCTGGCTCTTACGTAACTTTCTCGCCAGCAGTTGGTTATTTCGCCACACAGTATAGGCCTATTTATACCGTTACTCGTTGCGGGGCAAATCTAAAGCGGTACTGACTGTTAGCTGTAATGTTCTTATGTTACTGCCATCTTTTATTAAATGCAGACCTATTCTTCGCTGGACAGAAACTGAGGTGCTACCACAGACTATCTATCTACTGGTACGGTACCTTCACAAAGTTCCAATTATTATCAGCCCCGCCTGACGTCTAGCAATTATCAGATACAAAATTTTCACTTCGAAGAACCAGTATCATTATCAAACATAATATGCTTAGAAAATGGTAGTGGCAATTAGAAATGCAACGACCACTGGTGAAGATTTCCGCACACACCAAGTAGGCTGAACAGTTCGCGAATATGAACAGTGGCAGTAGGAGAGTCTCTTTAAATACAAACTAGCTTCCTACGCTTTCTTTTTTCAGTAACAGGATTTTAGAGCACAACGTAATATAATTGTGCGTTGTACCTCGTAAAATGAAATGCCTCTTTTATGCTGGCATTCCTACTGGTTTATGAATGATCGATTTAGCATCCAGGACAAGTGCCAGTTTTTGGATTTTCTGGCCTGTAGAATAATCCAGAATAATAATGACAAGAGATTCTCAAACAAATACATGTAATATCTTTACAAATACAGCCTATGAACTTGAATTAACGTCCATATTCTTATTGCATATATGACAGATGTGCAACAACCGAAGTTTACGATCCATTCTATAAACTACTCATAATAACACTGCAACTAATAAAACCAACAGATGTTCGTCAAACACAATTATATTTAACGAGTCGGGTAAATCGGTTGCGTTTGACGGACATGTATTGGTTTTAATTTTATTGTAACACAACGGGATGAATCACCTCAAAACACTGCAGTTCTTAGAATGGCGGTACATTCTACACGGTGTCATAACACAGACGACCACAATATGAATCTTCAGGGGCTTGAAGTTTTACATAGTCCATGTGACCGTATGTATATCTGTGTACATGATGTAAGTCTTTTAATTTATAACGTACAAGCCCTCAACATTATGTTCACTGTGTTCTCAGAATCGAAATACATGCATACAATCAAATCAAGCTGTCTATCGTTTTCATTGTCACTGCTTCCTCCTTCGTATCTGTCTAACCGCATTTTCATTAATTTAACACTTCACCGTCCGCTTTTCAGCAGGTTCTGAGTCAATGTGAACCTCCACCTTCATATCCTTTTTCCCGTGATTAGGTGGGAATCAGTAATTCTCTTCTGTGCTCATACAGCCACGCTCCCTGTGATATACTATTACAGTATTTGTCGCAATTAGGATTCGCTAAAAATATAGATGCAGCCCTTGTTTTAAGCTCCAATTTTTGTACGCCTTTTTGCTTTACCGCCCCTTGTCAATATACACCACTTCTTAATTTTCGCCCTCTCATTTTCGGCTTAACGCCCTTTGGTTGCCTGGGGTTTATTATGTTAACCCCTACTTATTCCATTATTTCGAATGGGAATATCATTTTTGCATTACGCCTTTTTTATTTACGCCCACATTTTCAGGAACAAAATTAGGGCCTAAAACAAGGGCCTGGTGTAATTAAAATCGAAAGGCAGACTGGCAAGCGTCAACAATACTTTCTTCGCCTTCAGTTACAATGTTATGAAGTTTCCTTGTGAAAGTGCCACAACGGACAATATGCACTTTAGTTTTTCCTGTTCTGAACCGGGCACCGATTTATTGAATAGACTAAATAATGAGCTGAACACAAAAGTTTAAGACGTTCATATAAAGCGCTTTTCACTTTGGGGAGGTCTGATAATTAATTTTATCGATAAGCTTTCAGGAAATCAAACAAAGGTAAAGACGCGAAAAAACGGTGTGTTGCTTGGAAATCTCTCACATTATAAAAAGGTCCGTATTTTCTTGGAGCGTGATTTGACACACTGGCCATATCTTCGAAGCGAGATCCATCTGTGAAAAGTTAAAGGGGTGAATATTGTTTCGCCAACTCCCCTTAGAAAGCTTGCCAAACACAATACCCTGAGCTGGTACGTCACAAAGACGAATTCTTCATTTGTCGTGTTTTACTGTATAGCGCACAAACAGCTGGAACACCATTTTGCATATAGAGATAAGAATAACCACCGTCACGGCAGCCAATACAACAGCTTTGATGATCTGAAACTCGTGTAAACGCGACAACGACGGAGGGATTTGATCGTTGCAATTAATTTCTTCTAGGGATGAGCAATTAGTCATGTTACTGGAAGTCCAAATTCCATTGTGATAGAGATAGCTGTCCTCAGGAATCCGCTCTTCGTCGTTGAAAGCTTGAGCTGTGCGTCCTAGCGTATCTTCCGTTATGTTGACGTCCTCTTTGAGGTTATAATGTTGGAAGGAGACATTTTCGGCAGCACGTGCACTGAAGTCTGTCATCAGATCCAGTACTTGCCGCGCAGTAGCATTACCGTCATCCCCTGGTGACTCGGTTGTGTTCTCTTTTCCTTCGCACGGAACACTAGCCGAAGGTGTGGGAGCCATGAAATGTTTACTTACTCTTCTCAGGTTACCAGCTCTTGAGATCTCTGCAAAGAATATTTCACTGAAGTACGTCCTAGATGTCTGTTATTTTATATGGGTGTGAAACTTGGAAACATTACCGTAGTAAAATGATATAGACTGAGGGTGTATGAGAACAAAGTTGTAAGGAGAATGTTTGAACAAATAACAGACAAATTAAAGGAGATTAAAGGCTTTAAAGAGGAGAAGAGCTTAAAGATTTGTACTCTTCTTCAGTTACTAGGGTGATCAAATCAAGAAGAATAAAATGGGCGGGCGTATAGCATGCATAAGGAAGATGAGAAATACATAGCGTACATAATTGTAGCCTCAAAAACAGAAGTAAATATCTACCGTTAGGTGTAAACGAAGGATGTTGTTAAATACGAACGTAGATCTTAAGAGACAGAAGACCCAAAATTTTCCAGAAATCTAGGAATGGCCTCAAACTTGTAGGCGTCAGAAGGGTGACAAGTAGCACGAGCTATACGAAGGACCCACAAATATTAGGTGCCACAGTACAAAATTACTCGCCTCGGAAACCTGGCGCCCAAAATTTGTCAACCCATACTTAGAGAGACAGGGCACAACGGTAGTGAATAGATTCTACCGGCTCCGGGTAGGTGCTAGGGGAGGGATTTCATGTACACAGTCATTAATCTGCAAGTGACATAAAGATGAGAAATTTATTGAAAAGCTGAGCGACTGCCAGCTTCTCAAGAAGGACTCTGCTCCGTGGAGTTACGTAGCTGCGTTGAAGCATTCATTCCACGTAAAGACGATAGCCATTCTCTGTGATTTATAGTTCATATTTTGGCAACATGCTCAGAAACGACACTTCGGGACGATTATAGCTTTAAACGAAGTGAAGACAAGGGGCAATAAAGTAAGCGACATGGAAATAGGAATGTAAAGTTGAACAAACATTAAAGATAAAGTGGGTAATGCGTGTATTTAAAGAAGTACGTCAAGTACAAGGGAACCTAAGAATTATTGAATGTTAAATACATAAAGTCATTGTCGCCGGCGACAACTGGCCAGTACGAGAATCGAGGTCTAGAGTGAATGCACACACACACAAATGTTGACTTACTAAAGTGTTCTAAATATAGTGATAAACACTTTGATTTCTGACCGTTATACCTATAGAAACAAACATAGAATGCAGGATTTAAAATTCATTCACAAGGAAACAAATTTAATGTAAAATACCTTTACACCTTTTCTAAGATGGAAAACAGTATTTGATATTTAGGTTAGTAAAAGGCTTGACCTGAAAACTTAATACCATAAGATGACATAATAATAATCATGAAAGGGACTGATTGAATGCAGCGTAACATATTACAAAATTTGGTCGTAGCGCGTTGAGAAAAAACTCTATAATTTATCGCAGAAGACAACGCGCAGAGAGATTATCATGTATGTGCCCATGTAGTAAAGTTCTTCGACGCGTCCGCAACATACCATCCTCAGATAAGTTGTACTGGAAAGTCCCTAAGCAGGCCAAGCATATGATAAAGAAAGAAAGCAAATAAATAAACAAAAGCTCAGACACACTGTGACGTCTCTCTGGGTAACATCTTTCCATGAAAAATAAAGTCTGGAATTGTACTACAGTGCTGCACGTGCAGGGAAACAGAATTACAGGCGTTTATATTTTCATTGGAAGGAGGCCTAAAGTGTAAACTTTGCCTCAACACGTGTACAGACATTTCGGCAGCTCATTCTTCCCTTCTCTGCCAAGCCTGACCGCCACTTCAGCTATCCGTACCAATACCGTTCGATGATGCACCGTAACTCAATTGTTGTGCAGACTGGGAAAATTTTAAATGTATTTAAAATGTTCCTCCACCTTTTCTTTTTTTGAACTCCCTCTAGAATATACCGGACAAAGCAAATATGATTCGCAAATATTTAAAATGACAACGACAACAATTTTGATTATGTATTTGTAATTAAAGTCTCACATCTAGAAATGTGTCTTCTGCTATTTAAGACGGCAAGGCAGGACCTTAAAGACTCCACAAGTAACTGACGTTTCTGAGATTCCATCGTTCAGAAAGCAGATTAGGCCTCACAATACATCCAAAACACGCATTCATTAGTTTTCGTACATAAATCACACTGGAAACTGATCATCGTACAAAAAAAAACACCTAGGCCGAATCCAAAAATATTTTATGTTGCTAAGTGAAGTCTAAAGCTTTCTAAAATTTATACAAATTTAAAATGACAAATGTAAATGTTCATTAATACTTTTTTTTTTGCGGGTGAACATAGACAAAACTCCGAGTGTGTCCATATTTCTGTAAAGGACCCTCATACAAATTTCACCAACAGTCAACTCGAAATTCAGGAGTTTAAAAAACTCGACAAAGATCCTGTTTGCCCATAAAGTGTTCTCCGCCATACGCATTCACATACATCTACAAGACGCTTAAAATTGACACAAGACAGCAGAAAACATACACTAACATTACATCTCTAAAACTGCGTACACTTCAAACAGTCAAAACTTACCTTCAAGAATGGGAAAGATTAGGTGTGCTCACTCTCCACAAACACCAGAGCTAGAGCAGGGCGCCGCGTTCGTGTGAGAAGCAAGCAGCGACTAGTAAACATGCACTTTCCCATTATTTTCGGATGTTTTAAAAGGCGTCGAACGCAAGCGCGCAGCCTCTCAGACAAGTCTGATAGGTCTTCCTCTATTCTTTCTCCCCTTAGAGCAGCTGTCAGTCTGATTTCCTTTGAGCTGAGCTAACGCAGTCAGTCAAGAAGTAATACACGTCACCACATAAAATAATTGTGAAATGTCAGTGAGAATGGGCGATCAACTACTTTAAGAATGTCCAGGGTCCTATATTATATTTAGCGTGCGCTAAGCGGGTTAATACTACTGGCCTCTTCAATTCGTTACGACCTAATTACTGCCTTTCATTAAGTCGTTAGGAGATTTCGCAAGCAGAACGTATATAGATGAAAGCCATTCAGAGGTGCCAACAGTTTTAGCAGTTACCAGTGGCTGGTTCTGTATTCTTCACCTTGTGGCAAGGATATGATTAACGTCAGGTGGCCTAAAAAGCGCCATAGGATCTTCCGTAACTTCCATCATATTGAAATAATCACGTGCACTTAAATTTCATAGAGGTCTGAAGACCTTGTAATATTTGTCTTCTTGTTTCATTATTTCGAATGTGGTACTGACATTTAACCCGAAGTGATACTTTAGAACCATGTAATGATAAGGCTCAACTGATAGAGTAGCCTATATGTACATTTTGAGTATCTTAAGTACTCGTATTTTCTGAAAAAAATTTATCTGAGTTCGCAGTAAATTTCTTGAACAGTTTTCGTCTTACGGAAGCACATCTATTTGTCCAAGTGACGCAAATACGTTCTGACAGCGTGCATACTGACGAAACACGACACAAAATCTTTGCATATTTATAAAACACATTTTAATTTAACCACCTCGGTAAATCAGTGTTGCTGACATACATGGATTGACTGCTGCAGTGAAGGCGCACAGCTGTTTGCATTATACTCCTACATTCCAGTGACAGCTGGAACACCTTTAGGCTTTGGTCCATACTTCAGATAAGGAATATCTTCACGAACATTTCTATATTTTGTAGCTGAGTTGAGAATTTGTACTTCATGTGATTTACTGGACCTTGCCAACTAATAGTCTTGCACATGGTGTCCTCAACCGTGCAACATGTGGAGTTAGAAGTATCACTTCTTAGACATTTCGTACGGTGACAGCACGAGCGTGAGTAGTGTGATTTTTTGTGTGACGGATTCTTAGATCATTCACAACAATGAATTTTACTCCACTTTGGCCCTTGTTCATCTATGGGGTTCTTGGGGTACACAAAACTGTTCTAGGGTAGGTACTGACACCCAGTCGGGGGTTATTTTAGCTTTTTAGATCAGTCCAAATTTGAACTTAACCTTTAAAATCCTATGACATCTACGTGTATCATCTGTTGTAACACGTAAGAAATCTGCAGTTTGCCCCTTAGTGTATGTGTGTGTTTCGTACGGATCTTATCTATTCAGTTCGGATAAAAATCCCATCAAAATGTGGCAGTAACTGGAGCACCGGAACAGGCGGGTCTTCTAGCTCGGAGGTTAGGCTTTAGGCTGGCTAACGTCTCTTCAGATTAACAAATTAGGAAACTCTGACTGGCGCGTTCGCTCTGTTACATTCCTTGAATTTTACATTCTTAACCATTTTCAAGAAAAGCACTGATCAAGCGAGTATCTGAAATGTGCCCATAACATTTTACACACCACAAAATACAGTTCTTCTCGCTAGGTTATCAGAGGGTTTACAACAGATTATAATCGATACGTCGGAAAAGGCGACATATCGATAATGCTCTATCGTATCGTTTAGGTCGTTAACTTTTTTGATTTCAGTAGTATCTCGCCAAGAACATACTTCCAGTATGCAGATCAGTAACAGCGACATATTACAGAGTGTTATTTTTTCTGATTTTAATCATATCAGAATATAATGCCAATTTTCATCAAAAATTCCAAATATAAAATATTACGAAAATCTCTCCGCTGGAAGTATAGCTATTCCGTGCAGACAGACGGATGGACGGACGGAGAGACAGCATGATGGGAGTAGTACCTTTTGCAACTGCACTGCAAATGCGCCTACAACTGTCGTCACGAATTGTCACAAAGAAATGACAAATTTATTGGCCGGTTATGTAACTAAAATATTTGTCAAGAAAGACGTGCAGCAGATTTAGTTCACAGCACCAGCATACTTGTATTACTGCTCATTCAAAGTGTAACGCAATGTCTTTGAGTTCACTGTCCAAGAAAATGTCAAAACACCCGTGCGAGAGCGCCCTGTGTTCTTTAAGCGATCCATTACTTTGCTAATATAATCATTAGATATGCTTATGCAGCGTCTGCAGACATTCACTCCAACAATATAAAATTCCATAAGCACATTAATGTATTAATTTACTCATCGGCATTAATTCGTACGAGGGACATTCAATAAGCAAGATTACCTAGGACCCAAAATTAAACGAGAAGTTACTACAACTTTCAGTATAACTCATTTATTCCATTGAAATGTCATTATTCTTCGACACAATCCCCGAGCACGCTGATACCTCTGTCCTGTCTTCACACGACGTTGAACACTCACTAGCGCTAGAAGCCAGGCGCATGCATTCAAGTTTACAATGCCGTTTACATTTCCGATGGGTAACTCCCATGCAGCAGATAAATCTATGACTCGTCGGTTGTGAAAAATCAGTTCCTCCACTCGTGTTGCGTTCGCATCTACCCTAGGTGTGCTGCACCAGCTAGTGCGATCGTCATAATGGCTGCCCGTTCCACAAGTTTGAATCTCTGAACAACCTTCTGATATGCTTCACTCTCATTACGCCATAACCAAACACGTGTACCAACTGGCCGTCAATTTTGATGGATAAAAGACATTTCGCCCCCCCCCCCCCCACACACACACACACACACACAATCACACTCTGAACGTTTTCGCGAGACCAAGTTGCCAATGCACGTCCACTTATTCCTTAACATCTGACTGACTCGTGTGCCAGCTGTTGCATCTTACCCACAAACGCTACATCTTATCAAAACCAAAATGTTTGATTAACAGAAAGATAATGGTTAGGGAACCTGATGTATAGAAAGCGCATCGTAAATATACGCATGGAATAATTTTCATGTTTTTGAATTGCAGTCTGGTTCAAATCCTGATCACTGACGCTTTACGTATTTTATTTTTATCCTCATGGAAGAGAATAAAAGAGCACACAGGAAAAGGCCATGTAATATCTTATCCATTTACATCACAACCACAAAATAGCTGACTATATTTACTTTTACACCATAAAGGTTTCTATAAAGCCTAGCAGAAGCATGAGACAATAAACTACAGAAATAAACTAACCAGTAACACGAATGAACCGTACTGCATAAGCGTCGATAGATAATTGTCTATAAAGAATTCAGTTAAATAAGATGGACAATATACATATAACCTAACACTACGGCGCGTTCACGTAACCATTGTTGCAATGGAAACGTAATAATGCGTTCTGTGTGTATTGTTGAGATACATGTCACTGTCAACAATAAAAAATTTAGTACTGTACAAAAATGCTTCTATGCCAAATGTACGTCGCCGGCAACAATAAAACTTACTGAGGTATTCATGTAAAGTGCCCGATATTTTTGTCAGATTTTAACTAAATAGGAGTTTCGCGACAGATTTTCACAGAAGTCCCCAAAATCAAATTTCACGGAAATCCGTCCAGCAGGAGCCATGTGATACACGCGGACGGACGGTCAGATAGACAGACGGACATGAATCTAATAGGCGCTTTGTCACGACTATGCGAACGCGCTTAAAAACTGAGATAGTGGGGTTAAAACAATTAACTTCTTGAAATCAGTGCTCGGTTAACCCGGAGTATTATATTTAGCCTTCTGCTTGAAACGCGTTTTTGTGTTCTACAGTCAACTTGTGACAAGGAAGTCGTTACGCGTTCTGTGGTTATAGCGTACAACAACTTCAAAGAGAATAAACTTTAGTTTGAAATGCAGTGTTCCTTTACCGACGAGGAAGTTCAGCAAAACAGACAGCTTTCACCTCTGCTGGAGTTATGAACACCCAGAGTCACGGTCGAGTAAGGTACCTTTTCTGCTCCGGCCTCGGAAGGTGTCAGGTTTAAATCGCGGCCAAAAAACTGGTAATTTTAAAAAATATATTTTCTAGTTTTTCTCAGTCACTGGAGGCAAATGTCGGAGTCTGTCTTCTTGACCATACAGCCCATTGTAATGCAGGGCTTCCCGTTTTCCGGGTTCATGTGTCCTCTTTTTTTACAGGCACAATTCTCGGACGTGGTAACACTCCGCAAAAAGGCCTGTAATCACACAAGACGCACAAACACAGAAAATGACGCAAACATATAACCATGTCCCCAGTTGGAGTCGAGCCCACAATCCTAATGTTGGAGAGATATACATCTTCGGCAGAACGGCCACAGTTTTCGGCTACATGTCGAGATAGCACCTAAACGATGTCTCTGCCGCTTCCTTCAAATTCACCAATTACTGTTGTTCCTATCACCTGATGCTATACAATTTGAGTGATGCAAAGCTTTGCTGCATATAGTCTGTCACAATACTAATATACACAAATTATCCTTAGAAAATGTGGCAGATTGCAAACAAGTTTATTCAGGAACGGCAGGAATAAATCAAACTTACATTCGCCAACAATTTAAGAGCAGATTAAAATCGAGAATTGCTTGCCAACATTCAGTTCAGAATCTTTTGTCTTCCAGTCTGCTGCTCGAGATTAAAATAGAATATTTTTAGTTCCCCGTGTGGGGTAACACTTGTGAGTCCCTTGCTCCTGTGCCCTCAAACTGGCCTAATGTACCAGCATCTGTTGACAGATGAGTGTGGAGCACTGGGGAAGGAATAATGGCAAAGGTAAAGTTGTCCCCGCACACGCCACGAAGGCATACAAGGGGAGCAGAAGTATAGTTCCACTCATTCTTAAGCTCGGCGCTAGATGGAGATGAGTGGTTAACTTCACGCCCTGGCGGCTTTACCACCGGAAAATAACCCTGGTACCCACTGAATAGGAGGCAGGGTGGGCCCCAGACCCAGTTTTGTGGAAGGATATTTTGCAAAGGAAAATTTAAGTTGGAAGAAATCTGACGCAGTGTCATTTGATTACCAAAATTCTCATGCGCCATGCTAGGATTTAACTCAGGTCTTCAGGGTGAAAAGCCGGCAACTAAGTGCCTCAGATATGGCAAGATCATAAATCAGAGTTTGTCTTTGTTATTTTCCATGGGGTTTGAAATACGGCTTCTGGCTTAAAAGAATGAATGTGGACTGAAGCCTTTTAAGAAGATGATTATTTTTGTTAGACATTTGGATGTGAATTTTAAACAAGAAAATAAACAGAACTTGAAAAGAAAGTAAACCAGTCAGAACCCTAACAGGCCTCCAGTATTATGCGAATTCGGAAAGCCTTGGTTGTTAAGCATTTCAAATTAAATTAAAAGATTGCACGTCGTGACTGTGCCAGATTTGCGGTACAAGACTATGTTGACGATAAAGCAAAACAGTTTAAAATGCCGTGTTTCTGAAACTAGTAACTTGTCTTCTGTTTAAGAAATGTCATCGCGAAATATATATCATAAATATATTTTATGTTAGCACATACACACACAGCAGTTTATAATAAATTTCAAACTGATTGTACCTACCTCTGAGTTCAAATCTGTTTTGTATCACCTCACAATAGCACAACAGACTCGTTTCTTAATGTTTCAACATAACCATGTTTCAGACTTTTACGCAGGAAGACATAAATATTTATTTTGAAGTTATAGGCGAGTTCCACTATCTGCAACGAGAAATATTTATTATAATTCCAGAAGGATGAGATGGCTGGGCCATGTGGCATGTATGGGAGAGGGGAGAGGTGCACAGGATTCTGGGGAGGAAGTCTGAAGGAAAGAGATCACTTCCAAGACCTAGGTATACGTGGGGATAATATTAAAATATTAAAGAAACACAATGCAATTGTAAGTTGGATTAATCTGGCTCAGGCTAGAGAGAAGTGACGACAGTTGTAAACGCAGTAATGAACCTTCAGGTTCCATAGAATGCCGGGAATTTCTTGATTACCCAAAGAGCTATTTGTTTGTCAATAATGCTGCTGCATGAACACTTAGTTTATATGCGATGAGGGAAGGACAGCTGCCTGGAAGTAAAGTTCCGATCATTCCATCGCCCCCCCCCTCCCCCCCGACTACACTCACACAACACTAGATCGAGTGGAGTAACCGATTGCATACTATAATTACCTTTTCCCCTGAATGGACTTCATAGTCAACCTGGTCGGAGCAGTGACGATAAAAATGTCCAGTGCCTCTATGGAAAGAAGAGATCGCTTGCTGACCGGTCCGCAGACAGAGAATTTATGGACTCTCTACGTCTATAATAAAAATAATGAACTTTATTTGGTCAATAAAGAAAGGCGACTGTACAGTGATTTTAACAGATTTGGATTAAATTCGAAAGAGCAGTTCTACCGAGATTAATTTTACTTCGTCTCGGTCCCATAAAACATCTACGTTACTTGAAGCGTGATTAAACGTCTATCGATTTTCTCACAAAGGATTTGTCATATATAAGATTGCTACATGATCTTAAATAGGCAAAATACCTCATCCTGCAAACCTTCATTGAAAAGCTAATAAGACTCGCATTTGCATTTTAAATAATAAATTTGTATATACGACAAATAAATGTCAATGACGTACATGTGCGTTGTCAAGACTGCATAAGGAAAATATGAGTAACAATGTAATGCTCTTTCCCACTCTTAGTTGTAAAATGCAGGCGTTTGTTTTATAGAATAATACACACTTATTCGAAGTTGAATGATAAAATTAAATTAACACAGTCCACAACGCACATGCCCCTATCTTCAAAGCCAAAGACATATTCAAATTAATAATTACGTCTGCTCCAAATGACTTCCGTTACTACACTGACAAAGTGGCCTCTGCTGTCTTCCAGCGTCCCACCTCAAACCATGGCCTATTTAATGCGCCGCAGGTGATTCCGGTTGCTGATAAACTAAAATTATCGACATTATTTGTTTAACAGCGTTCATCAACTACTAAAGCGAGCGCCAAACATTCCGTTTTGATGGATGAACCATAGATGATTAGCGGGGAAATGAGGGCAACTGGTAGTACCAACGCTGAAAATACGTAACTAATGGCCTATGGATAAGAGAATAATCTAACCAAAGCACATGACTTTGGAAGATCTAATACTGAACCACGTAATCCCGTACAGAAATACGGCCTCATGTATCCTGAATGGCCATCGCTTTACGACTCGGAACGTACAGCATTTGTGACGCATAATGCTGGCGACCGACAAAGAGAAGCGACGTTATCATGCACTGTGCACACATCACTGGATGCCTGCGGATCGCAGGTAGGCTACAGAAAGCGCTTTTGGGTAAACCAATCAGAGGTTGGAAAGGTTCCTATCATGTTTTGTGGCCATTCAGCGAAGGATGTCCCATAATAAAAACTAGTGTCCTACGCTTATCAAAGTATATATATATATATATATAGGCTTATCCTTGTCTTGTATTCGAATAAATCGTTTCACCAAGTATTATTAAGGCGACCTAAATAAACATGTTTAGGTAAAGGTAAAGTTGTCCCTGTAAACGCAATGAAGGTACTTCTGTATGTGGGAGCGGAGGTATAGTTTTACACATTCTTAGATTCGGGACTACACAGGGCAAGTGGTTAGATTCACGCCCCGGTCGCGGGGGCGCCCCCCTCCCCCCAAAAGCCCGCGGCCCAAGATCCAGTCTACACGCTTAGAAGAAGAGACAAGTCTCTTGTCTCTGCCAGGTATCGAACGCAGTTCCTCGGAAGTAAAACTCGTAACCTAGTCGCCATACCGACTGAGATGTACTGGCTCCGTCTCATGAATAAGAGTAGTGAAAAACCGACAAAAAATCAGCTGAGATATTTGAAGGAAAGATACCACCTGGCATATCTAGGCGTAAATGGGAGGAGTACTAAAATGGATTTTAACAGACAGCGTGCGAGAGTATGGACTGGCTCAGGAAAGGCTCCAGTGGCTGGCTTTCGTGATCACGAAAATGAACTTTCGAATCCAAGTTTTTTTTTGACTGACTGAGCAACTATAAGCTTCTAAGAACGACTCTCCTGTTTCGAATAAATTAATGAACTGTAAGAACCATAAAACTGGACGCATTTTGGAATTATTACCAGCACTTTCGTAACTTCAAGCAGCAGCTATGGCATTCCAATCCATATTTCGACGCCCGAGTGACTGTCTGATTAGTTTAAAGTCGCCTAGGAGACAACAGCTATTCACAGCTGTCAACAGATTAACTTAGTTCAAGACTAAAATTAACCCACTGAAGACTGATTGAGAGAAAGAGGAAGCGGTAGGCCGTGTAGTGAAAGACACTGCAGTTGTTAGAAGAGAAACATACAATTTACAGCTCTGAAGGTTCCCAGGCAGTGGCCGTTCGTCCTTCTCGTAAACGAAGGGTGGAGGCAGGGTAGAGAGTTGGGAGGAGAAGGCAAGGTGACGGGAAGTGGAATGTTAGCATATGCAGGACAGAAGTGACGTTCAGTTAAATCATACATCAAACTTCGGTTCCTACCTCAAAGAGTACGAACCCCTTTTCCGCTAGAAAGAAAAATCTGTTAATGCTGCTACGCGGATAATTGATGTTTGTTGTGAGAATCATACACAGGCGACAAAAGGCACTTTATTAATGTTACAAAATGTGGCCAGTATAGTTGCCATTGGGCTCCAGATGGTTAATAAACGGCGCATAATACATTACACTCCTTTCCTCACGTCCACTGCACGTAACCAAGACAATAAAATTAAATATGCATATTCCTGGTTATTCCAGTTCGTCTTGTTGAATTTTAAGTCCCGGAGGCTCAAATTTATTGTGTAATGTTTACATTTCAAGTAAGAGCACTTCGTTGTACCGATAAGGTAATGACAATAATGACAATGACAATGACAAGGCACGAATAGGCCTACCGCACCAGTACGGCTTAACCGGAGATTGAAATTTGAGTCTATTCTGCTCAGCAGAAAACAAAAGCATTTTTCCTCTAGGGTGTTCATAATCTTAGCTTTATTGTCATTACCGAGAGGAAAACTATTTCTTAATAAATTATTACACTGACTTAATATATATTTTGACAGTTTAAGTACTTTTCTCATTTGAAAATTGTCCAATTTTAAACGTTACCGCGGTCTGTGTCTAAGGTGTGTGTTTTGCCAGAATGGTTCAGAAACACTGTACTACACATTCTACAGATATCTCTTTGGAAAGCGGGATATATAAAGCAACTTATGAATTACAATAGAGCGATTTATTTCCGTCTGTCACAATAATTCTTTTCACACTGCGCACATGAGAAAAATAACACCATAAATCAACAGAATAGTTGCAATACTCAGGCATGTATTCTTCTGCTTGATTTTTCCCCTCGTTTAACCGCAGTCACGCCACGAGAAGTCTTCCGGTATTACATCCAGTTACCCCGTTTTCGTAACCTTTAATGTCAAATACACGTATAAGGTGTTTAACCTTTTAAAGCCTAGCGGTAAGTTTACTTACCACCAGGTTTAACATTAAAAAATTCTACGTGGTGCCCACATTGCGTTTATGTGTTTTGTACGGATCTCAGAACAAACAGCAACTTTTGCCTTATAAAACATTAACAGACTGGTTTTTATAACCGACGTGGAGAGTGTTTACAGCGCGGCACGCAGTGAGTCCTTATATAAAACAGATACGCTTCGTCTTTAAAGGGTTAACAAAACACACGGAGCTGTAGGGCAAGTGGACACCACTACACCATAGAGCTATATTTAATCAAAAACTCTGAAGATATTGCGAAAATTAAAATTAAAGCAACGTCATTTAGACCTAAATTTTAACAGTAATTTTTTTTCCATGCCACATGGTCAACCGGCCACGACTCTGGGATGATGCGGCAGAATTTTTTCCAGACTCATTATAATAGTTTCTAGAGCCTCGTTTGCGACACTGAAGTTGACGATGGAATTGTTTTATGCGCAGAGATATAGCACTAAAAAACACTTAGGTTCTGCAAGGCCGGAACTAAGGGGCCGGGGCGGGGGGCTGAAATAATGCATTGGAGAGACAAGCAAGCACGTTCACGTACATGTGTTGGACCGCAGGCAGCCTCATATTCAACGCGAGCGGGCGAGCTTCGCGCTGGCGTAAAGCGGCTGTACCGTGAACCTGACCGCCCATCTCAATCTGGCATCCAGCTTAAGAACGAGTGGCGCTGTACCTCCATTCCCCCAAATACATCCATAGCGTGCAGAGGGACAATTTTACCTTTGCTTACTCTGATGGTGGAGGCAGCAGCAGATTTCTCTGAAACTTTATTCCTTATCTACCACAGGGCAAGGCGTCACGTCTCTGGAGACTAATCGATATGTAAACGACTTTGATGGAAATAAGATGAACTGCATAAGCAAAAATAATGACATATTAAAATGTGGATTTCTTTCTCAAGAACAATACATGATGGGGTCAGGATAATTCAAGTCTGTTCGAATACAAGTTTATTTAGATAAAATTAATTATCAGTCTGTATTTTATAGTTATACTTTCACGCGAGAGTCCATACTACAGCCAGAATGCTTTGAAGACTGCGGTTTAGAAATACATCGAAGACCGTGGCATAAACTTCGTCTGGTTACATATCCTACAGCAGGTTCAGATGGTTACATATCCTACAGCAGGTTCAGATGGTTAGCTGCTGAACCAATCAGTACGTGACGCGGCAGTCTATGAACAATGTAAGTCAGCTCATCAATTTTGTAGGGCCGGGTGTTATTTCTACAGACTCACTGCGTTTTATATTGGCATTTATACAGTACATTAAAGTTTTAAAATAACAAAAATTTTCAACACGAAAGCAATAAACGTCGACAATATTTGCCATGTGAGACATTCTAGCAGTTCCTCTTAGAACAACTTCTAACAGTCGTTACCCACATACTGACCTCGAACACAGAAAATACAAAACACGTCATTCGACCGGGCTTGAATTTATGTTGGCGTACTTTGTGCCTAGAGATCTGAAGAAAGGATGTTTAAGTTGAAAATAGACTGTTTGTTTCTCTTAGCATGCTTCGGATGTTTGGTTTAAGACAGGTGCACACAACCTGAAGTAGAGGAGAAGGATGAAGTTTATAATGTGAACGCATTTGTGTCCAAATCCAACACAAACTCTCCGATAAAATAAAGGAGATCAAGTGAAAATAATGTGTTCATTCTTAAAGCATCTTACGACCTTAACCTAGACCACGTAACTTCGCATAATAAAGAATCTTCTTGCATTAACTACGTCTAAGATCACAATATTAAAGTTGCCTCTATTAGCGACACTTGCATGATGCTCTGTTTTCAATAGAACGGCAACGTTTCTCAAAATGTTATGACCTTCCACATACTCTTGACAGACTTACATATCCTGTGGCAAAAGAAGTTTCTGAACAGGATACAGTTTTTCTTTCAAGTACTCCATACTACGTATTACTACAACTTACAAGAACATCCCGAAAGATAACGCATGCTTCTTAACGGACATTACATAAAAAAAATGCCCTGATGTTTACCTTAACACTCAGTAATAAAATCTAAATTTATTTTTATATATCACGTGCGGTTACTTCACATCCAAAAACTTTGAAAATGCTCTTTTCAATGATAAAGAACGGATGTTTTCAAACTTCGGAGAACGGATACACAAATGTCGTGCACCTTCTAGCTTTACACAACTGGTACAATAAACTGAACGTTTCCTTAAGCGTTCTCTTACCAGTGTGCATAAATGAACACATAACGGACACATCACTAGTCGCTGTCCGGATCTATTCTAAGAATCATAATCAAATGTGACACCAGCCGTTTGCTCAACAACGAACTCAAGGAAACTAACACAGCTCTCGCAAGCAGCACAATTCATGCCCTCCCAATCTGCTTTACACTGGGCCATACCACATGGCACCTTCAGCAGAGAAGGGGGGGGGGGGGGGCGGGAGGGGGGAAGCAACATTTTACAGGAACTGAGGAATAGTTTCAATATCACGTGAAAGACAGCAGGTTTGGATAAACAATTCTCTGTAGAAATCACATTAATAGGGGCTTGGCAAACGTTGCATCCCTCCGTTATTAAAATGCACTCTGTCTAGTGAAGAAGCAACGATTTCAAAATGCTTTCGTGCATAGTGTGTGAACTGCCTTAATGTATCACACGCAATGGGGGAAAAAATATGATACAAAAGTAATACCAAATAAAATCAATTTTGTAACTGTATTATTCGTAAATGTATTATTGTAACGATAGGCGAGAGACAAAATTAATACCAAAAAAACTTTCCAACGTTACACAAACTTTAAAAATTCGAAAGTTGCATTTTCGTACAAAAATTAAATGAATTGCAAAAAGTGAAAAAGCAAAAACTATGAAGAACTGGCGAATGATGCGTATTAGTTGGGAATTGTATTGTTTTGAGCATGTCTTAGAATTAACTGTCCAGATATTAGCATATCACTTGTAATAACATTCCGAGAAACATTTACCGCAGAATGACCTCCAGGTTCACGCCACAGTTGTTTTCTTGTCAGTTTCATTATGAATATCCTACGTCTAATGAGTGCTGAGAATTACAAAAGAACAGAATCACAACTCAAAATCCAATTCTTGCCGAAGAGCATTTCTTAAAATAAGAATTTAACTTCTCAATAAAAGTCACGCACCTCAAAATATCAATCAGCTACGTGACGTAACTTATTACGAACGTTTTCGCGACTGCCAACGGCAGTTCCCCCTCAGACAGCTGTTCAGTATGAGCCCAGAGGAATGACAGACAAAAAAGAGTTTTCTAACAGAATCTTTTGCCCTTACGCACATAGGAACCTGCTGCATGTAAACCTGCATATTCTATGGTGCACACGAATGATAAAATGGAAAATAAAAGCTGTTTGACATATGCCACTTCTCCCACGAAGCTTCTATATGAGCCAAGACAGCAACGACTTGGATTCAACTTCCCGTGAGGGTAGTGGCTATTTCTTTGCGACCACATCCAGCCTGGCTTTAGCGCCGTCTCATCTGCTTAGTTGTGGTTTATTTCAAGACGCTGTCAGCATCTGATCATAAAAGGTAAAACGAAATTCCACCACAAGTTCTCCACGGTGGGGGTTCCTTGTTATAAAACATGGGTCTCCAACCTCTTCATGGCAAAGGACCACTCCCGTTATTGTGGGCTGGTTCGCGGGCCGCACGTGGATACGTAAGTGGTATACCGAACCTCCTTAATTATTGTGTAATTTTCATAGTGTATACACAATTTACAGACGTGTCCGCGGGCCGCACGTGGATACATAAGTGGTATACCGAACGTCCTTAATTATTGTGTAATTTTCATAGTGTATACACAATTTACAGACGTGTCCGCGGGCCGCATGCGGCAGGCGGGTTGTAGACCCATGTTATAAAATACGCCGAAAATGTTACACAACACGTCCTAAGACGTTTAGTTTTCGACGAACACGTCACCGTACCCCGGGTTCTTCTCGCGGCAGTAAAGTTGAAGACTCACCTAATTTAGTGCCGAAGCTACGAATGGATCTTTACCTCCAGTACCCTTATTCGCCTTCTTGGTGTGTAGCTTTAGGCACAGACACAATCAAGAAGAGTATATCGATTGTATAAAATTCGTTTCTAATGTTCGACGTATAAGTTATCGTCATGGATCACGTATTTTGAACCCCAAAACAAACGCACGCGTTTCCGCGAGTCCCGTTAAAGTGGTGGCTGAGGAAACGGCTGTTATCTCACTTAGGTTTCTAAGTCCTTACCCAATCTTTTCAGGCAGCTAGCTGCATCATACTTCTGATGAGGCCATGGCTGCTTGCAGCTCCCTCTGTAGTCCCAGTTAATATCTAATCTTTACATCTCTTTCACCGCAAAGCAAAATGAAGTTATGACAGGACATTATGACCCTTACCTCCCTACGAACTCTACTGAATGTAGTCGATTAACGGCAGAACCTGCCCTTTCATAATTGCGATCTAATGATGATATACACTTGAACGATGTCAAACGATGATGTGCCACTTGCAGATACCACTTAAGGTCAACCAATAATTAATCTGGAAGCATAGGAGGAACGCAGCAATGCAAATTTCAGAGAGAGAGAGAGAGAGAGAGAGAGAGAGAGAGAGAGAGAGAGAGAGAGAGAGAGAGAGAGAGAGAGAGAGAGAGAGAGAGAGAGAGAGAGAGAGAGAGAGAGAGAGAGAGAGAGAGAGAGAGAGAGAGAGAGAGAGAGAGAGAGAGAGAGAGAGAGAGAGAGAGAGAGAGAGAGAGAGAGAGAGAGAGAGAGAGAGAGAGAGAGAGAGAGAGAGAGAGAGAGAGAGAGAGAGAGAGAGAGAGAGAGAGAGAGAGAGAGAGAGAGAGAGAGAGAGAGAGAGAGAGAGAGAGAGAGAGAGAGAGAGAGAGAGAGAGAGAGAGAGAGAGAGAGAGAGAGAGAGAGAGAGAGAGAGAGAGAGAGAGAGAGAGAGAGAGAGAGAGAGAGAGAGAGAGAGAGAGAGAGAGAGAGAGAGAGAGAGAGAGAGAGAGAGAGAGAGAGAGAGAGAGAGAGAGAGAGAGAGAGAGAGAGAGAGAGAGAGAGAGAGAGAGAGAGAGAGAGAGAGAGAGAGAGAGAGAGAGAGAGAGAGAGAGAGAGAGAGAGAGAGAGAGAGAGAGAGAGAGAGAGAGAGAGAGAGAGAGAGAGAGAGAGAGAGAGAGAGAGAGAGAGAGAGAGAGAGAGAGAGAGAGAGAGAGAGAGAGAGAGAGAGAGAGAGAGAGAGAGAGAGAGAGTGGTGTCTGGTAACTTGGCCACAGTTTTAACTAAATACCTCACTTTACTCCATGACACATTTTTCATGAAATACCCAAGTTAAAACCCTTCCCATTATTCCTTCTAATCTATTTTATTTTATAATTTTCCCAGGCTAATCTTGTCAAAGGATACATTTAATACACCAGCGGCCTTATCAGAAGCATTGTTTCTGAACACTGAGCTGATGAATGGAATTATTTAAGTACAGACTTAACTGTACAATCCATCATCCAGATGACGGTTGCTACTGTACATAACAAATACTGCCACAGAAACATATAAGCACTATACATACTCATTCTATACAATGCATATGCAATTCTAACCATACACCTCTACTTATGCATCATTCTTAAATCTATATGCATGTACTTAAAATGAATGCATACTAGGAAACTGTGGTCATCTGTCCAAACATTTCATATAAAAATTATTCCTCATCAAAGGAATTTCCTATTAGAGTAATGCATTGAATGTCACGTGCTTTTCGTTTTCATCCACATCACTTCATCACAAATTATAAGCACTACTACTTTAGAACTGAGCCAGCTGGCTCAACTGCCATGCCTCTAATGTGCATTTGGGAAGAGGCTATTTTGGCTGGGACACCAACTATCCTGAGGTTCTCTTCAGCCCCTGCAGGCTAATTCCGAGAGGGTGCCTTAAAATAAGCCACTACTGCTTCTTCCCCAGTCCTTTCAATTGCACCCAACAGAATACTTCATTCATACCATGCACTTTAAACAACAGCTGCAGTTATACACTACTGTTCAGTAAACTATGGTGACTCAGCCCTTCTTATTTCAAATTATGGTCAAATTAAACTTTATAGAACTGCTTACATGTGGCTACTCACAAAATAAGAAGTGGTACAAGCTGAAGACTTTCCACAGTAATATAAAACACTAGAACATATACAACCACACTATACATTTATCTCATATAGCTTTAAATTCTAATACACTGAAAGGTATTGCATCTCATACCAGCAGGTCCTGATTTTGTCCTGCAGGTGCTTCCTCTCAGAACAGCTTACTAGTAAGTGATCTCTGCACCCCCCACCACATACGAAGCTGGCAAACACAATGATATCAGCTACAGGTATATATGAACCGGAAATAACACACTATAAAATGCCATGTTCGTCACTGAAAGAATGCTTCAGCTTCCACACAGAATAAAGTCTTTCGATAAATAAGATGTACATTTGGTGAATTAAGGGTTCAAGAAAAGACCCTGAATCAAGCTTCAACTTCTCTGTTAACAATTCTTCAGATACATTAAGTTCAGGCTAACATTTTAGTGATTTTGAAACTATAATTCCACAAGACAAAATCAGTTTGCTCCTTGAAACTGATCATGACTTCATAGTATTAGCAATGCTGCAGAAAATGTAACACAGTGACGGGAAACTGAAAGTTTACCATAGTGATTACAATAACCCACATACTGTCAAAATCAGAAAATATGGAGTGCTATGCAGCAACAGTTTGCAGAAAGCCTTGATAAGCACATAGATATGTCCTTCTAAGTAAAGTAATAAAATAAGATCTAGTCACACTGAATGGCACTCTTTTTCCTAAGCAATAATTTTACATTCTCTTCACTAACAGAACAGGTTATTAGTAAATACGTCTGTTTTCAATGTACCTTTACTAATGAATTAACTGAAGGAAGTGTTCCAATATTTTTGATAAAATAAAATATAAACGCTGAACAAACAATATCTGTACATTAATAAAAACACATGTTTTTAATTTACATGGCATAAATCATAAGTAGGCCTACAGTTTTTGTATACAAAACGTTTATTTAATCATAATGATACTACTAATGCTGTCACACATGAATAAAATACTTCTAAAATACTTGCAAAAATGTCACAGGGCACAGTTTTAATACAAATGATGGATGGGAAATTTAAAAAAATACATATTTGCAACACCTTCAAAAAAATGTTCTCTACACTATTTCTACTGAACCTACTACATGTGTCAAACATTCTGTTTTCTTTTTAACACCAGAAAAATACAAACAGTTCCACAAATTTTACAGAGTCAGCCCTTTACCACTTAAAAGTAATACGCATTATTCACAGCCGTGTTAAAATATGCAAATATACCACTGTGAACCTTAAGACAACTTACAAGGTGTCAGTTAATTTACAAAGACTGCTAAATACATGTGCCTTTCACTGATCATAATATTACAAGTTACACCTTTGTGAAAACGTGTTTACTTGATGCTGCCAGTGCCTATGGTGTAAGGATTGGTGACACTACCAGATGCAGCCGAAGTCATCTTGTCATCATTCTGTGGACTTAATGGTTCTCCTTTCTTTTTATTCCATCTTGGTGCACATTTCTGGTAGATATACATGAACAGGAGTGGAATGGGAGTCATAACTGCCACAGCTACTGGAACAACTGTCAACATAAAATACTTTCAGTTTAGTTAAAGCTCTGTATATTTTCTATTAATCCTTCCACTTCTTCGGCTAGAAATAAAACAGGTCCTCTGACAAGCTGGTACAAATTTTCTGTACAGTGCAGTCATGGAGGAAGAACCTACTACTACTACTACTACTACTACTACTACTACTACTACTACTACTACTACTACTACTACTACTACTACTACTACTACTACTAACAACAACAACAACAACAACAACAACAACAACAAAACCACCACCACCACCACCACCTCCATGCAGGGTATCTACAATTATATACCTGAAAGAAGCCATGTTTCTAGGGTATATGGTGTTTCAGCTATTCTGTGGTTACAATTTATGGTACATGTAATGTTATTTCCATGTAGAATGGTCTGTATTTTTACATTAGTACTTTCTGAAGTATGTGTGCAGTGCCCAGTATGGCTGTTTCCTGTAGTTCCTTGGTTTTGTGCTTTCCCGGTATGTTGCTCAGGCATTTCCTGATTTTCAGATGGTTTCAGTTGCCCCTATTGTTACTGGTATCACTTGTGTTTACTGGATTGAGCTGGCTCAGGATAGGGACAGGTGGTGGGCTCTTGTGAATGCAGTAATGAACCTCTGGGTTCCACAAACTGCAGGGAATTTCTTGACTAGCTGAGAAACTGTTAGCTTCTCACAAAGGCCTCTGCTCCATGGAGTTAGTTAGTTAGTTAGTTAGTTAGTTAGATATCACTTCTGTTTTTACATTCCACATGAGCTGCATTTCTGTTGTAAGGTCTTTATATTTTAGAATCTTCTTCGCTTCTTTCCTGATCACATTTCTGTCTCCTGAAACTGCAACATCTAGTAACATATACGTTGCTTCTTCATGAACGTGGACTATGATGTCTGGTTTATTGTGAGGGATGGTTCTGTCAGTTTGCACTTGTTGATTCCATAATACGGTTACCTCACCTTCATGACTTGTTTCTACTAATTTTGGAACATGCTCATACCAGTGTTCACTGTCTGATTTTAGCCCTGTTTCCTTGCATATGTTAAAGTGTAGTTGAGCACTTAATCTAGCATATCTCTTTACGTATTGTTCTTTTGCCGATATTAGGCATGCTGATATAATGTGGTCTACTGTCCTGTAAAATTGTTGACATAATATGTATTTTCTATTTCTTCCTACCTGCAAAATTTTTGTTGCATGACACTTTGTTTAAGGCCTGATTTTGTGCTGCTATTATTTCATTTTCAGTTTCTGCTTTCAGATCTCCGCTTGACAGCCACAGGAATATGTCTTCTTCACTAATAAGCTGTATATCTGTACTACTAATATACTGGCCAAGCATTACTTTGCTTTCCCATATTTTCTTTAGGAACTCTTCTAATCTTGCTTTTATGTGTTGTATGCCTTCCTTTTTTGTGACACTGTTCTCACTTGATTGGCTTAATTCTTCGACACTCCCGCTGCTGCTTTAATTGTTGAATTCATATTTGGTTGATGCTTTCATGGCTTTTAACAATATTTAAAAACTGGTCTTCTTTATATTTTGTGTTCAGATATTCTACAACATTGATTATCTCTGCTTTATATGTCACTTCAATTTGTAACAAGCCTCTTCCTCCTCCTTTCCTTTCCACATATTGCCCATCTGTATCAGCTTTTGGGTGATGCATATTATACGTTGTTATTAACCTTTCTAGTTTTCCTGTCAATTTTTCTCATTTCTTGCAATCTCCAATTAATTATACCAAAACTGTATTTTAATACTAGAACAGCTAATGCTCCAATTGCTGTAATTTTATTCTTCACATTCAACTCAGTTTTCAGTATCATTCTTAATCTCTTTGCGCATTCCTTCTGTCATCTTCCTTTCATTTGTTGATGTTGTATACCTTCACTTTCATCAGTCCCTTGGTACTTGTAGGTTTTCCCTGTTCAAGCTCTTGTATTTCTCTGTTGATGCACAGTATTAAATTTTGTAAGTGAACTAATTTTTCTTTCTCTAGTACAATCTTTGCACACTTGTCAAGTCCGAATTCCATGTGAAGGTTCTAACAGTTCTCATCTATTTTTGGAGTCGTCGTTGCTGCTGCTGCTGCTATCAGCACTTCCACTGCTACAGTATCAAATTGAGTACTTTATTTTTAAAATTAAAACTGTTTTCTTTTTACCTTATGGCCATACTGGTATTGTAACTGACTTTAAGCAGTCAGATCTCATGTGACTTACTTTACAATGGTGTCAATATCTCACACTATGTAGCATTGATAGTAGGATAACTGGTGAATGATAAAAGCAGCAGGATTTTAAAGGAAGAGGCTGTGGCACAGTCTCACACACAGGATGTCCAACTTAAAAAAACCCTTACAGAATCTACATTACTGCTTATTATATAATAAGACATATTACGCTTTAAAGCAGGTGTTGGCAATTACCTCTTTCAACTCTTGGATATGCTTGATACTTGATGAACAAGTTGTTAAACACTGTCTTTAATTTCTGCTTAGGAACTGCTGACACTACATGCCTAATAATTTCTTCAAGTCTGTCCTTTGCTTGTAGCTTGTTTTTGTGTGTGTTATCTTTCAAACTTTCCACAGACAACAGTCACATGGTGAACAATTTGTTATATAAGTAGGCCACAAAGGATGTGTAATCATTCAGTCCCTAAAAATATTATATAAGGTGGCCACGAGGTTATTGGCTGCATGGGTGACTGCACCATCTTGCGAAATGAACCCATCCTGTCTTCTCATCACTTCAATTCTCAAAACATGGTGAAGGCATTTGCCCAGTGTACCTTTCGAAATCTATTATGTCTTAAAAGAAGAATGGTCCAGTTATTCTTGTTACACTGAGAGCACACCACATTCCAACATTAATGCCATGTAACAGCACCTCATGTATTAGTCTGAGATTATATACTGACCAGTGTCAGTTATATTGGGTAGTCACATGACCACTTCACTAAAAGCATACCTCATCTGTAAAACAGTTATGGATTAACTTCATCACTACACACTGCTTTACAGAACCACTTACAAAACTGTACCCTGGCAACACAATCTTCCTCTTGGCATTTTTGC
The DNA here is from genome assembly GCA_013340265.1 of Coptotermes formosanus. Classification (NCBI taxonomy): domain Eukaryota; kingdom Metazoa; phylum Arthropoda; class Insecta; order Blattodea; family Rhinotermitidae; genus Coptotermes; species Coptotermes formosanus. Next base: position 2,201,519 of record BLKM01011911.1, read on the forward strand.
ACAGCTGTAAATTTGTATGATTTCATATAAAGAAATCTTATAGCTACATGTACAGATGACTTTGATACAGCAATATCCTGGATTGTCTTAAAGATTTTCGTGGAGAAGCTTTAATCGCATTCCAATATCAAGCAATGCTTCTTCTGAAAGAACATGTAGTGTTCACTCTCATCTCTTCTTTAATAAGGAACCCGTTGTTTGAAATTTGTTCACCAGTAGATATAACCTTAATCTGAAGGAACTGAAACACCAATAAACCAAATTCTAAACCTGCTGACACTTTTTATGGGTTTCTTCCTTATGAACCCATAGGCTGCCAAAATAAAAACCCTCTGTATTACACTGTACTTCACATTCACAAAAGGTCACAATTAACACCCTCATGTTGTAACTGTCTTCATATTCATGACCTATGAAAAAATTTACATATGTTACAGCCAGCATACGAAGCTGGGCCATCTCAGTAAGGCTCCAGAAGACTCACCATAACCAAAGATGCTGTAATCAAATTACTAGGAATGACTCATACAGAGCTCAACAACAGACTTGATAGCATAGACTTAACATTCAAATGAATACTCTGTATTGTCAAGGCATTTGCCTGGACACAGTAAGTTAAAGCAATGACATCTTCTCTGCATTAGATCAAAGATTTGTAATTGAAACCCTCCAAATATAAGTACAGAGTGTTACCACTACACTAACCCACTCAGCAATCAGCAGCAGAAAATTTTAATCTAGTAAAAGCTTAATTCTTGTTTGTCTTGGCTATGACATAACTTCTTTCAAAAAATGGGGATTTATTTTAACAAGAAAAAGTTTATCAGTTCATCAGGCAACAGGAGTGTGTACTCACGTGCCTTCAAGAAACATGTTTCCTGTACTAACAGACATGTTTGTAGTGTTTTTTATTATGTACTGCAAGATTAAACTGAAGTCAGTTTATTCCTAACAGCTTGTAATCTTGACCACTGTTAGTCACACATGTACCTATATGGGACACTATTGCACTGCTGAAGAGCATGTGTACCTGCAACCACAAGTACTTGCACAACTGATATGATTATTCCCAACGCACTCATATAACACACACCAACAGCTAACCTGTTGTGAGATCTGCCTCAGGTTGTCCAAGGGAAAATCGAAGCAAGAAAATTGCAATTCCAGTATTCTGGATTCCAGTTTCTATTGATATAGCCAATGTGTCATTTGGTGGCTGTTTAAACAAATGAGCCAACAGCCAGCCACAGAAGTATCCCAGCCATGGTAAACCCAAACCAGCCACAAAAATCTAGAAAAAGAAACACAGACACAGATATGCAAGTAAAGATTTATGCTTGAGTTCAACCATTCAATGAAATGTGATTTCTCTCAAGAAATTCACAAAGGTGAAAATTCAGATGTTTTGGGATGTGATGCTGTGTAGCTGAGCTGCCTGGTTCCATCTTCAGGGTAGATGAAAGGCACTCTTCTTAAGCCAGACCACTTGAAGCTTCACCAATGGCAATATGATAACCTCAGGCTTACAGTTCGCACAGTTCTTTCCCTGCATATTGTACAGAACCACAAGCAAACAAGTACAGTTCAGAGGAGCACAAAATATGGTTAAATACTTGATGTTTTCTTCTCCCTCTTATGCCACAAACTGACTATGAATTTGATACATCTACACAACCAAGTAAGCTGCACAATGAAAAAAGGCAAGCTTTTCAGCATCCAGGCCATGTGAATGATCCAAACTGCTTCAGTGGATCACAATAAAAACACCACATTCTAACACTAAAATTCTATAAAAGAGGATAGTTTCATAAAATTCAGTTACAGATACCTAATTAGAAAAAAAAAATTACCATAAATTACAGACTTTAAGTCTCCTATCCATCTGTAATACTAAATCTTGATTGAAACTCACTAACAGTGTAAATGTGTGTCATCGTAGTTAGGCCAGTAAAATGACTAAGAACTTGATCGCAGGGTTCAAATATCAACATCACCATAGGGAATTCTTCTTCTCTGAAATATTTAGAATGAATCTGAAATCCACCTAGTTTCCTATCTGATGGGTACCAGCAACTCTTTCCACTGGTGTAAAATGACTGAAATGTGTTAACGCATTCCCATCTAACGCTGATGTTGAAAATACATTATAACTACATACTTCTTTTCTGCCTACTTTATCTAATTCCATGCGGCACAGTTTATCTTCAGAATGACAGCAGCTAAGAAATTTCCTGTCTTTTATGACACCCAGAGGTTCACTCCCAGGTTTGTAAGGTTCTGCCACTGTACCGTGAGCATCCTGAACACACTCAATACCTTCAACCTTCATTCAATTAAGAGTAATTTTATTATGAGTCTCATACTACCTATGCCTCCTTCTCTTTGGGTTTTCCAAATAAAACTGTTTTCATTTGTAATAACTTTCAGTTCATACAATCATGTGTACAAGAAGTTTTATAAACTGACATGCAAAACAAGATGCGTTACTGTAGTCAATACATACATAATAGTGGCTACACATTATTTACGTACTGAGATGTTAAGAGTAAGTACAATCTGAAGAAATCTAAACAAGAAAGTTTCAATTAAATATGTGTGCTCATAAGATAGCAGCAAACACATTTAAATCACAGAACATATCAAAACCTCTAGGTTTACACCAGGAAGGCCGTAGTCAGCACAGAGTGATCCTTCATGATGTAAACACAGAGTGGCAATATATAGGCTTTACCACTCAGTTTTATTTGAAGAGATTTTACTATTGCAAGATGTATGGATGCAGAAGATTGCATAGCTGTCTTGCATTATAATAATTTTAACATAATTTTTAAATATAATTTTTATAGAATGCTGTATGTAGATGTTTTAATGGTCTACGGCCATTACACAATTTACCTACATGTGACAAAGCTGTATAACAATGCTGTATACAGCTTTAGACATTGATAATCCCTGAAGATTGCTATAAACAATAGCTGACATGTGCAGGAGTGTTTTCTGTTCTTAAGATGTACAATTTGTTGGTTATAAACTTGTTTTAGCATAAAATTTTATGTATAAACACATACATCTTACCTTCCATGTAAATAATTCAAACAAGTATAGGTTTGTTATAATGGCAAATATGACAATGAAGAGAATCAGCAGTATTGAGAATGGCTTGAGAATTTGAACCATGATTTTGGTGACACGTGGAAGATACTTCTGTATGAGAAAACCAATTCCCAAAGGAATGACAAGGGCGATGGCAAACATAGCAATTCGAGAGTATGGAACCCCCAGTTTGCCCTCCTGGAAGATAACTTGTCCTAGTGTGAAGATCCATAATGGCATCATAGCTGCAAACAAGAAAACACAATACTGCTGTTAAAGCATGTTTGTAAGCTGACATGTTTAAAAAGCACATGTCAGGAAAGTGTGAAATTTAACCCTTTAAAGACAAAGCATATATGTTTTATATAAGGACTCAGTGCGTACTGCGCTGTAAACACTCTCCACTTCGGTTATACAAACCACTCTCTTAATGTTTTATAAGGCAAAAGTTGCTGTTTGTTCTGAGATCCGTACAAAACACATAAACGCAATGTGGGCACCACGTAGAATTTTTTAATGTTAAACCTGGTGGTATGTAAAGTTACCGCTAGGCTTTAAAAGGTTAAACAAAAAGAGGTTTGCAATTTACTGATTTCCTTTGTGTAAGCACTTATTCTCAAGCAATTCGATACAGGTATTTCAATTGCAGGTTATGTAACTGAACAATACCGGAGATGATTATGAATACTATGAGTAGGCAGGAATTTAGAAGAAGGCCATTGTCAGTTTCAATCTAATGTTCTGGAATTTGACCGGTGAGATTGCAGAATCAATAAAAACCTCAAGCAGGCTGACTGGCAACATGAGAGAGATCTAAATGCCACGATGCTAGAAACCAAGTTTACATAGCTTCCTTGTAACTTATGTTATGATGACTGAGTGATGTTTTATACCAATAAGTACACAAATAATTACAAAGATCCTCACTACACAAAACATTCAATTCAATTCAATTCAATTCAGTTCAATTCTTGTTTATTTTGATGCTGAGCCAACAGCCAAGTGGTCAATAAAAGAAACAACACATACATACACAAAATGACAAAAGAATGATAACATAAAAGGCACATAAACAATAACAAACAGAAACTATATAAATAGTACATTAAAAGAGATGATAATAAGCCTACAAAATCAATATGATATCTGACTGCAATGGCTCATTTTTTGAAAATGTCAGTGTCTGTACAAATCACAGTCGCTACAATCCCACACCTGGCAGAGGGACAGTTTTTAAAGAATGGAATAACATTAAAAGAAAGGAAGACGAGAAGATTGAAAGCAGGATGTCGAAGGCCTGTGATGCGCACAGAAGGACAAGATAAAAAATGAATAGCAAATACAACATCAGGTTTAAGTCTTTTCTCACACAAAGTATGTTAACCTCATTATAGCCATTATGGACGTTTACCGGGCGGGGGGGGGGGGGGG
>BLKM01011911.1:2206110-2239690 GCA_013340265.1 Coptotermes formosanus
CCCCCCCCCCCCCCCCCCCCCCCCCCCCCCCCCCCCCCCCCCCCCCCCCAGCTATAAACCTCCACAGAATTTTCGACAATGTCAACAACAACGATGATTATTAAGGCAGTCAATACTGGCAAACTCTTGGAAAACATGGCAAAATTCAAATACTTGGACACAAAGTAACAAAACAAAAACAAACATAAAGTTAATGGCAGATTAACTGTGGTGAGGCAGTGCAGAATATTTTAACTTCATATCTTGTTACTAAACATGTCAAAAATGAATATACATAAAACTATAATTGTACTTGTTTTATACGGCTGTGAAACTTGGGTCTCATTATACGGGATGTGCGCATATTAAGGGTGCATAATGTATGAGATCAGTTTTCAGGTAGGAGCTGCACTGCTTGTTGAGCATATACTGCCACCTGAAACATCAGCACGATTTCAGCAGCATTATGACCCAAACTGAAATACAGTGTTATGCATTAGACACAATCCAGCCATGGAAACTTGACCAGAACAGAATGAGCATGTGTGAGAATAGGAAGGATGGACAGAATACATAATGAGATGCTTCATAACTTGTACTGTCCACCACACATTATTGATGTGATAAAATCAAGGCAGATGACATGGGTAGGGCATACAGAATGCAAAGGACAGATGAGAAACACATGAAACTTAGGACAGACTTAGGGAAATTATATTATAATTGGCATTAAAGAACAGAGTGTCAGTGTGTGAAGTGGACTCATTTACCTCACTTCTTTATGCAGTCTCAATCTTGGGTCATTTAAACATGGTACTGAGAAAATGTTATAAGAAATTTAGAAAATGAAATAAAAATTGGCAATGTTTATGGACTTTATTTTGACACTAACCAAAGGCAGCAAAGGTGCTGATGGTTGTCATTGTAATGCTGAGACTGAGGTTCCCTCCAAGAATATAAGTCCATATATTGGATGCACCACCTGCAGGGCTCACTCCCGTGAAGAGCATACCCAGCTGCATAGGAACCGAACCAGAAAACAGACATTTTCCTAAACCAAAACTTATCTGCAACAAAGAACACAGATTTCGCTCAACAAGGACAAAACCACCCACTCTAAAACCCTTCCACTCAAAATTACCGACAGCTAAAAATGGGTGTCCAGCGTTTCTATTTTTTCAGATACATTTGCGAAGTAAATAGCGACTCCTAGCTTCATAATGTCATTCTACCTATTTGCATGGAACAATTCGTCTTCCAACATTGGAATTTTCGTTAATGTCACATTTGGGGTTTCGATTAACATTTGTCGACACACATTCTGACTTTCGTTGTATTTGGACAAAACGTACACACACTTTACATGAAAACCTATGTACATTTAAGTGACGAGCTTCATAATGGAGGCGGTGGTCTCTGAGAGGTACGAACTGAAGCCTAAGAAACAACTGACGACCTAAACATCTCGCCTTTTACGATACAAGTACAGTAAACAGGATACCTCGCCCTTTGCGAGGTAAGTACACATTAACCCGCCGCTTACGAGAGCCGTACAAGAAATATGATATCTCGACGTTTACAAGGTATGTAAGTAGAAGAAACAACGAAAAGCCAGAAAGGCCGAAGAAGCAGTCGACAATCTGAGCATAACATACCATCTCATGCGGCGAATAAAACAAAGTGGTGACGTCGTTGACACTGCATTAAAGTATTCACGAATAATAGGAAAGGTTTGTACAACTAGTCAATTCAGACACCGACAGAGGTAAATGTGCTGGATTTCTTTCGAATCCTAATCACACCGACAGATTTACTCACTGGGTGTGGATGGGGGGTCAATTTATTCACGTATTATGTTAAGGGTCGCGGTATGACAAAGTTTGAAAGTCCCTGCTTAAATCATTTATAAGAGAACCACATTATCGTCACTTATCACCGCAGGTCCGACGGAACGTCTTCTGTCCTGCACGTTTCACGTGTTACGGAAACGGTTCAACAAACGACGTACTGTCGATTTCAATGGGCACAGCAGAATCAGGAAATGCAAGCCAAACTCATTCTTGCACCTTAAGAATAAGGGGCCAGGTACTGTTCGACAATTAACACTTGTTGGACTCATGAAAGAAGCATGTTTGCACTTCGACTGTTGACAGACGACTGGCACGAGTTTGTTAAAAAATTAAGTCACCTGGTCAGGTTCTACGCTGGTACAGTCACAGCTACTTATTTTTTCCACGAATCCTGTTGAAGTGCTTTACAGACCGACAAATATTTAAATATGCGTTGCGCGACTTCGATGGCACTATGTCAGACTTGAAGACAGCTTCATGTACAAGCCGAAATATGCCATCGCGTATATAATTTTAATACTCTCAGTGCCAACTGTGTTAACTGAAACATTTTTCCCATTCACACTGGTGACAGTTTTGAAAGACTTGTTTCACATGTAGTTTGTTCATCCGCGGCCCTGTCCCACAGATATGTAGCTTACAGCATGACGCATCAATATACACAGCAAAATGTTTAATATATGAATAATCTCTTAAAAAGTAATTGTAAAATAAAACAAGTTGACAAATCTATTAATTGTAAATAGTCATTCAGAGCGCCACACAAAAAAGTAACTCTTCGGGTTTTAGTTTTATATCAACCAATCAATGAATCTGTGAATATGTAGTATGGCACGTAATAACCTTTTTAGAATTACTAGTGGTAACAATTTATTTTTAATGCAGCCCTATTCACAAAATTTTAAACATCAATTCTTGTCTCTCATTTTCTATGATCAACCGTTTAGTATAAAACAGAGCCTCAAGAACTCAGGCATGGCGTCGAATCATAACTGAGGCCACAGCTCAAGGCAGTTATCGTCGCTAAGTTACTATGTACATAAAACAAATTCTACGGTTAAAGGTGATAGGTGTTACTTGAAAACTTTACCAACATCAGTGAACATGTAAAACTTGTGCACATTGAACCTCCTCCTCCCCCTCCACCGTTAATTCTGAAAGGGGTCTGAAGTCACAGTACAGTAGACTAAAAATTGGTACGCTACTGATTTTATGTTCCTATGTTTTAGAAATGAAACTCAGAAAAACACAGTTTCATTTCAGGAACAGATTAAAGACAACGAAGAACAAACATAAAGAACGTCCAAAAAGTGTACAAACGTAAAAAAAGTCGTGATATATTTCATACCAATAGAAATCGGCTCTTTAAAATAACTGCTGTTTTATCGAATATTTGCGTCGTTAATTGTAGTTCGAATTACAACAATCTTCGGTTCATTACATAAAACATTTTAATAATATAATAAAACCAGAAATTTGAAATTAAAAGAGTATGTAAGCATCCAACACATAAATTAGTGTAGTGATCTTACATTTATAGGGGCAAAGGGTACTCGTACAAATAACTCGCGTGTAGAAATATTTAATCAACAATCAGTGAAATATCTAATCAGCAAGTATTAGAGCACCTTAATCTCAATGAACATTAAAAATAGTACTTACTAATGTTGGATACTGGGTAATTTGTTTCGGAGATCAACGGATCAGAAGCTGTGTGTCAATAAGAAAAAATGTCTTCCTACCACGTTTAAATAAGGAACAAAACGTTGAAATCGACAATCGTGCCTCAAGCGGACAAGCTAACATATTTCATGCACTTTCCTTGGCGTCCGTTTGAAGCAGCCCTATCAACTTTTTACTTTAGCTTTTTTGTTAAAAATTTTTTTCAGTAGGAATAAGAACAAAGACTGCCATTAATGCCGAATAATTAGCTTTCTAAAAAGATCCATTCGATAGTTCAATAGATCATGATGTCGCAAGCAGACGGTACTGTATTAAGGTGTATCATGGTTCATCAAGAAAAATAAAACTTACCAATGGCATAAGCAAGAACTGACACAAGAATCCTATGATTGGACCCACAGGTCTGCGCATCGTGATCTTGAATACCGACCAATCCAAGGCACATCCAAAATTGATGTAGATGACCGACACAAGCACAGCCACGCTGTACGTGAAAAGCTGGTCAATAACTCCTTGGTTGCGCACAACCTTCACATTTACGGGGTTGGAATGCTTCAAAATAGTGTTATCACTATTATTTATGAGCTGAAGACGCATTTCTGCATACCCCAAAAAGTTTCCCGTAACATTAAAAGCAGAACTCCAATTTTTAAAATCTGAAATACTTTCCGTTTTCAGCATGTAAGTCTTGTCTGCAGGATACGTATTTGCTACACTCCCATCACTTGTTGTAACACGTACAACTCCAACATCGATTTCTTCGGGCCGCAGAGAGGTAGAAAAATTAACTGCTGATGTACTGTCCATAGGTAGTAAGACCTCTACAGGATCAAAGCTGACAAGCCACGAACTCATCCTGTCGCTGGCACTGGACACGACAGACGATGAAAGCATCCATAACGGAACAAGGAGACTCCCGTAAATAAAGAATAAATGGAACGGCCAAAGTGGACACATGGTGAACTCGGGTCATGCACCTGCAGAAAAAAATTAAAACAGGAGTCAGAAAATGCCCACACTTATGTGACAAACACATCTTTTGACAAACACATCTTTCGTATACATACAACAGAAGAATTTGGCTTCAAGGCTCGTTACACACCGACCATTCGGTAGCGCCATCGTGTGTCGACACCAACGAGCATAACAGTGGTTGTCCACACCAGCAATCGACAACACAAAACCGGGGAAACTGACATGCGGACCGTCTGAGATTTTAGGAAGAGGAAGGAAAAGAACCTTACCCCGAGATATCACATAGGTACTCTAGCAGTCCAACAGAATGTAAAGCACTAAAAAGCAGATTTTAGTCTTCCGGCTTTTAATATCCTGTAACACAGTAGGTTGACACCGACGTTTAGGAGGAACGTGCTGCTTCCATTTTCAGGATAACGGAATTGCGTATAGTTAAACGGTGGAACTATTACGCCATAATTCCATCATCCTGAAGACAGAGGTAGCACGTTACTTCGAAACATCGGTTTTAACGTAGATCCTGCACGCTGTTAAAACCCAGCAGACTACCATCTAATCAAAACCGTCCGTGAAAACCCAAAACCCCGCCATAAATAAAAGAAAGTTAAGTTACTAACACTCTTTTCCTTTCTCCGGTTATTCTGTCACTGAAAGTCGGACGAAACTTTCAAGTCACTTCCTCCCAAACATGTCACTTACTGATTTCCTTACTTACCGCACCGTAACCTAAGTCCACAGGGTCGGGTATATTTCAATTTGGGGTCTAACAATCCATTCGATACAGTACACATTCCTTTTTATAAGATACACTGCGACTTTCGTTTCCGATATCAAATGGCACCTAGAAGTGTTCCGCGTGAAAGAAGTAATTAAAACCGTAGTCTGCCACAGATGACGCCATATTCTGTGTTGCGAATTTGTGGCAAGGCGCCATGCAGAAGACAGCCGCGCGGCCGAAGTTGTGCCTGTGTCCCACGTCAACATGCTCATTTAAATTAATAGTGTGCATCTCAGTGTCGACACACGACGGCGCCACCAAGTGGCCCGTGTATAACGAGCTTAAGCATAATGTTGCTGCAAATATAAAGTTAAACAAAACTGTAAAATTATAGAGGTACGTCTGATACCAGGATATGGCAGACGGGTTTATTAATGACATTCCAACATCCAGGGTCTGGACAATCATTTGACATCGTCACCCAACAGTCCGTGGGCAAAAAGGGAAACTGAGCGTTCCAAACAGTTTGTTTCCTTGCATCCTAGCAAGCAGACCACAATCAAACGCGATAAGAATGTCTGTTCGGGTTTTCCCTACATCCTACCAAAGGAGCTAATGTGAGATTTCCCTGAGCGCGATTGGAACTAACTATAAGCGAAGATCTCCATACAAAGTGGTCATTAAAGTTGTGATATCTAAAAACATTAAAACGGTTCGACAATTTTACATAACTCTCCAAAACCATGTTTCATGAAAACCCGTTCAAATAACTCTCGTTTCCACGGGCAGACAAAAAGACAGCGAAAGAGAGAGAGAGAGAGAGACAGAGAGGCGCGGAAGGACGGACGGACAGAACAATTTTAATATTCTCCGCAAGGACGCCAACGTGCCCAATAATGGAACTCCCACAATCGCAACCAAACTGACAGGAAACGGCACGCGCAATAAACTCGCAAAAATAATCAATTAGCTCATAACAACTACGGTAAGTGCCCCAAGTTCGGGATTTCTGAGGCTTCATAAACGAGAGTAACGAAAATTCAATTGGTTCAGAAACTGTACGTGACAGACGAGTCTTCTAGTTGACAGCCAATCACATGCACACACAGACGGACATAAATTGCCTGGACTACAGCGCCGCAAAAGAATTGACTTTCAGAGAAACATTTATGGATACTGTGCTCAATTCCGGCTGGGTACCAAAGCGAGTTTCGGTTTCCTCCGTTTCCATTACTGTATTACATCACTGCTGCACCAAAGAACTGGCCGAAAGTGGGGGGGGGGGGGGGCGGTGGGGGAAGGAGGTAGAGAGAGAGATACATGCATATAAATAAAAGGCCGGATTTGGGCTCACGTGGAAAAAGGAATAACATCGTTTGAAGAAAATTAATTATAACATTATCATCAAATTTCTGTTAAAAATATTGAAAGCACTTTTGTCACCTTACACATAACTTTGGTGCGTATTTTATCGCACACACGAACACGTTATGCTTCAGAAAAAAAGACTGCAATGCACTAGCAATGCATTACGATCTCAGAAAAATCCAGACGTGTAATGCACGTAACCAAATTAACCCTTTAAAGACGAAGCGTATCTGTTTTATATAAGGAATCAGTGCGTACCGCGCTGTAAACACTCTCCACTTCGGTTATAAAAACCGATCTCTTAATGTTTTATAAGGCAAAAGTTGTTTGTTCAGAGATCCGTACAAAACACATAAACGCAATGTGGGCACCACGTAGAATTTTTTAATGTTAAACCTGGTCGTATGTAAAGTTAGCGCTAGGCTTTAAAAGGTTAACGAAAGTCGGCCCCGCAGAATATGAACCCCTCACCCTTCGTTGGATCCGGCATGGTACGGATCGCATGATGAACTTCCGTCTGCTAACTAACTTCCCAGCAACGAACAGGCCAAGGTCAGCTCTGGCATATACAAGCGTCCCTTATCAGCGACAGTGGCATACAATTACGATGATAAGACATTTCCTACTTCTCACTAGCTAGGTCTTTCACAGACAAGGCCGTCTCTGCATCCGTCTAATGTATGAAGTCCTCTTTGTGTTTCCCTTCAGTTTCTCGTTGTTTAGCACACCGATCAAGGAAATACGATGCACACCCTTCTCCGTACACTGAATTCTACTTACAGTAAATGATTAAATACATCCAATGCATGAACTACGCCATCATTACTATTTACTGAAGATGAACTGTGTTATTTAATCGACTGGGTTAAATCTCTAAATTTTAACGCACAATTTGCTACCAAGGATTCGACATATCAGTGAGAAACAACTGAAAATGTAGCAACAAGTTTTATGCTACATTACCATCACTTCTCAAATTGAAAAACACAGAATTATGATCCACAAAATACAAGCCGGTTTTCCGACTGGGAATTTCACATGTTAAAAATTATGACTGTTTTTAACATACGCGAACAAATCTAAATTTTGAGCTTTCCTTTCATGCGTTAAGATTTGTCTTGCAGAGCGCATGAAAATATAGCAGCGTTTTGTAATTCATGCTTGCAACGCAGACACTCCCGTTTGCTGCGCAACTCGAGCCAGTGATTTTCTTGGATATGTCTCAAATCTAGCACTAATTTTGTCTAATTTTTCCCTGCTTAGCATGTCTTCTGCGTTTTTTCCCCCGTCTGGAATGGAAAACAGTGTTCGAAATCTTTCATGTATCTGTAAACTGCTTTGTTTGGAACAGGTGCATCGGAAAATTTTCGACAAACGACACTTCTTTTGGGTCAGCACTTTTTGTCTTGCTCCAACGCACTGCACAAAGCAACTGTCGGGGGCTAGTCAACAAGTCACAACGTCTGCAACATGTGACGTGGGAGCGAACCGCTGGTGTAGCTGGGAGTTATACAAGCGAGCCGACAGGAAACAAGGAGCCATGGTTGCCAGATAACATACTGTCCCTACATAACCACCTGTTACGTTCCAATCTCGACGTACCATGCACAACCATATCAATATGGTTTTGATGTTCGAACATAATATTACGCCATGAAAAAAGAACAATCTGTTTTGCCCATCGGAGCTAAGACAGACCCATCACCATACGGGGAGAAAACAGAAGACAGTGTGGTTATCTTGTCCCCGTCTCATTATGGATCTGGACCATGAGGCAAGTCGGAGACTCGGGTTCCATCCCACGCCAGTCTAAGGCCCTTACTACACGAGCGTTCAAAACGCGGCAGCTACGTGGCGTTTCTAATGCCTGCTTCCAGTACTAAAATGGATGTTGTCCAAATTGGTTGTGTAGCTCATCTTAAACTTAGCCAAGAAAGGAGGAAGATACGCTGGTCAACTCATCCTGCAATTTCAAACAGACTTTCAACACAGCAGTTCCACATTATGTTTGGAACTCACTGCAAGATTCCTGACAAATTCTTTTTATATTACAGAATGTCAACGACAAGTTTTTATGTACTTTTAAATTTAGTCTGTGATAAAACTGTGAAAAGTGACACTAATATGAGGAAGTCAGTCGGTCCTGTCGAGAGACTGGCTGTAACATTAAGGTAAACACAAACATTCTTAATAATATTATTGAACTTGTTTTCGTTCATGCATCATAATTTCGTAGTGCAATAATTCGTATTGTCAAAGTCAGGAAAATATAACTGATAAAAGTTCAGGATAATAAAATTATCTTCTGATGTATCTGAAACATTCGCAGTCACACTTAACGGTGAGGTAGCGGATGCTGATCCAGGAGAAATCGCAGATGAGGAGGCTCGCCTAGCTGCAGAGCTGTTTCTAAACACTTCTGTAATCGTATCACGCGCCTCATTTGCTACGTCAGACGACAAACTATCCATCAGTGGCAGAAATGAAAAAAAGAAAGGATTTATTGCCAAACTGCACATATCTCTGCCCAGCATTTGGCTTTTAATTCTCGAGTGCTGTAATCTTTCTGAGTGATATTGTGAAGTGGCGGCTTTTTTCTACTTCGCAAATAAACTTTTCAACATCAAACATTTCTGCACACGCATCAACAACAGTATTAAGAAATATGTGCTGAAAGACTTCCTTCCGATCTGACGTCTTTGTTAACAGTGTGGGCAACGTAATCCACCCTGTGTAGCAACGGCCGCGTTTCGAAGGCTCGTGTAGTATATGGCAGGCGTTTCTGCCGCCAGCGGTCACAATGCCTCATGCTGCGTTAACCCTTTAAAAACGCAGCATATCTGTTTTATATAACGCCTAAGTGCGTACCGCGCTGTAAACACTCTCCACTTCGGTTATACAAACCAGTCTCTTAATGTTTTATAAGGTAAAAGCTGCTGTTTGTTCTGAGATCCGTACAAAGCACATAAACGCAATGTGGGCACCACGCAGAATTTTTTAATGTTAAACCTGGTCGTATGTAAAGTTACCGCTAGGCTTTAAATAAGAACGCCGACCGCGGTGCTGACGCCGGCAAACGCGGCAGCAGAAACGCTCGTGTAGTCTGCTCCATTACGTTATACATGTCCTGCAAAACGCAGCAGTCGGCGGCGTTAGAACTGCCGCGTTTTTAACGCTCGTGTAGTATGGCCCTAAGTGGGATTTGTTGTAGACAAGTTTTTCTCCGAGTACTTCGGTTCTCTCCTATCAGCATCATTCTACCGATGCTTCACACTCATTAATCTACCACTGACGTTATATAATGTCAGCAATTCAATCGCTAAATAACACGCTAAAAGTCATGTGATCAGCCACAGGACGTTCACCTTGAACCACAGGCCGCATAATTCTGCAACAGTATAACTGTCTTTTGGTATGCAACAACGTGTAGTCTCGTACATATGTACCGACGTTTCGGAAGTACCTACTGTCTCCACCATGACAGTAGGTGATGGAGGCAGCCAGTTCCTTTGAAACGTCTATCTATTACATCCACCAGACTTCCTGGCGTCACATTCCAGAACAAAGCTACCTTCATACAGCGGTGAGAACGTCCAATCTCACGTAACGTGTTTTATTATTTCACAAATAATTTATCAACTCTGAAATTAAGTCGCGTTACAGTTACTTCAACTCAATTCAATTATTATTTAAAATACCTTCGGCGATATCGATAATGTTACATTACAAAACAGCTGTTTCTTAATACATGTTGATATTCTGAGTAGATTCTGTACGTTATGTCGAAACAAAACTAGTTATAATATAGTTTCATAAGTTACTGGAATCACAAAAGAGCATACAAACTGCGGGTGTGACGTTGCTTTTCATATGCCGCATGGCGACAACCGCCGCGGAGTTCAGCTACGCCACTGTGTAGCGGCATGCTCTCGTGACCTAGATTTCCTTTTCAAGGTCTGGAACTTAAAAATTCTCTCGTCTCTTTGACGTTGTACTTTACCCCCACATAAAACTAACCAAGATAACACATTCCAACGGCGTCAACATTCATACTGGTCATCGAAAAAAATAAGATTCCGCGTGACAGAATAATAAGATCCTATGTAGCAGGACATAAAAACTCGAAATTAAATCATCTACGAATGCTCAAAAGTTTCCGCAAACTGGGGAACAATAAAACATGGTGTAATCCAAGCATTAATTGTAGGACACTTTTCATTAAGTACATGAATGACCTTCATCCAGGAATAAATACCTTATCAGAACCAACAATATTCACTGACGACACTAGTGTCACAATTTCGAGTCAAATGTTTGTTATTTCTCCTCAGTGTCAAACACAGTCTGTCTCATATGAGAAAATGGTTTACTGCCAACAAGTTGGCCCTTTGTGTGATGGAATGCGCATAATAAAATTGTTAATGAATATTTCTCCACAATATCAATTAAGGATTTGGTATAATAAAAATATATACAAGACTGCATAAATACAAAATTCCTTGGTTTACAAATTGTTAACCACCTACATCAAATTAAAGAAACATGTTGATGAAAATATTCCAAAATTTTCTACAGCATGTTACATAGTTAGGTCTGTTTCACATCAGCAACACTGACACTCTAAAACTTATTTAGCCTATTTTCACTCTGTAAAGAAATATGGAATGGGGGGAATTCGTCTTACAATAAAAAGGACGTTCACTCTTACAAAGAAAACTGTTTGAATTATGGTAGATGAAAAATGCAGAAATCCATGCACATGCCTGTCTAACAGATTACAGATTTCATCCATTCCATGTGAATACATATGTCCATTAATGAACTTCACTGTACAGTCAAACTCAGTTATAACATCATGAAAGGGACAGCATATTTTGCATCATTAGAAATGAGTGTTGTTATAACTGAGGGGTAAAATGTTATGATTAAAGGGCAGGAATTAATTGACCACAGAATATCTGACCCCATAGATCAGGTGTCATATAAACTGATGTCGTTATAGCTGGGTTTAACTGTAAATAACCAAGAAAATTTTCAAACAAACTGAGCTGCACAAAGCATTCATACAAGTAATAAACACCATCTTAACAGACCAACTGCCAACCTCTAAGTTTTCAGCAAAGGACATACTGTGTTGGTATCAGAATGTTCAAAAGTTTACCATGAAAAACTCACAAGTCTGAAGAATGGAAAGGTTCAGTTTAAATCAGAATGAGCAAGATTCTTAAATACACACACCTTTTATTCAGTTGAGGAATTTCTAATGGTCAAAAATGTCTCATAACCAAATTATCAGCTGTATATAATGAATTCTGTGTAACATCTGAATACTGAATGTGAAACACTTATAATACTTCACATTGGATATTTTGTACTGTTGTGTTTACATGTATTTGTATAACTTCCTCTATGTCATATTGCCACTTTGACTAAATTATGGATCTATGCAATAAATGAATGAATGATGTATGAATGAATGAGTGAATGAAAAAATGGATGAATGAACAGTATTACGTAGTAGCTACATACGTCTGTATGTATACTGGAAGTACCCGTTGAATGTTTTTCGAAGTCAAGTGTTCATGTACACACTCTAGTTTGCTTCCATCAACAGGTCAGTATAAAATTATGGAAATTGGCGTGCTGTGTATTTAACATGTTGTTTTTTAGCTTCTCTTAAATGTAACGATGTAAAAGGCGAGTGGTATGGTAACACTGAAAAAACAAATGACCACCGATGGCAAGTTATCTTGAAACATTAAATACCAACAGGGATTTTCTTCCTATATTTTGTTGGCAGTCCATGATTGTTGCAGAAATAAGAGAATTACGCATGTGTAGTACAACAGCAGCAATGGTGAATGGCACATTAAACTTCAGTAGAACCCGGTACAACCGGGCAAATCAATTATACGGATTTTCCGTCAAATATACAACTCCAAAACTTTACCACAAGGATTCACTCTCTAATGTTTCCACAAACCTTGTATTTCTTCCTACGTAATTCACCATAAAGAGGAAACTTTGAAATCACATATGACGGTTATCGTCCAACAGAGTTCCCAAGGATATGACCAAAGTGACAGAAATCACAGCGCGCACTCAAAAAGCACCTACCTAACATACTGGATCTGGATTATTTACACATGTCCTAGGTTCCCTGCGTCACATGTCATTAAATGACCCATACACGTAACTTGGCTAATAACACTTGGGGTGGGGGGTGGGGCAAAACTGACCATGGGTATTAGGAACTTTATTGTAGTGTACAAAGGAGTAAAATTTGAAAGAGGGGAAAATTGGTCCCATAAAATGCAAGTTCTTCCTTTTCATTTTTCTGTCTATTTTTTATTTGCCTTTCTTCAACTCAGTAACCAGATTAACTATCCCCCCCCAAAGTTATGCCCCTGAAATGACCTATGTCACGCACACAACGTCCAACTTACGATCATGTCGTGATGCAATTACTCACGTACTTGTGCAATTAGAACCCATGTCCTCTAGCGTAAAACTGCCTACATCCCCGTCTGTGAAAACGAAACATGCCTACTTACACAGCTGTTTACAGCGAAATATTTCTGTGCCAAGGCGATTGTTCTGCTACAATTAAATAATCTGCGCACGAGTTTGGAATACTTTCACACATGCATCAAACGCGTCCACACTTCGTTCACCTCCCGACGACCATCCTTTCCCTAACCACAGAAATGTCAATGTCGCATTCCGTGCTAGCATGGCCCAAAGCACAGCTCATACATAACGGCCCAAAGTATGCTATCAGCACAGATCATACGGCCGTCATCCTATTATTCCGCTATCTGTCCGAAGTGGTGTGTACTACAACGATGGCAGGTCCCTGCCACTACGAGCACCGGCACCCAGTCGGTGAAAAGGATAACTACTATACAACTCCCCAGATTTTCTCTATCTCCGTATTGCGCTAATCATCCTTCCGAAAGTCTTGCACTGAAACTTACTGTTTTTACGCTAAAAATGGTTGTATGTGATGTGGTTCACCATACCACATCGCTCAAATCAAACACAAGATAAAAGTTTCTCGGTGACATAGGAGTAACAAATTTGTCTCTTGTGCAAAATGTCCAGGTAGGTTCCGGGGCAACCAGCTTCCTATTCAATGGATGCTGGATGGTTCTTTCCTGGGCGTAAAGCGGCCAGGGCGTGAGGCTGACGACTCACCTTCATCTAGTGTCGAGGTTATGAATGAGTGGAACTATAACTCCACTTGGCCCAGTGTCTTCATGGAATGTACAGGAACAACTTCACCTTTACCTTTATCTTTACATTATCATTCTTTCTTTAAAAGAATATGCATACTTCATCTAATCAGTAAGAAAATTCTTACTAAAACATACTTGGCTATTTTAAAGCATTTCACATGTAGAAAGAAGCTGGTAGACCTAAGACTTCATAAAAATTAACACACATATAGGGCCCAAACATTTCAGGAAAAACAAGGAAGGAGTCTCAGCAAAATTTCACTTCAGTAACCAATAATGCAACCAGAATGTGTTACAAAATTATTACTTTAATAAGTTTTTTTCTTGGTTATATCTGCTTATCCCGTGTTATGTGGGTCCCTGTCACCACGGCATGGCGCGTCCTCAGGTTGCGGATGGAGGAACGGCCTCCAGTTATGGAGGGTAGCTGCGAATACATTGAATAAGCAGTCGCGGACAGCCGACAAGGGGTGGTCCTCCAGCTTGGGGGTTGGGCGAGGTGCTAACAACTCCTCACCGTAAAAAATTATGATGTTACGAACCATTACACAATGCCTCGGACCTGGACCGATTCTTTGGTACAACCCCAGCTACGGAAAAAGGATATGAGTTTTGGAACATGGAATGTGACGAGCATGTATAGGTCAGGGTCGCTTATGACAGTGGCCAGGGAATTAGATAAGTATAAGTTAGATTTAGTGGGTGTACAGGAGGTTAGGTGGGACAAAGAAGGGACTGTAAGAGCCGGGGAGTATACTTTTTTCTATGGCAAAGGGCAGGAAAATCATCAATTGGGAACAGGTTTTTTTGTGCACCAGAGAATAGTATCAGCAATCAAGAGAGTGGAGTTTGTTAGTGCTAGGATGTCATACATAGTGCTGAGAGGCCGCTGGTGTAATATCATTGTTCTGAATGTGCATGCACCAACAGAAGAGAAAGGTGATGATTCAAAGGATAGCTTCTATGAGGAATTAGAAGGGGTTTTTGATCACTTTCCTAAGTACCATATGAAAATTCTGTTAGGAGATTTTCATGCAAAAGTGGGGAGAGAGGATATTTTCAAACCGACTATTGGGAATGAGAGTTTACATCAGGATAGCAACGATAATGGTATTAGAGTAGTAAACTTTGCCACATCAAAGAATCTAGCTGTTAAGAGCACTATGTTTCCGCACCGAAACATTCATAAATACACCTGGGCCTCTTCTGATGGGAAGACTCACAATCAGGTCGATCACATATTGATAGATATGAGACGGAATTCCAGTATACTCGATGTGCGATCTTTCAGGGGAGCTGACTGTGATACTGATCACTATCTGGTGGCTGCGAAAGTTAGGGAAAGACTGGCAGTAAGTAAGCAAGCAGCACAGAAGTTTGATGCCGAGAGATTTAATCTCAAGAAGCTAAGTGAACTAAAGGTTAGGAAACAGTATCAGCTTAAGATCTCAAACAGGTTTGCAGCTTTGGAAAACTTAAATGTTAGTGAGGACATAAATAGGGCTTGGGAAAACATTAAAGAGAATATAAAAATCTCAGCTCAAGACAGTCTAGGTCTACACGAACGGAAGCAGCATAAACCATGGTTTGATGCAGAATGTGCAGAATTTTTAGATAAAAGGAAGCAGACTAAAATTCAGTGGTTACAGAATCCAAACCAAAATAATGGAGATAATCTGCACAACGTAAGACGTGAAGCTAGTAGACATTTCAGGAACAAAAAGAAGGAATATCTGAAAGCTAAAATTAATGAAATTGAAACGAACAGTAAGAACAAGAATATAAGAGACTTGTATAGGGGTATCAATGAGTTTAAGAGGGGGTACCAGCCTAGAATTAATGTAGTAAAGGATGAGAAGGGTGACCTGGTTGCAGACTCCCACAGTATTTTGCCTAGGTGGAGGAATCATTTCTCCCAGCTGTTGAATATACACGGGGTTAATGATGTTAGGCAGATTGAAGTACACACAGCAGAGCCACTAGTGCCTGAGCCCAGTGCCTTTGAGGTTGAGATGGCTATTGAAAAACTAAAAAGTCACAAATCACCAGGTATTGATCAGATTCCAGCAGAATTGATTAAAGCAGGGGGTAGGATTATTCGGTCTGAAATCCATAAACCTATTATTTCTATTTGGAATAAGGAGGAATTGCCTGAGGAATGGAAGGAGTCGGTCATTGTGCCTATTTATAAGAAGGGTGATAAAACAGATTGTAGTAACTATCGAGGCATATCACTTTTGTCGACTACATACAAAATTTTATCCAACATTCTTTTGTCAAGGTTAACTCCATATGCAGAGGAAATTATTGGGGATCATCAGTGTGGATTTCGACGTAACAGGTCAACTACTGATCATATATTCAGCATTCATCAAATACTTGAGAAAAAATGGGGATACAATGAGGCAGTGCATCAGCTATTTATAGACTTCAAGAAAGCCTATGATTCAGTTAGGAGGGAGGTCTTGTATAATATTCTCATTGAGTTTGGTATCCCCAGGAAGCTAGTAAGGTTAATAAAAATGTGTCTAAGTGAAACGTGTAGCAGAGTTCGGGTAGGCAAACATCTGTCTGACACGCTTCCTATTAAGAATGGCTTGAAACAAGGAGATGCTCTGTCGCCATTGCTTTTCAACTTTGCTTTAGAATATGCCATTAGGAGGGTTCAGGCAAACCAGGAGGGCTTGAAATTGAATGGTACACATCAGTTTCTGGTTTATGCTGATGATGTTAATATATTGGGTGGAAGCATACATAGTATAAAGAAAAATGCAGAAGATTTAATTATTGCTAGTAAGGAGATTGGTCTAGAAGTAAATGCTGAGAAAACTAAGTACATGGTCATGTCTCGAAATCAGAATGCAGGACACAATCACAACATAATTATAGATAATAAATCCTTTGAAAGGGTGGAAGAATTCAAATATTTGGGAGCAACCCTAATGAATCGAAACTCCATTCATGAAGAAATTAAGAGCAGATTGAAGTCGGGGAATGCTTGCTATCATTCGGTGCAGAATCTTTTGTCTTCCAGGTTACTATCCAAAAACACAAAGATTAGGGTATACAGAACTATAATTTTACCTGTTGTTCTGTATGGATGTGAAACTTCGTCTCTCACATTGAGGGAGAAACAAAGACTGAGGGTGTTCGAGAATAGGGTGCTGAGGAGGATATTTGGGCCTAAGAGGGACGAGGCGACGGGGGATTGGAGAAGACTACATAACAAGGAACTTAACGGCCTGTACTCATCACCAAATATTATTCGGGTAATCAAATCGAGAAGACTGAGATGGGCGGGGCATGTGGCATGTATGGGGGAGGAGAGAGGTACATACCGGATTTTGGTAGGGAGACCCGAGGGAAGGTGACCACTTGGGAGACCCAGGCGTAGATGGGAGGATAATATTAAGATGGATATTCGGGAAGTGGGATGTGGGGGCATGAACTGGATTGAGCTGGCTCAGGATAGGGACAGGTGGCGGGCTCTTGTGAATGCGGTAATGAACCTTCGGGTTCCATAAAATGCAGGGAATTTCTTGACTAGCTGAGAAACTGTTAGCTTCTCAAGAAGGCCTCTGCTCCATGGAGTTAGTTAGTTAATATCTGCTTATCATGGTCCCTACTGGAAAACATGCAGCTACCCCTATATCCCACCACCAATACAAGAGACAGAGGACACTTTGCAATAGAAATGCATAACATTCCTAACATAGAAGGCATGGTGCTTAGGACACAACACATTTTGAAATAGCTGCAACTTGCCTACCACAGCCTGACATTTGTAGCCTGGATCAATTGTGAGGGAGACCAAAGCCCACCCCAGGCTGCATCGCCAAGGAAGGAAAATGGATACCAGCTAATTTCAGTTAACAAATTTTCACCATGTGTCATGTGTGGGTTGGTTACCAGTTTTAAAATACTACTTGAGTCAGAATTCTTAAAATGCAGAGCTTAAAAATCTTAGAATTGTAAAATGATGCTTAGTAACATACCACAGCACAAATTTATTTCCAGCTTACTGCACTAGTTCATATATAAATGTTACTCCTACATGTTTCAGCCATAACATATGGCCATCTTAAGGGAGTATGTGTTACACAAAGCCATATACAATTAAAATATAACACTATTGTTGGTACATGGTAAAATATGTTTTACCCTCCAGTTTATATTTTACCATTTACCAATCATGATGTTATATTTTAAATGTATATGACCTTTGTGTACTTTACGCTCGAGATAAGCACAGCACACAAATTTCTTCATGTAAAGTATTCGTTATTTTTGTCTGAAATTAATTGAAACTGGAATGTAGTGGCATATTTTATAAAAACTCTCCAATATAAAATGTAATTAAAAATCCCTTAAACGGCACTTGCCATGCTATGCCATTACCCACTGAATACTCGTTAACCTGATGTATCTGTAGCTCTTCTCAGCAATTTGAAACCAAGTTAATGGCCTCATAAATTAAGTCACAACTTCTGTCCCATGTCCATGGACAATCTTTAGGCCCTATACAAGCTCTTGTGTAGGTTGAACTAAAGAAAAAGTTAAGAAAGAACTAAAGAAATAAAACTAAAATCGAGTAACAATTTACCCACTTGCCAGTATTCCAGAAACCTGATTCAAAGAATCTTTCAAATGAGGTGAACAAAACGCAGTTGTCACAAGGCAGTTGATATTAAAATAAATAATGTATTCTGCATTTGTTATTACGCCTTCAGTCTGCGAGCCCAGATGCTGTGTGACACACAATACTTTCACCCAAACACCATATCACATCACCTATTTGATAATGGCAGATTGCAGGCATACACACCTTGTCTCAATTTGCATAAAAAAGCATTCCTGTGTAGAAGATTAGCATAATTTCGAGGATAACATCTATGACTATTTTAGCAGTAAATTGGCCTTAGCCAGCTAAAATAAAACTTCTAAACACTAGAATTAAAGCTCACTTTAAACCAATCTGTACTGTCAACAGCAGTTTCCTGAAATTCCCGCCTTCAAGGGCCACAATGAATGAGCGAAACGCGAGAAGACCGCCATAACTGTCAACGTCACAGTTCGTAGACATATAAAAGTGAAACAAGCGCGGATCGAGCAACGTGGCGCTCTTTCGACTTGAATTTTGTGGAATACGCCCTGAGTGGGTGAATATGCGACCCGTGACGTCTGTTATGAGCCATAAAAATGAGTTCCATGAAGTTGGAGCAGTAAAATATGGAACCCTTCCCCGCCCCCTCCAGCGTAAAGATGACTGTCATAACATCTTAAACAAAACTATATAATAAAACATAATCAGACACAACACCGCTATGTATTCTCTATTATCACATTACAGCATTACTATGTATATGCGTTAGTGCATTATGACACGTTTTGGTTCGACTGAACCATCACCAGGTAATGTACATGACAATAAAACACAAATGCTATATATCCAATGTAAAAAAAAACTATGTTAGTGAGATCTCACTAATGCACTATATAAAACTATAAAACATCCAAAAGAAAATATATGTTAAATTTAAACTTTTTCACCTGAGACATTCTGTTTCCCAAAGTATATTATTAAAACTTAAAACTTTATGGATTAACCTTAAGAGATTATAAAGTGATTCAATCTTATTTTGCCATGGTCTTCTGTTGTTTCTAGTTTATTATCTTGAAGGACAGTGTTGCAGTCCAAACTCTCTAATCCATATAATTTGGACTTCAACATTATCCTTTGAGACGATATAACTGGAAACAACAGAAGAACACGACAAAATAAGATTGGATCACTTCATAGTCTCTTGACGTTAATCCGTGAAGTTTTAAGTTTTAATAATATACTTTGGGAAACATAATAGAATATGTCAGGTGAACAAGTTTAAATTTAACATATATTTTACCTTTGGATGTTTTATAGTTTTATACAGTGCATTAGTGAGATATCACTACAATAAGTTTTTTACATTGGATATATATAGGATTTGTGTTTTATTGTCATGTATGTTACCTGATGATGGTTCAGTCAAACCGAAACATGTAATGCACTAACTTATACACATAGTAATGCTGTAATGTGCTAATACAGAATAAAACGTGGTTTTGTGCCTGATTGTGTTTTATTGTATAGTTTTTTTTGGGAGTTAACACATCGGGATGACTCAACTCACAAACATTTTAACCTATTTGCCAGCTGGTATACAATCTTGATATTCTGTGTATTATTATTCCCACTGGTTGGTTGGTATGTTACTTTACTCACTGTATCATTGGTGTAGTTCTGCTGACGGGATAAAAACATTAATTGTCTTTGACCCACTGGTTAAATTACATGACTCAGAGGAGTAATGACTAAGCATGGTTATTGTGTTTCTTCTTACATTTTCTTCTTACTTATAAATCTTCCTGTTTTCTAATATGTATATTCAGTCATAACACCCAGCAGTAAAATGACCACCTAGGGTTCAGTTCACTACTAGGGGTGATGTAAAACTTCCTCCTCACAATCCCTATTCAAAATGGCTCTGGGGCCCATGCAGCCTCCTATTCATTGGGTACCACACATTCTTTTTCCAGAAAAGGTCCAAACTACTTATCTTCCATTACATTGGCAATACAGTTAATTAACATACCATTCTATGAATGCTTAGAAAGAAGGTTACACTGAGCAGGCAAAAACCTTGCCCAGGCTTGCAAGTTCATCTATTGTGTAATGTATGGAACCTACGATGAAAAATAGTTATGTTAATATGTGTGTCCAAAATTCAAGCTCTTGCTTGTACAGCAAAGTAAAATGTCTGATCTACAGGGCAGCAGGTTTTCATCAACTACACTCTCATTATTAAGACAAATTTACAAGGAGTTCAAATCACATACAGTTATTTCTTGATAAGACATTGCTAACTCCAAATAAATGGTAACCTTCATGCAGTGTCACAGAAACAGAAAAAAAAGTTTTTACCCACTTGTTTGTTTTTATATTTTTATGAACTTATGTATTTTGCTTACATGTGATGTTATGGAGAATGAACTTTCTTCAAATAAAACTTTCAGACAATTTTCTAGAGGCTGTATTCTTAAACTCAGAGATTATCTACATCACTC
Organism: Coptotermes formosanus; assembly: GCA_013340265.1. Classification (NCBI taxonomy): domain Eukaryota; kingdom Metazoa; phylum Arthropoda; class Insecta; order Blattodea; family Rhinotermitidae; genus Coptotermes; species Coptotermes formosanus. Next base: position 2,227,026 of record BLKM01011911.1, read on the forward strand.
TGTGCAATCCTGAAATTAGTCTTAGGTTTCAAGCCTTTGCTAACATCCATGTTGCTACAAAACTCAGCTGAGTATCCTTCTTAAAAGATTATATAATGCAAGTGAAAACTGGAGTAACCAGCATCAAACTAGCAGCTACAAAACATTACTTGCTGCAAGAATAAACATTGAATACCTTAAAACGTTGCTGTTATAGATTATAAATCTGGTTATAACAAATGCTCAAATTACACAGGTAGAAGTAGGGAAGCATTAGCACATATTAATGCCAAGGCACATTTAAGTTGTGAGAATTCGGTCTGCATAATTTTAAGTGTTAAGGAAAGAACTACAATGAGAAAGGGAATGGTTCACTAATGATGCTCATAAATATCATTTTGAATATTCAAGAAATTAGTTACAATATCAATGCATGGCAATGGGAAAAAATAAGAGATTAAGGGCGACGACAACAATGATCACTGCTTTTAGTTGCTAATATTATTTTACTTTTTTTTGAAGGCAAAAATAAAGTTAGATTTATCAGAGCTTTAGTAACTAAGACAGCAATTCATACAAATTCTTACTTCACTTCCATCAAACATTACCGTATGAAAAGCTGACTGGATCAGCAACAAGAAGTTCATCATCAGGACATGATCTAACAGAACACCTAATTCAGAAAAATTATAATATTAACAGCAATGCCTAGAAGTAACTTACAATGACTTCATAACAATATTTATTACCTATTTCATAGACAGCTATTAAAATCATTTATTTAGCCACTAGGAAAACTTGTAAATCAGTATACTGAACTCTACAGGCAACATGAGTGAAGTTCATTTTACATAGAGAATGTGTGTGTAGAAACCAATTCAGAACTTGGGGAAATGGCTGTCATCCTCAGCTGCATGTTCTTTCAGTGATGTATGTTACTCACTGATGGTGAAGGGAAGAGGTGGGGAGCGCATAAGTTAACAATATTTTTCTGGTAGGGTGAAATTAATGGACAAAGATACATAATCAAAAAAGGATATAATATATTTGGATGTCACTAGGAAACAGGAGGCAAGGATGCCCATGTAGACAATGGAAATAAGGAATTCTACAAGAATGAGCAGTAGAGGACTGAAACCAAGTAATCTTCAAGACTAGCAGAAGCGGTGTCAGAAGACAGGAGAAGATTGTACAGTTGCATAAAGTCATGAAACTTTATTCAGTGTGATATAATGAGGTTTCACATTGCACTACAAGGTGTAACACGACCAAATTATTGAATTATGTTTATGACATGGTAACTTTGATGTACTAGTAATTTTCTGACAATGTAGCACATAAATTTAACAGAACAGTACAGTTTAAATCATCCAACCTTCACCATTCTGCTTCAAGTGCATAATTCTAATCCTCAACCAACTGCATTACAGATAATTTACTCACAGAACTATTTCTTATTTGGAAGACTTTTGCTCACACTCTTACAGAAACATCATGTATGAATAGTTACTGGGAAGCATAATATACAACACTGTTCAAATGCCATTCTGTTTGCTACTGTATCACAGACAATGATTACGAATAAATTCACAGATCAAAGTCTATTGGTCTTTACAGTCTGAACACATCAGTTTCTTTACAAACATTCTGAAAGCCTGACTCAAAATTTATTAATTTAACAAGCTTCACATTTTGTATCATCATCTCGGCTGAAATCAAAGCTTCATTGTGTTACATAAATTACCACTTCCAATACTACAACAGCAATTTGAGTTAAGTAACTCTTTCTCTCAATAATTAAGCCTTTGAAAGTTGTAGCATGATTGTGATGGATCCCAGAAGATGATAATTATCTTAGTGACACGATTATTGCTACGTATCTTCAAGTAAGCCTTTCAGTATTAATGATGAAATTAATATGAGATTTGAGGTTCTCACAGCAGCATTGCCAAAGATTAAAGTCTCCTAGAATGTCAAACCATGTTATTTTGGAAACAGTCCTTCATGAGTGCTTGACCCTGAAGAATAAAACATTATGATCCTTCAAAACACCAGTAGCTATTTAACATCCCAGAAGACCTGAATCTGCAATGTGGTTAACAGTTTTCTGAAGTCTGATAGATTACAAACAGCTACGTGACACTGCTTCTGTGGCACTGTTCCTCCACCCACACCTGGCTATTCCAGAAACTAACAGCTGTAGCCAAATTAACACAACTGAAGGCACTGAAATGGGGTGCTAAGGCTCTTTCCTGCAAGTGACAGGGCTAATAACATGGTGAAGCAGTTCTCTTCTTGCCTAACAATAAAAAATTTAGAAGAGGTAAATTTTATCCTTCCTGTGTGTTACAAGCCTTGAAGTAAAAAGATGTGGTGCACAGTAACTTAAGCCATTAAAACATGGGGCAGATTGAAATAATTCGGGAAATGTATCAACAGCTGCCTAACAATGTAGGATTTGTGTGAGTCTTAAGCACGTGTAAATATACAGAGGAGACAATGCAGAAATTTATTCACACATGTGCATTCAGTCAGTTACAGAAAGTATGGAAGGCACTGCAGTCTGTGTGGTTCAACAGCATTCATTTTCACAACAGTGTACATCAGGACACCGTAATTTGAAGAGTGAATATAACATCTTTTGTATGACTGGACAAGACATTCTCCAAAACTTAAAATATCATCAGGGCAGCATTCAACCATCCATTCATTCATTCATGGGAATATGGCCATGGACCAAGCAGTAGTGTGGAAATGGTATGGGCATATCAAGGAAGAGCCAACACTCACCAGAGGATGACCCACTAAAGGGAATACCAGTGACAGTTTGTAATGGGATCATTCTTCATGAATGAGATGTCATTCAAGAGGATGGCAGAAGAATTAACAAAACTGCTGGCATGGCACACACCATACCATTCATCATGATAACCATGGAAATGAAACAAGTAGTTTCATCTTGCAAACATACCATATCATTGGTTTCTTTTGGCTACAGGAGGATGTCACCAAGAATGTTATCACTATACTTCCACAACTTACCTACTCTCCAAATCTAGCCCTGCTGCTTGAAGTTTCTAAGAATGAAAGCCGTTTTTAAGGGATGAAGTTTCCATCCACCAGAAAAGTGAAGACGCTACAAAGATGGCATTTAGGGAAGTCACATGAAATGGCTTGCATGAGTTCCTGCAGCAGTGATAAGGCCACTGGAACAAATATATGACAGTGAAAGGAAACAAAACAGAAGGCAGCGTGCAGTAAAATCTACCATGATGACAGCCAAGCTCACACGGGCAAAAGTTCATAAGGCTTTTGTGTCTAACACATATGAACTTCATTCAATTAAAGGCAGAGTAAACATGGTAAATCATGCTGTTTCAACTGAAGAAGAAGTGCAAGTGATTTAACAAAAGAACGCACAGTTGATGGGATTAAAATTCTGGCATTATTTCGTTGAGGCATGAACAGGAAAAATTGATTAATTCTGCATGAGAAGTCTATAAATGGCCTACCACACTCTGAAATGAAAACAAAGTCGAATGACTTGATTTAAAGTGACTGACCAGATCTATACAAAACTGGCAAGTTATCACTATCCATAACCAGTGCTTTTTCTTGTGGTGTACCAGCATATGAATTTAAGTGATGCATTAGATAAATATTATAAATTCATAACTGAGGAAAAACACATCCTATGTGTTGTTTTTATTCCAACAATACTATCACAATATTAAATAACAATACCAACAACTTTTTTATTAATTTTAATACAAAAAGAATGGGCATTTTCAGCTTACCCACCATCAATGAGTGAGTACTGGCACTTTTTATCTGTCAAGGAGTGAGCACCAGTACATTTTTTCAACAAAAAATTACTATAATTAATAAATATTCTACTCACAGTATTAACCACATTTTTGTTATAAACTACGCTCTGTTTAAAATTGTGTAAGAAAGTGATTGAGGTAAAAAAATTCTACATAAGTTACCGGTGTTGGGCTATACATATAACAAAATTATGACTGCTATTTATAACAACATATCCTCACACCTTTAACCTGTAAAATACAGAATACTGCGCTTTGCTTGTTACACATTCCAGAAGCAGCAGAAGAATGTATCTGACACATACTACAGAATGAAACAAGTAACAAAGAAACAACAACACACTGTGTGGGAAGTGTAGAAGTGTTACATTTAGAAATTCATCTCTGTGTATGAGAACATACACATTGCTGTTACAGCCACTGTAAATTTTCTTCAAATTAAGTAATCCTGTTCCTGAGGCATGTAATGTACTAAAATGCAGTTTGCATTACAAAACAAAAATTAAAGTTGAAAAATGTGGCTTGCATTTCATTGGCAGCATTAACAGGAAACAACTGATAATATACCACAGGCTCTGAAAATTATCATACTTGATTTAAAAATTATCCTTTATGACTAAATCATTTTAATTTCACATACCAATAATTATAATTTAGCCATTTTTATGACTTTTTATCAGTTACACACCACTCACTCTTTGCAAGATCAGTTTTATCCCTGAAAGATAGTCATCATGTTTTTCTTATCTTATTTTAAAGTTATTTAATGTAAGAACCATAAGAATACCTTAAAATGAGTCTGATCTATTCCTCATTCCATATCACTTATAATATGTTATTAGAAAATGTATATTGCCCTGATTTTTTTTATCATGCTACCCGAAACTAAATTACCAGATATGACAGCTCTTCTTCTTAACTACTGTACGACAAATTATATCATAATGTATGGAAACAAAGGAATAGAAAAATTGAAAAATGGGTAACTTCTGATGCCAAACACATGCACAAAAGATTACAGAATGCAATAATGCATTATTATGGAAGGGTACTTTGGGACTCTGAATCACTCATCCCTTTAAAAATGTAATCTCTCTGCCAAATATTTTTCTCAAGAGGAATGAGACCAAAAGTAACAAGTCCTAGTTTTAAATACAAAACTTACCTCTTCCTGTGGCAGCAGACTGATTTGCTAGAGATCTACTGTTTGGGCCTGCCAACATTGATAGTATTTGCCTACAAAATTTAAGAATGAATCATTTCTAATAATTTTAATCCAACTTCCACTGCATTATGAAATGTAAGTAATATTGTAAAATGCTGCTCTTCCTTTTTGGAAGGCTTGACGCTGAAGTGGTAACAGAGATACCAGTGTATAAAACCTGGCTTTTGAAGTAAACATGTTTCAGTAAACCACTGCATTATGAATAGGTTCCATGACTTTTATCATAAGTAAAGACCGGCAACCTCATTTTGTCATTAAGACTGAACTTGAGAACCTCTGATACAAGCACACAAACAAACAACCAAATGTTAACAGAATAAATTTACATAGGAATATGATGTCATAAGCAAAACACAGATGTCTACTCAGTATTTCTGGCCTTCCAGGTCAGTTTTACTTGCATTTCTTCTATTATTTCCTACCATACATGATTTCCTACAGACAAAATATCAGAGTATAACCATACAGAAGGTATGACTATTTCTATGACCTCTGAAGATTTCACAAATCTGATCTCAAACCATTTAAGGGACTACCATCACACACTGAGCATAGAATTTCTGATGCTGTGTTATGGCTATTGTTTTTAGAGTTATAGTTATTCTACCAGCCAATACCTAACCAGTACAGCAGAACACAGGATTCTCTTGGGCATCTGTACCTCAACAAAACTAACAACTAATTTCAGTTGAGATTACTATTATTTGACATACCAGTTATAAGGCTGGTCAGAATAGTTGTGGGTATATTCTTAGCACTTCGTTAATATAGTACATATTCTATGCAAAGATGAAGCTGCTATATATAGTGCCATGTCTTCTTTTTTTTTAACACATTTTGTTGCATTCATATGCTTATAACACAGGTAGTATGAAATATTTTATAATACACAACCTAAATTGAACAGTTTCAGTCACCAATGTACAGCAACATTATTCATTATTCACTACAATTAATATCAGCACAAATATGTATGACAGAGCACATAAAATCACAACTTTTTGCCTCTACCATCTTAGGCATACATGTAACATGCAACCAAATAGAAAATAAACACAGTATATGCCTTTCGTTAATTGCCTTTCACTACATTACTTATTCTATACGAAATGTTTGGGTAATAACAATACTGACATCTAAATACAAATAACTATGAACATAAGCTTCCTGTAGGTTTAAACAGAAGTTTATATGATGTACCATTCCTGTGACGTGACTGTTTGTTGTGCACTGCCTTATCACATGCCAGTCAAGCACTGTTCATGTAGCACACACTTCTCTTAGCCCATTCTGCATCAACCGTAAGTTACTTCAGTATATTTTCTACTACCTTCTTTCTCTCTTTCTCTCTCTCTCTCTCTCTGGTTCTATTTAATCTGCCTTAATCTTGTGTATAGTATGAGAATGCCTGATGTTAAAGCTAGCAGAGGGCTTGAGTATTGTCAATTTAGAAAAATATGTATTTACTATGGGCAACAAACACTTACAGTTGCCTGTTATAAAAGCGAAGTCAGATTCTGCAGCACACTAGGTGGAATTTTACACTGTGGTGAAGGTGCTGTTGACCTACATGACAGGAAGTAATGTGATTACAGATCATACAGTGGTTTCTGGATTACTCCACTCATCTAGGTGGTCCTTGCTGCCACTGCTGCTATTTGCTCCTGAACCATCCAGAGCATCTTGCCTGAGCAAATGGCTGGATGAAGGTAGCATCATTTTGTTACTGCTAGGTCTCAAGTCACTGTCATTTAGCTGTTCATGAGAACTAAACTGTGAACCATTACCCACATTACTCTCTGCACTACTTATACTATCACTCACTGCCACTAGGTGGTAATAGTTGCTTGCTGGTTCCAGCACTTGACTTAAGGAGACAGAAGAGCCACAAGAAGAGGAAACATAATTTTCAGCACCAACCATGTTATCATCTTTCATAAAAGGACTGTTAATAAGTGGGTCATGATTCCCATTATCAGCCTCGGCTGGAAGCTGTTCTTGAATATCTCGTTCTTGTTGTTGTTGCACCACCACTGTTGGGGGAGATATGGGTGTTGTCTTAACTGATGATGGTGAGTCTTCACTGCTGCCGGAATGACTACTGTATCCACCCACTGCAGCAAAACCACGATTCAGGAATTCAGATGCCACTGCATTTAAACCACTACTGGCAGCAGGTGTGGAAATCTCTGACACAAGAGGTGTGCTTTCATCATCACTGTCTATGTCTACATGTCCCTCTACACCAGCTACTCCAGAACTGCTGGAAATGCTCCCAGCTGGAGCAGTGACTGTACGCATGATACGATCCTTCAATCTGTTCAACTTTTCCAAGCTTGAGGCTGGACTTACAAGGAAAGATGGAGACCCTGATGCATTTCCTAGTGTTCCATCAACAAGTGAACCATTAGACATTTTAGCACGTAAGGATGATGTAAGATTTGTTATGATAGATGTTGATCCAGCAGATAGGGGTTTAATGTTATTGGGTCCATCATCTGCAGATTGGGAACGAAATGCAACAGTATGCTTTGGAGATGCTGAAGGTGTTGCATGTTCCGTGTTTAGGCAATCACCAAGCACCAGTAAGGATGACGGCCTTTGATGCTGCTTAGGCTTTGGTAATCCATTGCCACAGCCTATATTTTGAGAGCCAGTGATACTCCGTGAGGAGCCTGTACGCTGGAGAACACTATGCAGAGAACTTTTATTTGTACCTGTAGCTGGCTCCAGTTTGGCTTGTGGTAAGGGAGGTTTTACATTCACGCCTTGTTCTGCAACTCGCTGCTTACGCTGCTGGATGGGTGTTGCACTGGTAGAACTATTAGCACTTGGACCACAGTCTATGCTGGAATCATGACTGCCATTACCAGTGGTGCTGTTCACTGGTTGCCAATATGGGTGATGAAGGGGGGAACACTGGATTACTACTACTTCTGTCTCACCAACTGTGTCAACTATGCTGCTGCTCTGGCTGGTTGTTCGCATACGACTGCTTCGCTGGAGATCTGTATACAACCACAATAGAGTGAACATCAAACAATGAAAATACCAAACTATTAACACACTAAACACATAACATGACATAAAGTAATAACATAATACTGAACTAGTAACTGATTTTACCACAGCCATAACTTGACAAATAGTCAAATACAAAGGAAGCAAAACAGTAATGAATCTCCAAGATAAAAGGGGGTTTCAATTATTTCCAGAAACTGACAGAATTTAGAAACAAGAGATTCAAAACAGGAAAAATTTCAGAAACGTGAATGTATGTGACAGACATAAAGGGAGAGAATAGAGTTGAATCCTGTCAAAACGACATTGGTTTATGCAACACCTCATCTATAGCGTCAGATACTCTGTGGTACCAATTAACTCCTCATTGTTAACCATGACATACTCCTTGGTTATAACGACACTTGTTTATAATGACACAAAATATTCAGTCCCTTTTAAGATGTTGTAACCGAGTTCAACCATATTTGATTTTGCCTAACCACTCTTTCAAAGTGAAGAGACAGAGCACAAAAGGTAAAAGAATGTTCCACATGTTCAATAAGACCTATTCAGCCAGTATGTAAGACAGTCTGAAAACATGATCACTGGGAAACTGCTGGAAAATGATTTGTCACCACACAGTATTTATCAGTTATTAATTATATGATGATGAGGAGGAGGTGGAGGGGAAGAGAAGGGGAGGGGGAAGGATTATGTTCAGAGGCGCAGCACTTTCTTTGGCTATTTGTACCTTATGTTAATAATAACAGGGTACACATAAAATCAGAAAGGCTTTGTAGTAAGCAATTGTCAGCAATGACCAATCATTCGCCTAGATCTTTCTCATTCAGACAATTAATTTGATTTACATAATTAGACAGCACAGCAAATTGCAGATACATATCCTGATTTCTTACCAAATTATTTATTTTTAAATAATGTTATATATTCTTCTTTCAATGCACAGTTCCTATGCATGTAATTAAATGACACATGAACAATCAACTAGATAATTAAATAACAGATAATGCAAGTGATCTAGCCACATACAACACAAACACAGAAAACCGCACACATGCATCCATGTTCCACAAATCCATGACACCAGTAATCGAAAGGTAAAAGACAGTGCATGTCCTAGACTGTGTGGCTCCTGTTATTGGCAATTATTGCACTACTACAGAATGTTTCTTTTATTGTTTCCCTGAGCATGGCATCTTTAGCATAAAGAAAGCTTGCATGTGCTGGGACATCCCCTGAAAGCTGCTGTGCTCAGGGGAAGATAAAAGAAACATGATTAAATTATCAAAAGATAAAAAATCACAATTTTTAGAGTACTAGGTGCACAGATTTTTCCACACAGTAGTTTTCTTTTACTTCGAATTTTCAAACAAATGTGTTAATTTGGTTACTACATTCTTTCTGCCATGCGATATGTTAGTTCCACAACTGAGTTCACACACAAACATAAAACTGCACTGTCATTTATGAATGTTAATTTCAAATATCAACATTCTAAGTGATGTACCTATATTTGCAGAAGATAAGATGAGATCCAAAACAAGTTCTCTATTTGGAACTAAGTAATACAGTACAAAGAATACCTACCACATAGCCTGCTGGTGCTACTTACTGACTACTGCCAACTTTCCAAGAATGATATTTTTTAAATTCAACGTATAAGTTCATTCAGCACCCTGAGAAATATGACAAAGACAACAAAAACGACGATGACGATGACGACCACGACAACAACAACAACAACAACAATTTAGAGAGTGAAATTACAAACATACGTAATTTTGCAAATACACAATATGATTTAATATCGCAGTTCTCATTCTTTGCGTTCTGACCAGATGTGACTGTTAATAACTTACACTTCACTTTACCTTCATACTGCAAGGAAATGCACATAGCCACAAAATATTATGGAAAATCTGAGGTAGTGAAATCAGAGTGGGTATTACATGCAAAGCACTGCACAACAGTTACAATTTTTTACCGGTCATTTCATGATCCTATACCAGGCACAGCAGTCATAAAGTGCTGACATTTTATTTGCACAACTTGGCCAAATAAAATTGTGAATTTTAACATAAAAATGTAAGAACTTAGCACTTATATCACAGAAGAAATAAAGTATAATTCAGGGCTTAATATGTTCATGCTCCAGCTACAAATATGCATAGTAAACTTTAAAAATAGTGTGTGCCTATCATGTGAGAAAAGTTACTGTGAGCATAAACCCCCCTCCTAAATAATGAGGTTATAAGGATGAGGAACCACTAAATTAAAACTACATAAAACCCTAAAAATATGACCCAAACTGAGTTATGGGTCAGAAGCTTCCACAACAAACATGGAAGAAATGAACACACTCATAATATTTGAGTGGAAGATTGTAAGGAAAATATATGGACACAAGAAGGAGACTGCTGGAGAATAAAACAAACAAGGAAATAAATGATGCACTGCAAGGGGCAGATATTGTAAAATTTACGAAATCCCCCTGACTAAGATGGTATGTTCATGTTGAAAGAACGTAAAACCAACAAATGCCAAAACAAACTGCAACAGCTACAATGGAAGGAACAAGGAAATGAGGAAGATCATGTAAAAGATGGGGGACATGGCTGAAGCAGATTTAAATATAATGGGAATTAAAAAAAACATGCAGCAAATGGTCAGAGACTGTCACAGAGGGAGGAAGATTGTATTATAAGCCAAGACCCGCAATAGACTGAAGTGCTTGACACGAAGGAGGAGAAGGAGGAGGAGGAGGAGGAGGAGGAGGAGGAGGAGGAGGAGGAGGAGATAAATGAAAACACTATGTACCACTTTCATCTCTCTTGGGCATTCTATTACGCAGCCTACAAAAGCATTTAATCCATTCATGCAATACAATGGAAAATGTTCGCAGGCTCAGCAGCAAGATAACAAAACTTTGAGTCTTAAGTCCAAGTGGCTGCACAAATATTACACCTACAGAGAATGTTTACTATTGCAATTACAGGATAAGACGGTGCACATTCTACATTACTAGGCAATAATTAGCCATTTGGTGCCTACCCACTAATGTATGAAGTGGCTCTAGCAGTCATAATAATTACGCCAACAGCTCAAGAGCTTTACAATTTGGACCTTACAATTTCATTCTGGCTACATCGTATACTTGATATGACCACCATTTCACTGGTCTTCCAATATTTCCTATGGGATGGTACTACCAAATCTGTTTGTCACTGGTAGTTTTACATTCTTTACAATTTTTTGTCTGATTGTCTATTTTGTATTTCAATAGAAATGTTTATATTGGACGACCCAATTATGTTGATTGTGCCAATGCTTATACCCTTATAAGCTTACACTCCTTATAATTTCGTTTCTGCTTTCTGCACAGTTATCTCAAGAACTTATTTAATTAGGCACATTTTAGTTCTACATTGCATTCCCCCTCCCAATGTTTTCATGGTTATTAGTTTGTATTCAAAATCTTCTTTTGAATTCTCGTATTTCTTCCCTTTTCAGGCTCACCCAGTTGTGCCACACAAATAACTGAATCATGTCAATGTCCAGGTAAAATCTTACCCTTCCCAACATATTTATTTGAAACTGTGAAATAAATATAAATTTCTATAGAAGCAACGGGTGAAAATTACACTGTAAAGTTCAGCCAGTAAAATTAATACAAACACACACTAAACATACTTTCTCTTAATGTCTGCATGCTTTCTTTCTCAGATGTTCAGCAACTCTACACTTTTTGCTTAGAGACTGAAGGAACTGTTAGCAAATTTGCCACTTGTCCCATATTAACTGAGTAACAAATAATAATCACTTACTGTTTACTTCTCATGCAATGTACATAGCCCTTCACATAGGACAATACAACCTGGACACAGCAAAGTTCTAGGGATCAATTTCTTTTATCATCACAGAGGAGTTATATATAGCCACCATACTATGTGCATTTTATCTGCCCAGAACCAAGGATTTTGTTGTGGAATGCAATAAGAAATGTTACTGTACTTCATTTCTTTCAACAGATTTCCTTCTAAACAGATGTTTAGAAGGATATTATGAAAGAAATAACTTTTTAAAAAATATGAGACATTATTTTTCTCATGTAATGAAAATTCCTTTGCATTAGAAGCAAGTCAATATAGAACTTTCGTTCATACTTCTAACTCAGTTACCATTATTATGATTACCATGTGCCCTGGCAGTCACCTTGTTTTGTTTTGATATATTTTCATGCCACCACCATATGCCTGCTGGGTGAATGCAACCTTGCAAGGTTTGTAGCGACTGACTAATACATGCAGAAATGCAACCGTTGCCAATGTCTGTGACAGCAGAAAAACGACATATATATCAATGCAGTGGCCAGACACAAAAAAGCATAAAAATCATGACGGTAGTCAAATTGTTAAATCAGACAGTATAAAAATTGTTACCTCTTTAATACAATTTATTGATGAATATCACCCTTAGAGCTTCAAACACATACATAATTTTTCTTAAAATTCCCTAGTGTTTTGGACATTGTCCAGTGCCTTGGCTTTTTTCATGTCACATTTTGAAGACTGGGTCTATTTTCAGGCAGAAGGGGCTGGGGGGGGGGGGGG
>BLKM01011916.1:0-11386 GCA_013340265.1 Coptotermes formosanus
TACGTACGTACGTACGTACGTACACACACACACACACACACACACACACACACACACACACACACACACATATTCCATGGAGCTGTGGGTCACAAACACCATAGGATGTGGAAAAAGTCATAAATACGCAATTGTACTGAATTTTTACAGTGTAAAAGACTATAAACATTTTATAAAGCAGTATCACATATCATATTTACGCATAAAATAATTGTGGGGCTTGTATTTATGACGACCTGACCCGATCCTTTATTGCACACTTGAGTCAGTGGTGTTCGGAGTCTATACTAACCCGCAACGTATTTCAGTCGTTTATAGGTCAATTATGCAGTACTATGATGCTGAAAAGGATTCAGTTACTTCTCTTGCTTTTTCCTCCCTTTCTGAGGCCACAATAAAATGCGTTCCCTAAATACTAGCTGTGTCTGAGCAGGAACTAAGCCCCTGCTTGCTTCCTGGAGGTTACCTTTAAATTCTGCATCTGACGCCTTCCTTATGATATTCCGATGAAGCAAAGTTATTTAGTACTCCTCTCCCGAGCCATTTCAACAGAACGATAACGAATCATTAAGTACATTTACGGAAATGACATTTTCCACTTTAGTTCTAACGTGACTTGAATATATGCAGGCATCTACGTTAGTTTACTTTGCGTCAGCCGGGCGGCAGCTTAAACGTCTCGATGATGGAGCCGCTGTAATTTTCAAACAAATCACGATTTACTAATATTTGCTTGACGGTGATGCTGCAAGAAAGAGACAAGAAAGCAGCGTAGGGTGGGCACACTGTGAGATAGCAGTGACTTTTTTCGCGACGTGCCATTGTCCCTTATGCTCAAGGTCGGCTGGCCGCATCATTACTGTTGCACCGCGAGAATCATTCATCTTCTAACCTTTCTTTAATAAAGTGGTGAGTACTGCTGTTCCGTGTTCGATTCCCAGACCGGGCGCCGGCCGTCAGGACGATTTGATGGCTTTCCTTAGTTTCGCCTCACAAACTATGAAACGCCTCATTACGCCATGACCTCTTGCTGCCATAGGCTTTCTAGTTTATCACATTTATCTGTCATTCGAGGCTAACTGGTATACACAGACAGCGTAGTGCAAGAAAAAAAATGAAGAGAAGGAATAAAGGCCATGTATGCGTCTTCTGTTTTCAAGAAGCTCTCTGCTATAATGTATCGCTAAGGTTTACCGCCAGTGTTTCAAAAAGTAACCCATTTCGAGTTAGCATAGTCCATTGCACACCATCACTCCGTCCCTAAAACCATTTCTAACAGGTGTTATTCTCACCCCTACTCCTCTGTTTTTTCCTGGACTTTCAAGCTGAATGTGTATAAAGCGTTTTAATTATTTTAAATTACTTTGTATTAATTTCCTTACTCTAATCAACAGCGTTTTCTTGATTGTGCACGTAGTAGAGTATCGAATGGGTGAAATTGTGCATGGTGAATATGGCAGGCTGTGGGAGCGAGTATGCATGGCCTGTTTTATTATAGTATGGCGCAGCTTGTCCTGGCGAACTGGGGAAGACCGTCTAAATTCCAGAAGAAGTGGCCGATCTCCGAGAGAGAAATCAAACTTGGAACCTGCTGGACGCTAGAACATGCTGTCCTTTCACGAACACAGCAAGGAACGTGTTTTTGTGTCGTTTATTTAACGAATCTTTCTCAACTGCATGTATCACGACGCTGTTAAGGTGTAAATGAGTGCAAATGATTTATTTTGCAGTCTTCAGGGATGTGACATCTTTTCCTCTGTTAGGTGAGCACAAACCCGCAGGATGAACATTTTCATGCACAACCGACTACAAGATTAGGCGGCCTCATAAGACAGGATACTTGCCGCTGTTGAAACCTCCAATCCCACAACTGTAAAACATTTTTAGAAGAATGTGGAATAATTTGTGCGGCCTTGCAGTAAATTTTAGCAAAGCTTCTCTCGTGGTTTGTGTTACATTGCATGCAATACATCATTGCCGCCGAAATTAAAGGTGTAGGAATTACCGCAGGCCATTCTACCTGTTCATTGCTACATCTATGAGAATCAGTAGAAGTGTGCAATTCGCCTCCCATAGAAGCGTCAGCCAAACTTATAATTTACGGCCAAGTATCGCTATAAACAAAGAACCCACTTAAGATTGAGCTTAATTACACGCTGTCCGAGCACGTCGAGGGCGTGCTGAACTTCAGAATTTGAAGCAGAATTTAGTAGTCGAATGATGATAATCCCCCCTCCACTCCTACTTGCTGCTCTGTTTCTGTCACTGAATAACATTTCGCCGCTTAACATTTCTCACCTACCCGGTATTAGTTCTATCCAGCCGGTGAGTTACCCTAGAATAAAGCATCTATCCTCCTTTGATACTCTTTCCTGAGCTGCTGAAGTTATGGTCACACGGATTCGTTCGCAATTTGGGAACATTACTGAAAAGCTTTACATTTCAGTGGGATGATTGGATTTGCTACGCCTGAGCTAACGTACTCTTCCCTCCATGACTTTACCACACGGATAGTGTTTTGCAAACGAATGACCTTTACGGGACAAAGCAACTTAATTTTCTGTAACGTACAGGTGTTAGAGCAGTACTTACACTGCGGAGACCCCGATTCGGTCCCAGAGTAGTCCATGTAGGACTGATTAGGGGTTTTGTGTGTGTGCCTTGGTGAGGTGTCTAAATGGTGGATTTTGCACAGTGGCAGACCTTGAGGGCTTGGCCTGGATTCGAGAGAAACAAACTGTAAGGAGGTCTAGTAGTTACTGTGCAGATATACGGGGCGAGATTTGAGGTTCTTACAGCGGTGTTGCTGAAGTCTCTGCGATAGGATGCTGTGCCGCCAGGCAAGTTGTTCCCAGGGAAGTAGCCCCCCGACGGCACTAGCAGGTTAAGTCTCTGTCTCCCCGTAACAGGCGCCTAACCACACCGTAACAACTTAATGGGCCCGCCTTCCGATTGATGCTAGTTCAAGACAACAGCCGGTCAGCTGCTGTTGTGCATGGTTTGTGATGTACCGAAAGGAAGTAACGGATATAAACACAGTTTGAATGATACAGCGGTCCTAACACAATAGCAGTATATAACTGCACCCACCATACGTGTGTGTGTGTGTGTGTGTGTGTGTGTGTGTGTGTGTGTGTGTGTGTACTAAAGACTTCTGTGGTTTCCTTCCTTGTTCATTGAACACGTAGATTTATTCCCAGTAAAATATTTTATAACTTATATTTTGCAACTAAAAACCAAATCTGGTTTCACATGTTTCCTAATTTGTCACGGAGATGAGGCCCAGACATTTGCATACGGTAGCCGGTACGTGTCCAGTATGATACATGGGCGGCAGGATTGCTAGCGCTGTAAGACGTGACAGAGTTATGGCGTTATGAAACATGTATTCTAAGACCGACCAAAGAAATTGATGATGAAGTCTAGCCGCGGGCAGCTCCTAATATCAATTCCCGCTTGCCATAAATCACTCCTTTAGTCTCATCTAATTTACATATAGATAGTATACATGTAGACAGTATACATGTAGACAGTATACATGTAGATAGTATACATGTAGATAGTATATATGTAGAAAGAATACATGTAGATAGTATACATGAACGCCAAGCTCCAAAAAAGCCGGAGGTCCTATCTTTGACACTTTGATTTCTAAACAGTTTCTGTCTTATCCGAGCATAGTCGGAAGCCTAACTCAGTGTTTTCGAACATTTTTTCCATGCAGCAGCCCCTACAATAATTTTTCATGTCCCGGGTATTCCCCCCCCCCCCCGCCCCATGGAAATTTTACAGGCGAGGAAAAAGTGACAATGTCGAGAGCAGTTCAGTTACTTCTAAATTACTGTCATGGTTGTTTAAAGAACTATATATATATGTATATATATCAGCTTGCACTGAAACAAAATTGAAGCATATTTCCAGGGATATTTTGAATTGTCGCGGTATTTCAGAATTTTTATTTACTCACCCGATCACTGGCTTAGAGCTTCGCTAAGTAACTAGGTGGTAGCAGCAGTCATCGTTTTCATGCAGCTGATGTCAAAACCCCTCTTGGAATCGATACATCCACTTACCATCCCGTTGACTTTAAAGTTAACATTTTCGAAGATATTTTTCCACTAAACTTTTGTATGAATCCTGTGTTTTCCATCTGCATGTCACCAATTATAATTAGTGACATGAATTAAATCGAAGTGGCTTGCCTTGTTTGAAACGTAATTTTCTTTTAAACATATGTGACGCTGAGGCTTCCACCCTTCTGGGACGTTACGCGGCGTAGGTAGGCAGCTTGTTACCGACGTTTCGGGCCATCCTGTAGGTCCCATTTTAAGAGGGCCGATAGGCTGTCACGAAACGTCGGTAGCCTGCATAACATCCCAGAAGACTTATGGCCTTAACTGCTCCGCTGCGGAAACCTGAAATCTCGCATATCTGACTCTCTTAATAAAGTTTGCTAGAATCAATGTGCTTGCCTTATTCCATACAATGTTTGCAGAAAAGTTAAAGAAGATGGCTAGTTCTGTGTCAGTAATGGCAGAAATAAGTAAAAATGGCGTTTAACAAATTAAAAACATAGTAAATATATGTGTTATTATAAGTAAATTTAACTTTTAGGAGCAAGACTAAGACTGGCTTTAGACTACGTGTGCGGCAAACAGTAGATTTAGCCCCATGAGGCGAATTAAGTAACCATGTATTTTTCTTATGACACTGTCCAGGAGAACGTACTGGCTTTGTTTAACAACACACACAATAATAGGAGCAATGCACACGTTACGAAATATCTGGTTATGTATTTTCCTGTTTTCCATCCTTCTTCCTTCTTTCTTAGGTCCTAATATTTATCATAGAACTTTGTTTTTGAGAACTTGCGATTGGTTTTCTTCCCTCTGGGCGAGGAATCACGTCTGACGATTATGCAAAATAACGGAGAGAAGATACGGTATATACGTCATAAGTTTGGAAATTGAAGGACATAAATTAAAGAGTATTTATTCCAAGCGTTCCGTGTTGCCTCAATATTCTAATAATAAATCAACAAATAACAGCATTTAAACACAATCCTGTATTTATTTATTTGTTCGACACGTTTCGAAATTCACATTGAAGATGATGTGCAGTGCGTATCAGTCAGTACTGACTGCGTGCTTAAAGGCTTGTTGTTATAGTCGAATGAGGCTCTTGCAAAACAACGCACAAAGAACTTTTGGACTAGACTGAGCGATGGAGGCGTGAAGAGGATTACTCAGTCAAAGAGTTTGTCTTCAGCTGATACCGTGAGCGTTATTAAGGTTAAATGAAAATAAAAATTTAGACGAAATGTGAGTCATTCTTGGAGGAAGTGACGATCGGTATTGCAAAAGTTAAATGGAAGAGACCACCTGGGAAATAAAAAATATATATGTGTGGGTAGCAGTAGAAGTGATGTGAGAGGAACAGAGAATGTCCACTTAACCGTTACGAAAATTGCTTCCTTGCTGATCTTATTACTACACAAGAAGAAATGGAGACATAGCAAGATAAAGTCACAAGCTGGAGTTTTCTGCCGAATATTTTATCCGACCATTTCGATATGTGGGCCGTGTGTAGTGTATTCAATGACCAAGTGGAAAGTTATACTATTAAGGAATGAATTTGGTCTTGTGTAGACGTCCTCTGCGTGTGTGGGATATTTGAACTCGAGGCCTTCGCTCGTCTGGGAAGTTACACGGCTTTGGCTGGTATTTGGCTACCGACTTACCGGGACGGCCTGTCTTATACTTCTGGACCCTTGAAGATGGGCTATAGAGGCCGTCCCGCAACGTCGGAACCAACTACCGAGCAACCCTGTGCGATATTTCAGAACAGCGAAGGCCTCAACTGCACAGCGGTGGAAGCCTGGAATCTCGCATGTGTAGAACTTGCTAAGGAAATTTTGTGAACCCGATGAACAGTTTCGTTCTATAAAATTACGGAATATATTGAATGCTTATCGGGAGTTCCAGCAAGATCCTACACCATGAAGTTAATTATTACAAACCTGTACGTAGTTTTGTGTAGGGTACTTCTATGACGGCCTCAGTCCTTTCCTTTGTTCCAAGAGCAGTGCCACGTGTTTTGCAACATTGTTCTGCTGTGGCTGTCTTGTGCAACAGAAGCTCTTCATCTTATTTGCTACTGCGACACGTTTTCTCAGCATATTTCGGTTTTATTTTGTCAGTGTCATTCCACGTATCCTCCACACTCACACAGCTATCATCTATGACCGACGCTGCATAACGTCACTGCATCCTTAAAAAAGTTCTGCCTACCTCTCTCTCTGATGGTCTTAAAGGCCTGGCAAATCGTCATACGTTATAAGTTTTATATCACATAACATTTTGTACGAATTGTTTTTAGCCCATTATTTTATACATGGTATTGAAATTATTTTCTTCACCCCTATGAAATAATTTATTTCTGATATTTCAAGTTCTGTTGTTACGTAGTCTTCTTCTGCCACTCTCATGAACCATGTTTCATGTCGTACGTTGCACGTGCTGTAATCATTGCATATTTTTGTTGCACATGACAGTGATGACGTGTAAGTGACTGCTAATTTCAGTTCTTACATGTCTTGATGCTCGTGACTGTAATGGGGTTCAGATGTGATCGTCAATGCTGAGTAGATGTTGTTTTGGGAGAAGGCGGTCTGCGGCTGTTTCGTGGCGTATTGGTGGAAAGACCGAAGGAAGCCACAAAAATCTCGCGATAAGTAAGAGTAATCTGCTAAAATTCATAAGCTGCATCCGAAATATAGGTGCAACGCATCGTAGCTGTTGTAACCTACTTGCTAATAATAGGAAAGTAACTTCTTTTTATTCTGAGAATTATACGGAACGTTCCGATATGATTTCTAGTAGAAAATCCGGATGGATCGTAGACTGACTTCAGAAATTTAGTTTGTTCACGGTTTGTTGTCGGTGTGACAGCGTCTTTCTGCCTGGTCAATTACCGCATGATGGGGCTGACTTTCTTTCCTTCTCGTCTGTTTACTGGTTAGAGCAGTTTGTCGGTTTACAGCCTGCAGGTTTTGGCAACTGTCCGGCGTGACTTAATTTTGAGTGTGTTGAGACCTACCGCGTGTGTTAATGAACATCTTGCTACAGACCTGTTCTGGCGGCTGCTTGCCGAATGTTCAACTGCCACCGTCAGTGTGGTTTTATTTAATGACGCTCTGTCGAAGGGTTTCAATACTTGGGGGGGGGGGGGGAGGGTAGCTCGTTCGTCCCTCTGTCCGCATGGAACACAGCTCCCACTGCACGGATTTGAGTGAAATTTGATACTTGAAAATTTTTCGAAAATCTATCCAGAAAGTTAAACCTTGATTAAAATATGATAAGGATAACGGGCACTTTACATGAACATGTGTGTAAATTTATGATAATACCTCGCTGAATTCTTCTTAGAATGAGAAATGTTTCAGGCAGTATTTGTAGAGAAAATCAAAAAACATTTTATGTTCATTATTTTTTTTCCGACAATCGTGCCGTTTATGAGATAATGTGGAGAAATATGATGGAGTCAGAGAGGTCACAGGTGACAGTGTAGGATATAATGCTGCATAGAAATGATGTCATTTGCGTGCCAGATTACACGCGCAAGAATACAGACCCACACTCTTAATACTTAATGCTTATAGCTTATCCGCGGCAACAATGCTTACGCGAACGCTCCTCAATATTACATTATACGTACATTGCCTCTCTTGTTTTGATATGACATCGTGACAGTAAGTGTCTCTTACTAAAACATAATTTCCACTTCAGTGGCCTATGCTGCTCATGTTCCTAAATTGCGTTCGTAGTGAGCCTTATTTTGAGCAAAGGTTTTCTACTCTTTCAGCAAAAGGCAGCGTGAGAGAAAATGGCGACGTCCTCGGATACCTGGCGTCGAGGGACGTTACTAGGCACTTGGCTACTTCTTGTTGAGGTGAGTGAGACCCCAATTTTTTTCATGCTGGTCCATACAGGGTGTTTGTGAAATACACATTACTGTTGGGGCCGTGTTCTGAACACAAGAACAATGCAACAGAGCTGCCAGCATAGGTCCTTATGTGCTTCGTCTTTCAGTTATGACTCATTTTGTGTTGCCAGGGAGGGGGGGCGGCGGACAAGTGTTGACTTAAGACTTTGATATTATTCATTCTGTGCAGTGTCGATAATCAACTCACAATACTCAGTCCAACAAAATGCACCATATTGTTCCCAGATATTTTTATCACAATATCACGTTGAACGCTGCTACGTGTTTCGATCCCTTATGGCATCATCGTCAGGGAATTACATTAAAGTAACGATGTGATTCCCTGATGATGATCCCATAAGGGATCGAAACATGTAGCAATGTTCAACGTGATATTGAAATATAAAACATCTAGGAACAATATAGTGCATTTTGTTGGATTGAGTATTTTGTGTGCTGACTTACGCATCGCCCATTTAAGCGTTACAGAGTTCTGTTTTGACAGTAAGTCATAAAAAATACTTAAAATGTTTTCCTTACTTCTACATACAGCACGCTGCGCTTCTCGCTAAGGGTTGTCGCATGCAGTCACAAAATTCAGGCTTATCGTGAGTTGAGTCGCGCCTCTTGTTTACCCTTTGTCGTAGTTCATCTGCACCATTTGTTGCTGCACTGTGCACGCTGCTATTAAGACAATCCCCCACACACAAGAACCCAGAAGGTGTAAATCAAACAGTCTTACGGGTCATGCAGTAAGTCCGCCTGAACCTATCGACCGCTTTTTATGCGGGTAGTTTAATATTTTTGTACCGGCGATATTAAACTAATGTGAAGCACCTTTTCCTTAACACATTGTTGCTGTAGTGGGACAGTCTGCATTAGCTATGAAAATAATTTTTCATTTTTTCAGATTTTACTGCTTCTCATATAAATTGTAACAGATATCTACCTGAACCTAATTAAGTCAACCGGAAGTAGGGGTCATCATTTTCCTCCGAAACGTCAGCATCAGCTTATGATGCTACATGGTGTCACAACCAAGTGGACTGTGATTTGACCTTCTGCTTGATAATGCTTTATATGTAGTAAATATTTACCGAATTACAGGAGAAAGTATCAAGGTCGCTGACTTGTCTACGACATCGTAAAGAACAGGCCTACAGTGTGAAACTACAACCATTCGCATTCGCAGTAGCCTACATGTTTTTACCTGAACATGTTAATTTTCTGTATCGATGAACGCCAGTAAGGTGCTTTGTGTTCTTTCTTTTCAATATTTGGACGTTTGTAAATAGCCAAGCAGCGTGTTTAGCTTTTCGTTTCAGAAATTGGGCCGGTTTGGTCGGTGCAGATCGGTTCCAAGGTCTGCGTACTGTCCTTGACCAGGTAGCCACGCCCAGCTTCCAGTCTTATTTAATATCTCTTGGTTCCAATCTCGTTGCCCAGCAAACAATGGCAGTCTAATCTTTATTATTCAATTCTCGACACAGTTGAGTATACAGGCCGGTGATTAAAAACATGTTTATTGTATGCTTTGTGTTAGTCTATTCCTGGGATGGCCTGCGTCGTCGTAAACATCTAAGATTACATAACATTTAATGATTGATGGATTGATTGATCGAGTGATTGATTGGTGTATTTATTTATTTATTTACTTATTTATTTATTTATTTATTTATTTATTTATTTATTGATGAGTGGTGAATTCGAAAGGATTTAGAAGGATGCGATCGCGGCTTAATCGTTTTACTGGCATTTTGCTAGAGGTTTTGGGAAAAATCACGAAAAACAGTCCGGATAGCTGGTGTTCCGGGCTAGGCTCGAACCAGGCACCCCTGGATGCAAGTTGGAGTGGATGTACTATGTAACAGAGTCGGATATTGAGGGAGCGTAACGTTTTAAAGCACATTGGATTTGGAGAGACACCTCGTGAGGCGGTATCTGTATGGCGTTAGATCATTATCGTGTGTAGGGGTGGTGTGGGTTTTGGTAACCGACAATGTGTTGAATCTTCGTGTTCTTGTACCAGTCCGAGTAACAGTTGTTCTGTCCCTGTAACTTTGTGTTAATATAATACCATGTAACTTCGCAGTAATTATATAGGTACAAACCATCAGTTCGCTTGCGGCCGTACATGTTTGACACGCCTACCTCTTGCCTGGCTTCAAATGTTACAACAGCAATTCAGTGCGGTTGCAATCGCAAAAAGAAGAAGAGCCACGTGTCCTTAGATTCAGTTCAGGCTAATGGCAGTCTCGTTTTGCTTTCGTCTGAAACCGGTAGGCATGCCAACACCACTCGCTGCTGCTGTTTTATTGCATATACATGTGGGGTGTTTGTTTTGCGAAAAATTCCAGCCTACTGTAGGAAGTCAAGTAGATTTCATGCCATCAGATTCGTGAGCTCCATGGTTTGAAGGTGAACATTAATTTGTCATTAGGTGAGAAGAGCAAATTACAGTCCTCTTATTTCACGTTACTGTTTTTCATCAGGTTTTGTTTAATTGCGTTTTAATCTCCTCTTCATGTGATGTACTGCTGGTTTGTTTGTACGAAAACTGTTGTTATTATTGCAGGTTCAGTAACTGGCTACTTCTGATAACAGTGTGATAGAGATAGCAAAACACGTAAAAAATAAAAGATGGCGGTTTAAGATGGAGAAAACAGAGAAAAGAAACAAAGAAAGAGAAGTAAGAAAAACAAAAAATGAGCAAGAAAGTTAATAAAGAAGTTTATTTTGTAATTTATCGACGCCTTTCCACGTGCAGGTGTTATATATACATATATCGACAGCTGAGAACGTCATCACGGAAGCTGAGTGGATAAGGATTTGGAAGGAGTTGGTGGCCGGCTATTTCAAGGAACTACACCCGCATCCGCCTTTAAAATCTGAGGAAAAACACGAACAGCCAGTAGCAAGCTGAGATTCCAACATTATCTCCCGAACACAAGTACAGAGCATTACCGCTACATGGCCCGGATCGCTGGTGGATGGAAAGGAAGGAAAGGGGGAAAGCGAGAGACAAAGAACAGAACAGAGAGACAAAAACTGTTCAGGTAGACAAATAACGATACTGCAGCCCTGAAAGAAACAGGTATGCAAGGCATGAACGTTGATTTGTTTACAACCGACTTTTGAGTCTTGTCGTTTATGGCTCACGGGTCATATGCTCTATGGCCTTGACATTCACAGTGAAGGATGGATGAAACAAAACGTAATTACACTCCTGCCTCGCTGTTCGCGGGTTCGTACTTCGCGAGGTCTGCCCAGAATAAAATTGAATCGTTAGGAGCCTTCAATGGACAGAAGCACTAAAAGTGTCCGACAGGTCTTAGAACCATACCGCATGATGTTCAAGGAGTTGAAGGGAAACGAGAAGCTGCTCCCGTCACAATATTTCTGC
>BLKM01011918.1:0-33463 GCA_013340265.1 Coptotermes formosanus
GTTAGTTAGTTAGTTAGTTAGTTAGTTAGTTAGTTAGTTAGTTAGTTGGTTGGTTGGTTAGTTAGTTGGTTAGTTAGTTGGTTGGTTGGGTGGTTGGTTGATTGGTTAGTTAGTTAGTTGGTTGGTTGGTTGGTTGGTTGGTTGGTTGGTTAGTTAGTTAGTTAGTTAGTTAGTTAGTTAGTTAGTTAGTTAATTAGTTAGTTAGTTACTTACTTATAATGGCGTAAGTGTAAGTAGCTAAAATATACTAAGTTTTCTCCGCGTTTGTTTCTTGACCAAACTTACTACCGATTAACAAAGACTGCGCCTCCTGTACTTCACTTCACAGTGTGTATATTTTCTCTCATTTAACTAACATGGCCTGCTCATGCTGCTTTGACGAGATTCGAACTAAAGATGCATGAGTATAATCGAAAGTTGCAGCAGTGTTCTTTACTGATCTCGTTAAGTCTGCTGCACTTTTGAATATCACTTGCCTGTACTGGTGTGCGTAGAATGGACCCGTGTGAACCAAAAACCAGAGGAGGACAAACCTAAAAAGACGACTAGAGACTCGGGAAGGGGGAGAAGATCAGGGTGGGAAGTAGCCCTTAGAGGAGGGACGAGGGGGCACCAAGATTATAGTGATTGGGATGAGAAGCATAGAGAACCCCGCGGCTATTTCCCCCTCAAGAGGAACTCTGGCGGGAGGCTGAGCAGACCGCGCGACGTACAGTCGCAACAAATATATCAGAGAAAGTTCTAGGAAATGTGGCAGTTAAGACAGTTTTTTTTATGTGTCTCGGACTTTCCTCAGTGGCACTGAACTACTGCATTCGCATATTACCAACAATTCTCTCCCTATTTCGTCGCATCATTTTTTATATATTTTTGTTTATTTATTGTTTCTTTACATACACACTGAAATCACACTGTCAAATCTATTTGATATTTTAGGAGTCCCAGTTTAAATATCTCGCCTGGAGGCTCCGTAATCTTGATAATTTTCACCTTTCTCCATTCTTGCATGCAAAGAGTGCTATACTGCATTAAACGCATTACGGCAATACTTTTCACTTCTTTTCTGTGTCATCTTTCTTAATTGCCTTCCTCTTCCTTGCCATTTACTTCAGAAAGTCTCTTTAAACATACCAAGGAACTGCTGACTCTCCAAAGCAATATGCATGCGACACGAGTTAAAGGTAGCACTGTCCCTGGCCATATTCAGACACGACAGTACGCCGACGTACGTAGCAATGGATGTGTAGCTTTACGCATTCTAGAACTTTACAGCAGTTACTTTATGAGTAATGAACTTCACCTAGCAGTCATTTTATCCCTGGCAGATCTAATCATTTGCGAGGAAACTCGCTGCGGCCAGAGGTTGTCTGAAAGTAGTGGGTAGGAGACAAGAGACTGCCCTTGCCGGGAATTCAAGCCCCCTCGCCCAGTCAATTGTCAGTCGCTATACAGACTGAGCTGTCGATGCTCGTTCATCGAAGAAGCTAACTCACATTAAGTTGGTAGGTACTGAATCGATGACACCTAAATGCGTGTAATTTGCGTACTGATTAAAATTGTTAATCTTTTTATGCTGCTCACAAAAATCAGTTTGTATACCCACTGAAGAGCTACAGATATATTTTTTACGGCTGTAAGCCATAACAGCTCAGTTAATAAAGTCATCGGTGTATGGCTGGGTGACACGCAGGACCTAAGGCCCAGACGTCTGATATCCCAGGGGTTAACGGGCGCTCTTTCCTCATGGGGTAGATTGAAATGCTATATCTGGCAAGCTTAAGATGTCATCGGAAGTTACATGCATTCTGTCTTGTTTTCATTGCGTTGCAACTATCAATTAGTCTACACGAAAATTCAAACAATTATTAATTTCATAAACCACTAGGGCCCAGTCAATTTTCCACAGCGCTAAGTGTATTCCATATATATATATATGTGTGTGTGTGTGTGTGTGTGTGTGTGTGTGCAAATAACGTTTCTGAGTTACAAAGTTAGGCAGACTGAGAAGGGCGGGGTACATCGCGTGAATTACTGACATAACAAAGTTTTCTTTGGAAAACGTGAAGGAAGCAGTTTGCATGTGGGAGATCTATACACAAAAACTAGGATAATATTGAAACGGATATTAAATAGCGTGTGAGTATTTGGGCCGGATTCAGCTGGCTCAGTATAGGCTGTTTTATGCACAATACTAAATCTCGGCGTTTCATTAAAAAAGGAGAATTTCTTGACCCTCTGACTGCCTGTTAGCTCCTGAAGAAGGGTTCTGTTCCAGAGATTTACTTATGTATTCATACAATAAAATTAAGCCTATTTCCAGGTGCTTTGTGTATTTGTGGAACTTTTACTTTGAGGGAAGAATACAAATTACAAGTTACCATTACGGCATATAATACCTTATGTCAAGGACTCAGAAGAAATTGCTGTCTTCATCTTAAAACCTTTTCCCCATGAACAGTGGAGTTAAGGAGTTAAGGTGTTGCTATCAGAATACAAGTTTACACGGTGTCATTTCTCGTAACACCTAGAAGATTGGTAAATCTTCACCACGGTGACGATCTCAAACCTTCTACTGTACGCCTGGAAAGCCCACAATCCACACCACTGCTGCCCTCTACCGGTCACCATTTATAACAATTTTCATGCTTTTCACGTAGATGCGACTTTGAAGTCAGCCTCATCTTTAAAGTTCTGCCATTTTAAAATCAGTTGTTATGGTGCTGGGTTCGACGATAATAACTTCTAGATTTGACAAATATGTGTTGTTTTATGGTTGTTCGTTCCGCGCATTGTTCTGACAAATTAGAGTAAAGGGCCAGGGCTCCAGGGCCATAGTGCGACAGAAAGGATTATGCCAATGAAAAAATCCATTGACACCATCGGGAATCGAACCCGCGACCTGCCGGTTTGTAGCGCAGTGCGCCACCGCGGCCCCAATTAGAGTAATGTAGTATGTAATATTTGTGTGTGAATATTTATGTGCATTTAGTTGGGTTAATAAATTGAGTGTAATTGGTCTTTGTTAAGTTATATAAAAATAAGCACTCTATCTCTCGTCGAGAGACGAAAACGTGAAATATGAAGTGATCCTATTTGTTAAGATAGAACCAGTATTCTGAGTCCACTCAGTAGGGATTTACTTTCCTTCAAGACACCTGCAGATATGTAGATATATTGTCATATGTACCGAAACACCTAGAATGTTGGTTGTTACTGCGTCCTTGACTCGGATTTTGAATAAAGGCGCGATATAGACTGCGGTTATCTTCGTGTTGTAGCTTCGAAAATTTTAATATAATTTCAATGATATGTGTTAAGTATACACTAAACGTTGTTAGAGTAAATTAATTCACGCTTATGTGGGTGTTTTACACTACATGAAACTTGTCTTCTGAATTCTTCTTCTTATAAAGCGCTGCAACCTATACAAGTTTGTGGCTTGCTCAACCACTTTCTTCCATCTCGTCCTAAAATTATGCGTCCATTATTTCTTACTCTTCCTCGTTGAGCTTTTTTAGCGAGATAGTTTTTACTATGTGGGGGTGCTGGCCCTATGACAAACCCCCAACCTGGAGGACCAGGATTTATATAGGGTTTTCTCCCCTAGACGGGTTGCCTTCACCATGGCTGAGGACTACCATCCAGCCCTCTCCTATCCCTGAGGACGGGGCCCTTAACAGGTACCACCTCCCGGGCCAGCAGGACCTGTAGCTCACGTCGGCAGGGACGTTGCTCCCTGAAGTAGGACTATCTCCGAAGAGAGTTCCTACCCGTTACCGGGTGTCTTCTGAATTAGCGCTGGTAAATGTTGAAACATGGACATAGTGTGACAGACACACTTAGTACTAGCAGAAATACTTCGGCCTGCATTAGGAGTTTCAGCAGTATACTGAAGTGTAGGCAGACAAAACTAAGGAAATAAAATGTATACATTTACAGGCTAAAGCCCATTATTTAATTAGATTCGCCTTACCACGTGTAGGAAGAAGCTGATGTAGCAT
Source organism: Coptotermes formosanus (assembly GCA_013340265.1). Classification (NCBI taxonomy): domain Eukaryota; kingdom Metazoa; phylum Arthropoda; class Insecta; order Blattodea; family Rhinotermitidae; genus Coptotermes; species Coptotermes formosanus. The sequence continues at coordinate 4,002 of BLKM01011918.1, forward strand.
GAAGTTATGAATGCACCTTCCAAGATTATAAAATTGGATATTTCACTTGCTATAATTCTTAGGATACTGGCCAATGACCCAGAAATTAGGATTCATTCCAGGCAGGGGCACAAAGCTTGATGATCCCCACAGCATTTAGAATGTCTCTGGGGTCTGCCAAGCCTCCTAGCCGTGGGTTCTGGAATTTCTTTCCGCGCATTTCAATGGTCAGAGAGTGAAGCTGATCATTCGCTTCCATCTAATGCAGGGGGTTCATACACAAGACTTGCCAATTAATTTTGCACGCTCCTCTCACTTGATATTTTCCCAATTACATGATATGGCCTGGCTCAGTGTCGAAGTTTCTTAAATTAAAAATGCCTTGCCTCAAGGCATGAGTGCAGAAAATTTGCGAAAATATAGGAACCACCTCAAAATTCTAGGCGCTAGAATGGTGACTTCAAGCAAGTTCCATATTGAAGACCCACAAATATTAGGCTCCACCGAACAAAATTCAGTCGCCACGGCGACCTGGTGTCCGGGATTTGAGCACCGCTGCCTTGAGGCTCACAGAAATTTTCCATTTTTCGATGGTGATTTAAAGTATACATGAACAAAGAGATAAAAATTCTATAAACTTTTTAAATACGGTTACTACGCTATGTTTCCCCGGGATAGCGTAGTCGGTGTAGCGACTCACTAAGGGCTGGGTTGTCAGGTGTTCGAACCCCGTGGGGTAATTTTTCGGAACCATCCAGACCGGTTCTGAGGCCCATCCAACCTGCTGTATAATGGATTCCGGGTCACTTTCCCAAGGGTAAAGCGGTCGGGGCGTGGGGCTAGCCACCCACACTCTTATAGCACAGGATGAGTATGGATACAGCTATACCTCTTCCTCCCCTCTGCTGTTTTATGGCATGTAACAGCACAGATGTTTTTATAATATCATATTTGTTATTAAAATTATGACATGCTCTTAACAGTGTGTTTAATTGTAATTCTAATGCTTATCGAAGATTCAAGTCTTAAGGGATGTGACGCTGTGTCCTCGGGGAACTATGACACGCCCTATCATTCCACAAGGATAAACTTTTTGGTCTGTTTGACCCTGAAGATGGAAACATTACGATGTTTTGAAATGTCTGGAAATAATCACCCTAAAGACACGGCGTCACATCCCAGAATCACCGCCATGAGAATCTCGGATCTCATATAAAATGCTTACCCTGTCTATTGCTTTAGCTGACGTGCTGACAACCTTAAATTTCAGAATTATTCGTTTTTTCCTTGTAAAATTTGAGTTCGAGACCCCAGAACTAGTGTTACATATATACAGGACAAGAGTACGTGGAGCTATACTCCAGCTCTCCAATAAGTGGTCGTATAAGGTGCTTTGTTAAACATAGGGACCTCTTTAGCTCTACTGTTTGATGAGTGAAAGAAAGGCAAGAAGCCGACAATTGGATGCTGAGGCCGCATTAGGTTATCTAATCATAAACAGAGGGGAATGAGAACATGCTTGGTCATATGTAACATGTGGTCATTTTTGCGAAAGAGATTCTGATGCTTTATTGAAAAAAGAACCTTGTATGATTAAATATTTAATATGCAGTAAAGGTGTGCAGCTTCTATTTGAAACACTTTGTGATACGCTTTTTAAGGAAAAGTCTATCATCCCGCACAAAGGGTCTTTCCTTCGAGTAAATTCTAAAAATTCATATTGTTTTTTGAAGTAAATTATCATCAGTGCTGGTAACACAAGGAATATTTTCCGACCATATTTGTCATCCCTGTATAAGTAAACTTTCCCCCTCTTATTTGTTTCATATTTTCGTGGACTAGAATATCCGACATTAGTGAAGGATTTTAACTTAAATTACAGCTAAACCGGCCATATATATATATGTATATATATAGCCCGTATGTATACGTGTATATGTGTGTATACGTATATATCGGCTATATATAGCCGATTTTAGCTTTCATATATATGTATGCATATATACGTATATGTACATATATATAAGTACATATACATATATACGTATATGTACATATGTATGTATATATACGCAAATGCATACACTCGTAATTCACTGCCGTAAATAGGGATAAAATTCGTTATATATTTTAAATTAATTTTCATTGCTACCAGTTCCAGTATAAAAAAAGGAGCCCGAACACTTGACATGTAAGATTCATTCTGATGTGTTTTGTAATGGATGCATCGACGATGTGTAAACTTCAGGTAGCTAACTTAGTTATAACTTAGTCTATAAATCTTCTATCACAATATAAGTACATTTCGTCGCTAATCTAAGCTGGGACGGTAATAATTTATTCGGATGACTATAAATTGATTGATGTATGTAAAACAAGGAACCTTCTATAAAACCTACAACAGATTTAAACAGTCTATACCGTAAAGACTCAAGGTCAGTTTCTTTAAAAAAAAAATCCCCCCTCCTTTCCGAACTTACCTTCGTTTCTTTATGTTCCCCTCTTGTGCGTCGCCCTCCCACGGCCCCGAGGGCCGATACACTAGCTGCGATCACGGTAGCAGGCTGCAGTCCGGCGTTTCTGTCGCGCCAGTAAAAAATTGGTGTTAATTCGAGCACGGAAATTGGGAGACTTGGCCCCAGCATCACTGCTTCTCTAAGCAGGCTTCACAATACATGATTTCTGGCTACGGTGTGTAACATCTTCTTTCTTTACATTTCTGTCATACAAGAAGCTTTTCAGCTACAGAATGGTAGGTGTGGAACTAGCATATCGTTTGAGTCCATCCGCGTGTTTTTACCCCGTAGTAATTCTTGAATAAATTAATTTACGTAAGACTTCGTGTGGTCATAATGTCGCTAGTGTCTTTCTGTTCGTTTTAATCGTTACAGTCGTGTTCGCAGAACGAACAGCGACTAATACCCCACCTTGTCCGTCCGTCTGTCCGCGTAGAACAACACGACCATTACTGAACCGATTTTTGTGAAATTGCATATTTGGGATTTTTTCAAATTTGTTTATACATTACGATTTGATTAAAATCTTACAAAAATAGCAGACACTTTACGTGTCTTAATGTGATTGCTCTTCATAATAGAGAAGGAATGTAAGGTATGAACTAAGATCTAGAAAACCAGTGACATCCCACGCGAAAACAAAAGAAGGTGGTGTTTGCGTTCTGACTACACTAAAATTATTTACGCGTAACTGAAGCAATGGTAATAATAGGGGAAATAACAGAGCTGCTGTACCAAAAGTGTCATGCCCTGCAGTATTTTATAACTCGTTTCATTTCCTACAATCAATAATTGCAATATGGTGGCTTTGCGATGTGTAAGCAACATTAGGGTCGCATAATGCAGGGTCGTGACCTTATGTGTGTAATACAACGTGAAGGTTACTATGTTTTTGGAGTATAAAGCAGCTTCTCTGGTAAACATATTTGTAACTTGCGGCGCAATTGCGCTGAATTGTGAAGAATGTGGCCGGTATTCTGCTGGACCCCAAACTTAATTACGTACAAATTTAATGTGTTCCATATCCGTGCACTATATTATACAAAAACACTAATCACCAACAAAGAGAGTTTTATCATCAATTGTAACACACTCCTACATGTTTCGATCCTGCTGGTTCATCTTCAGGGAGAACTTTTTTTTATCGTTACACTAAGCTTGCACTTTACAGTTGAGTGAGAATGTGCTGTTGACTGTGTAATGTGTACTGGAGGCGTGAACTCTCCACGCCTCCAAAAACAACACAGTACACAGTCAACAGCACATTCTCACTCAACTATGAGGTGCAAATTTAGTGTAAAGATAACAAAAATGTTCTCCCTGAAGATGACCCAGCAGGGTCGAAACATGTAGGAGTGTGTTACAATTGATGATAAAACTCTCTTTGTGCATTTGTTGGTGATTAGTGTTTCTGTAATTACGTACCTTTTTAAACATTTTGATACAGACTGTGCTAACATTTGAACATGGAGTGCCGTTGTGGAAATTAGTGTTACTAGTATTATAAAATTTAATTTAGTTCATACCGCGACAGTAGAAATTACACAGAGAGGGATCAAAGAATTGTATAATTAGTAATGAATGTCTTAGCAGTCTTACTATATACTTAAAATAGATGGACCGCGTATAAACATATTTTGGCTCCCAACACGGTTAAGAAATTTTCTGTTCTCCAAAACGTCCACACTGGCTCTGTGACCCTCTCAGTCTTCTATGCAGTGGGTAGTGGTGTATCTTCCCCTCTAGGCAGCATTCCTTCGATAAAGTGTAGTACATTCTTTATAGAGACCAAATCCTCAGCATAGTAAATACAAAATCCTATCGTGAGCCAGTTCAATCCACTTCACAACTTCAGTATTGTCCTCATGTCCATGAGGTGCATTTCCCACTTAATCTCTTATTTTACAGATCTGCAACCTAAATTTATGAGCATTTTATTTCTTCATCCGCACTAAATAGCAAGCATGTTAGTTTTGTTGCCTTTGTTACCACAGCGCTAAGTATAGATCCTAAATTTTGAAATTATATATTTCTCTTCATTATTCTTGTATTTTGTCTGTGTTTAATCCAAATAACTTCTGTATTTTTTTCTCAAATATTCTTCAACTATCGCTCTTTTCCGAGAGTATTTTACACCGACAAGAAACCACGGAGAAACTGCAGCGCATTAACCTTTTAAAGCCCAGCGGTAACTTTACATACCACCACGTTTAACATTAAAAAATTCTACGTGGTGCCCACATTGCCTTTATGTGTTTTGTACGGATCTCAGAACAAACAGCAACTTTTGCCTTATAAAACATTAAGAGACTGGTTTTTATAACCGAAGTGGAGAGCGTTTACAGGGCGGTACGCACTGAGTCCTTATATAAAACAGATACGCTTCGTCTTTAAAGGGTTAATGAGACATGATTGCCGTTTGGGAACTTTAACGCATGAATAAGACAGGAGAACTGTGCAGATATCATCATAACTTCCATCAGCTAATAAGCATTGTACAAGAAGCGGTAAATGCTAGCTGCTTTTACATTAACTACTGTACTGTAAGCTCGTGCATTATGTGTGCATTCACAGCGTCTTACGCAAGGAAAGGAAGATGGCGCATGAGCGCTCTATTCCTGCATCAAGGTTCTATTTTAAATTAGACGTTCGGAATAGTAGACTGCTTTAAGTGCTCAGTTTTGTTACGACCTTATATCGACTGATGAGGTTATGTAGTTTTGGATGTGATGCGAGATGGTGATTGTGAAATTTAAATTGTAAGGAATGTGAGACCAATCTATGTTGGATTATGTGAATTATTGCTCTGGGAGATACCTGGAAGAAATGCGAAAATAATGATGACTCTTGTTATGAATGTTAGGTCGCTAAGTAGGATTTAAACATGAAAATGGGAGTCGAATGTGTTTTGCTTAACTTCTTATTAATTTTCGGTGGACTCAGTTTTGAAATTCCAGGCTTAGACTTCGTTTATTATAAAGTACGTTTCAGGGTAGCCCCTAAATGTGATGTCACGTGTTGTTTTCTTTCTTTCTGTCATCAAAATCTGTGAATCTCTGGTTAAAAATTTCGTTTAGAACCCCGAAATATTATCATTTATTTGCGAATTGCGTGTGTTTAGGCATTTCGTTTGACAATGTAAGCTCCACGTATGATGCAGCTCCGAATTCATGATCGGCATCGTTCACGTAGCGACTTAGACAACCAGTTAGTTTTTTAGCCAGTGGTTCTGTCTCTTGATCTGTTAGTCTTTTACATAATCACAGAGTAAGTGAATTAGCTGATCAGTCAATGAATGGCTTATTTGGCAGATTGGTGAACTGATCATTCACTCGTTCTAATAGTATGCTTATTTATCATCATTATCCTTCACGAGGCCGTAATAGACCTCTATTGGCCTCGTCTGATAGTCTGTTCGAAGGTCTTCCAAGTCGTCTTCGTCCATGTGATCTATAATCCAGCATTATTTTTGTCGTCCTCTTTTGTCCATTCGTGTTACATGTTGTAGCTAGTTTGATTTGTGTCTTCTTAGTTTCTTGGCAACTGGTTCTATTCTCATCTCCTCCAAAATTTCTTCATTTCTTCTGTGCTCAAAAAGTGTATACCTCCTGTTCTTCTGAGAAACTTCATCTCTATTGATTTCAGTGGTTTTTAGTCGTCAAGTTTTCCGTTCTTTTGATGATGTATCACGGAGTCATTTATTTATGTGGTCAATCAGTCAGTGACAGAACCGTTCAATCTGCTTGCACTGTGCCAGGCTGTCCCTTTGTCTTTTGTTGTTGGATTATTTAAGTAGTTACGTAGTTGATTGGTCACTCATTGAGTCAGTCATTACTTGGTTAAATATCTAAGTCGGTGAGCTCCTTAATCTTTAATGCACAATCATGTTCTTAGCCCGTCGTTTACTGAGTTGTTAAATCTGTCATTTCCTAAGATAATCGCTCAGTCAGTCATTACTTACCTAGTCAAGCAGTCAGTCAGTTTTGGACTTATCTATTCAGTCAGTCAGATATTTACTTGCTAACCTGCCAGTCTCTCGGATGTTCACTTACATTCACAACCTATCACTCAGGTATTTACTTAGCTAGTCAGTCAGGTATTTACTTAACTAGTCAGTAATTTGCTTAGCTTTTCAGTGAGGTATTTACATAGCTAGTCAAGTATTTCCTAAGCTATCCAGTAATTTAATTTGCTATTCAGTCAGGTATTTCCTTAGCTAATCAGATATTTACTTAGCTAACCAGTGGTTTACTTAGCTTATCAGTCAGGTATTTACTTAGCTAGTTAGTTGCGTAGTTAACTAATCATTTAATTGTTTAGATATTTAATTGCCTAGTTACTCAGTCATTAATTAAACCGTGACTGACACAATGAACAAGGAAATTATTAAACTAGTTACTGGGTTACATTAACGTATTAGTTCGTTACATTAACCTTTTAAAGCCTAGCTGTAACTTTTTGTACCACCGGGTTTAATATTCAACAATTCTACATGGTGCTCACATTGCGTTTATGTGTTTTGTATGGATCTCAGAACAAACAGCGACTTTTGCCTTATACAATATTAAAAGACTTTTATAACTAAGAATAAGAGTGTTTACTTCGCCGTACGGACTGAGTCCTTATATTATACACGCACGTTTCGTCTTTAAAGGGTTAATGTGTACATCCGTAACTTAACAATGAATATTTTTTCCACGTAACATCCGTTCCCAGAGTGTTAACTTACACCACAATTTTGACGATTCCTTTACGAACTATACGAGTATCTATGGCAGAGTTAATCCCTTCTTAAAAGCCATAACTGGATATGCTCGAGTATTCACAGTATCATCATTTCGCATCTTAGCCACTTGAATCTGCCATAATGGGACAACTTTTCTAAGAACCGCAACACGATTTACGAATTTTTTGCTCTTACATTTAAAGCAAAAAATAAGGTATTACTTGAGCCTATAATCACGCACGCATTGCGTGCGCCCAACACACGCTCGGCGTAAGTCAGCCCCCCCTCTGTGCCCCCCCCCCATTTTTAAATCACAGTCCTTTTTCCCCAGTCTCAGTGCTTCTTTCACGTTCTAACCCTTTTTTAGCTATTTTACTCTTTTATGTTTATCGACATTTAGCTTCTTATTTGTTCTTGTTCTTTCACAAAATTAGAACTTCTTAGCCCGAGGCTGGGTGTGGCGGTGCAGTAGCCTTTTCTCTCCCCGGAGGGTTAGGGTCTAATAGAGTAAAATATTCCACAATTGGACTTTGCATGTCTCAGAAGAAACTAGTATAAAAACTGGAATTGCATCACGTGAAAAGAAATTGTCAATGGGAGAAGTCGGTTCTTTTGATGATGAATGAGAGGTTCAACGATTTTTCTATTCTTATAGAAAAAAGAAAATGTGGGGAGTTGGGTGAATTTCTAACAAACTACCCTTTATAGGAAATAAAACTTACTGCGAAAAACGTCACTTCTGCACATGTCCTCATACCACCCTTTATAAGGGATCGAAGGTCTCCCAAAAATACCGTACATTTCACAGTTTTGTCATTCACGTGACTCCCTTCTCTATGCTCACTCCGCACCAGCACTACGGTATTGATACTTATGTCAGTCTTTATTGAATCACACACTTGCGACTGCTAACTTTATGCCTGTAGTCCTATGATGAACTTTTAGTAAGCATAATTTTTTAAGATAACGATCTCCTGGGATTTGGCGTCAGCGATCTTCTGGGATCTGGCGTCGTCTAGCTTGGTAGATAGGTACCAAAGTTATAGGATACTACACTTTTTATGATGTAGCACGAACTTCTTGCGAAATGTTGGTATCTACCTGTCTCCTGAATTACATGGCGTCTACTCCTGGACGACGATAATCTTCACCTTGCCCTTGTGAGGACGTCATACCTCATACAGGCAAGGGTTTGCAAGGAAACAGCCGAACGAGCTGTGTCAGACAATGTGGCCTCTGACTGACACGGTTGAGGTCCCCGGGTCCAATATTGGTCTGGACACAGACTATCCAGACTCTCATCCTTTTTTCACTTTTCTTCAGGTTCTCCAGGTAACTTTCGAGATATTACCTTAATATTAGGCCACGATATATTTTTTCACGGCCTTTCTAATTTATTTTTCTCTATAATTCACTTATTTGTTGACTATCAATCCGAGCTACTGGCAGCTACAAATAAATACGTAAAATCACGAAATATTCAGTCCAACAAAATGCACTCTATTATTTGCATATATTCTATATTACAATATCATATTAGTCAATCCTACATGTTTCGATCCCTCATAGAATCACCATCAGAGATCCATACCAAAGTAACATTTCATAAAACTGAGCTAGTAATGTGTATGCAAATTAAAAATATATTGTGTGATTTGACTATCGACAGTACAGGGTATGAACAATATAAGATACACAAAATAAATCGGCCATGACCGGTTTTAAATATTGTCTCACACACACACAGAAGAGAAACAACTGACTTTTCTGTGGTTTTCCCCAGCCATTTCGGTGCGAATTCTCTGTTGCTGTCTTCAAACATTCCATCAACGTCTTTTTTCCAAGTCTCCTTTACAGATCGTAAACGTATTGTCATGCCATTAAGTGTTTTATAATCTCTGCAACTGAAAGAACGTATCGGAGTCAGCTAAGAGCAGAGGCGACTAGAATCCAGCATACGTGAAGCTGCAGCCTTACCAATTGAGTCAGAACTTTCAGTGTCTTCCACCCGATGTCTTCTCCTTACAGCCACCCTAAAAAAATCCACCCCTCTCTTTACACCGGAGTTTTAAAAATCTTTCTCCCCCATGTCTGATCTTCTCCATCTCCTTTGTATCTCTCTCATTCATTCCCTCCCTCCTTCTCAAACAAAAACCACCCTGCCTCGTGAACGTGATTGGGAATACTTTCTATTGGGGTCCATCTTGCTCTTTAGGGATTGAGTGCGCGTGTTGGTGAGGGTGGAAGATGCGAGGTGGAGGAAGAACGTCGACAGGTAGCGCCCAAATACACTGTACAGTAGGAAGGTTGAGAATTAGAGCAGGAAAAGTTTATTTCCGTAAGCTACTAGAAAAATAATAAGTTAGTGGCGGATCAAGTACGATGTTCTGGGGTGTGACTCCATGTAGTCTGCTAGATTGTCATATTTTCCGGAAAAACCTGCCTCTTTATTCCACCCAGAAGAAGGAGGATGCAGTTTCCTTTGAAACGTTGCCTATCTGCAAGAAAAGACAGTGTCATCTCTCAGAAGACACTTCGCTGCAAGGGACAGGGTCTTATTGTGGCAGTTGTATTGATTTACCCAAAAATTTAACCTTTTTTCACGTTAAAAAGTTCATCATTGTCACGACAAAAGCCCACTACCGGACCCTGTCGTGAACTAATCTGGTGATTGTCAACATTGTACGAAATCTGTACTGTAATATTTTCCTTCAAGACTTGCAGAATTTTTCGCTTACTAAACGAGTTAACAGTTCAGTTATTTAAGACGTGTTTGGGTCTCATGTGACTGAGGAATGAGGAAAAGAACCTTATGAAAAAAAAAATGTTTTTCTTGTTGATGGTAAAGAACTCAGCAAGTAGACGGCTAAGATGGTGTAGTCAGTTGAAAATGGATGGTGGTGGAAGAGTTTCGATAGAGTTTTTTCCATGGTTACAGCCAAATGGAAGGCGGTAAGTTACACCTGTAGACTGATAAACAACCGAGTATTGTACCCCGCGTTACAGCGAATCCGCCTTGACCATGGGTGCTTTAAATGGGTCACCTGTGTGTAAGTGTAAGACACCTGAAGTTTGTGTTCCCTCTCATTCTTAACAAGAAAGTTCATTTGTTGCTGCGAACACCACGAAATCATATGAAACGTTGGAAATATCGCTCCATTCATTCTTAACTTCGGAATTATATGGATGTGAGTGGCCCAGCTATAGACCCGGACCACTTTGTCCGCTGGGTAAAAGCCGCCTGAACTTTACAGCAGCAGCCGTTTCCTACACGTCTACTTCTTTCTGTCGTTCCCAAGCGAGGGTCTGCCCACCACATTTGCAACCAAAGAGCATAAAATGTGGTGCTAATATCAAACCGGGCTTTCGTCCTGTTTGGCTGTTTTGATTAGTAACTGTTTACGAGTTTATGTTTGGAGTGAAAGAATTGTGTTGAAAACGCTTTTCGTATTCCTTTATTATAGAGTAACTTTGATTTCTTCAATATCCCATGGAATTTATAGACATTTGTGGAAGCAAAGAAATACGATGGATGTGTCTGTCCTTCTGTCCTTGATTCATGTGCGTAAATCAGTATTATCGAAGTCAATAAATCGATATTTATGCAAGCAATATCGGTAGGCTGTAGACCAATGCTTCCGCGAAACAGCTCTAGGGGCTCCGCGAGAAATTATGGACAAATTAAAAGATTTCGACATACCACGAAAAACTCCAAATACCCCATGAAATATCGTGGGAATTTTTTTCCGGCAAGGGAAAATACTGGAGTGCTTTCCATGCGTTTCCACTTACCTCCTTTTTTATATATAAGTGTGAGTTCCTCCGGACGCTAAAAATTATTCTATTGGGTTCTCCTTGGAAAAACGTCGGTAGACCCTGGCATAGGCAATGGGACAGGAGTATAGCCAATGTGAAAAAGTTTCAGAGCACATGAGTAAGCTTATGGTTTTATGTACTTCTAGAGTGTATATTTGCCAGTTATGGTACTTGTTAACTCTTCGTGTCGTTGATATCAACATGGCGATTATGCGAGGAAGATAAATACTGAATCACTTGACGTGTTTAAGAAATATGGTGACAAATGCTTCTGATGTTGGTGTGAGTGATACTTATAAGTGAGCGCTCCACAAATTTTCAAAAAATGTAGGAGACACTTCATAAGTTTTAGGTGCCAGAAGTGTGACATGCAGCAAGTTCCATACTGGGGCCCCGCAGATGTGATATTCCACCGTACAGAATTAGCCACCTGGGTGACCTGGAGCCTGAATTTTGTGCACGTTTTGTGTAAGGACTACGATGGAACTCAAGTCATACTGTAGACCTAACGTGTGCTGTTAGTCTTTATGAGTTGAATTAAAATCGCGTTCTCTATTTGACAATAATTTTTTTAATCCTCACTTCAGATTCATGATATGGAGAATATGACATTATTACTGGTAGCAGACAGGTGCGACTTGCTAACTTCCGAGATGCTGCTAGCCTTATCTGCATATGAAAGCTTCCGGTATCAGTTGAATGGTTCCCAGGGTCATTCTGAACATCGCGCCGGTGAAGAGAAAAATCTGCAATGCTTCTTACGGGGTAGGAACCCCAGTCCTGGAGTTCGTATCATGTCACTTTACTGACCGATCTGCCAGCTAACGAACGGACTGACTTAACTGCCACTCGATAACCAACTTATGAAGAAATTCCTTTCTGCAACAGAACCAGAAGTCAGCACAAAATACCGCCATTGGCCCTTACTGTGGGTCCTGACTTCAGGCTTCCGCCGCGATATTGATGAGATCTACCTTCTGCTGGGATATTACGCGGTGTCGAGTGGTAAGCCTTTACCGACGTTTCGTTACAACGTATCGGTCCCATCTTCAAGGGCCAAGAAATTGGACCGACAAATTGTCGCGAAACGTCGGTAAAGGATTACCACTCGACGCTGAGTGATATCCCAGAAGAGCGCAGATCTTACTGTGGGTCTTTCACGATCCGTTAAATTAGATCTTCAGCCGTTATGATTCATTATTATTCTCAGAAGAGCTAATCCTTTAGGCATTTTGTAGAAGTTATACGTCATAAAATCGGTGCAGCGCGATGTCTGTACGTGCACAGAGCCACACAGAATGCGTAAGCTAGACCCCACTCCTCGAGTGAAATGAGAAAACGCAATCCCCTTCTTCCAGTGGTTCAAAGTGGCACGGCCATTGATATCGGCTGTTTGAGTATGCCTTTTAATATTATTCTCACAACTATGTTATACGCGTATAGGATGCAACTTGATATCAGCAGCTTCTTGATGATTTTGTGTCTGATATTAAGAAAATTAAGGAAGAGAATTACTGATGTAATTCATGTCATTGGATTCCATCGTAGTATCTCTGAAATAGCAACAGGACAGACAAAATTACATAACGGAAGTTTATAATCTCTACTGCTTTGCCTAGTATTGTGAGGACGAATAAGTGAACAATGGGATGAAAAGTGACGCTTAACAATGGCGGTGAATTGGCTCAGGTTTGGGTGCAGTAAGGCGCTTTCTTGGAAACTGTGGTTTACTCTCAGGCGAAGCAGTGAGTAACTTAGACCATTTCTCAGAACACTGTGTATCGTCCATGTTGCTAATGTACAACTGCAAATCTCAAAGGCGTTGTGTCATCCTGAGATTAACTGGTGGACAAAGAAGGGAGATAATCACATGAGGTACGTTTTTAAAGCGAAATTAATGATAAAAATTCGCGGCAGAAATATGGATCGATGATAAAGTAACAGAAATGCGTCAGGGTGACACTGGGCTAAGTGGAAGGATGGATAGAAGTAAGACTAGGATGGAAGGAAGAGCTGCAACAGAGAGGGAGAGTCCCCCACACTTTTTTTACTAAGCATCCCCAACTTTTCTCCCCTCGTTTTTTAGCTAGGGGACTTGCATAGTAGAGGAACAGGCAAGCCAGCGAGAGAGAGAGAGAGATCCGAGCGGGAGTGAGGGTTAGGACGCGCGGCCGGTCGGCTTCGGCAACCACCAACTGAGAAAGAAGCGTTATTCTCGTCCTCCCCATCCCTCCCCCCCTTCATTCTTCCTCTGTCCCCTCCTCTCCCCGTCCCCCTTAGACCCATTACTTTTTTCACTCCCTTTTTCTCTACTCAACTAGCAGTTTGTTGGTAGACGCTGGCAAGGCGAGATCGTCTGATGCAAGCCAACAAAAAATCGGAGTCTGAACGTGTTGTATTTGTATTATTTTCTTAAGGAAATTTTTGAGATTAGCCGTGTTGCTGTAACAACGTAAGACTTGGGGTATTTATTAAGGACAGTGATTAAGCTGGTAACACTGAAGCGAATGATGTGCTTTTGTTCTTAATGAACTGGTGCGAAAGTGTGATTGTGGAAGAAGAAGTAACGAGTGCACTTGAAAGTCCAATGTGGTCTGATATTAGGGGTTCACTTAGTTTTCACATGCCGATATTAGTATTTGACAGCAGGAAGCGAAGACAGTGTACTTTTTCTGAGATCTTATAGTGATAGTTTTCTTTATAGTTTTCTTATGAAAAAACCAAATAGGTAACGTGCATCTCCTTTAGCAAGCTGTTTCACCGGGTTTCATGTAACCACGCCTTAGTTTTGTTCGACAGTGTTTTCCATCTCATATGTTTATTTTTTGCGCGAAACATTTGATGAGATTCAAGTCACATATATTCCAGATGTAAACTCTCCATCGCTCATCTGATGTACGTAAACACAAGAAGCCTGTTTAGTTAGTGTTTTGTTATCTAAGTGCACCGGCTTCACGCTGGAGGGCCCTACGGTCGAATATCGTCGCCCATTGGAGTTCCAGCATTCACCGCTTGGAAACTCCATGGCGACAAATGAATACAGCAGTCCGCAACAACAGCAATTGCATGACAACGGGCAACAAACACATGAACACGAGGACATCAAAGTGTGCTACAGCGCCCCCAATACTCCCCCAGCACAGTTAACGGATGGACAGATCTCCGAAGGAAAGGTAGTGTTTCGCTTACAAAGCTGTAGTTTGTATCTTGCAAACAGACTTCGTAGGTAAATCTGGTTTTTGCATGCTGTTTGCTTTAGCTAATATTTTCTTAGCCAGAATAGCAAGAAAAAACCTCAAGTAAATGTACATATTACTTTGCAAGGAAAATAGTTGTTCAGGGGAATCAACTGAGAAAGTAACGCCGTACAAGCTGAAATTATTCCGTGTAATACTGTTAGACTGATCAAACAAAAAATATAGGGCTGGATATGTAACACTGGCGCAGGAAGCAAGTGATGTGTACAAGAAAAGTGGAAATTGGATGGGAGGAGAACACTTTGGAGAATAGACTTAAATGGGATGATAATACTGACAAGTGTCTTACGAAAGTAGGTCTTGAAATTTTTAATGCATTTATTATTTATGCAGGTCACCTGGGACTAAAAAAAAGAGTAGATTACTGTGGGGGGACATAATAGCCTTTTACCCCATGCTTGCCACATGTTTGTTCCATCTTAGCTGTACATGTCACAGACACAATGTAGCAGCTCTACATTAAACCATTGAGAGAGGACCTTACCGAGAACAAAAGCTTGTGCCGATTATTATGTGCAAATCCAGTCGATTAATGCTGTATATGGAAGTCATGGCTGACTGCTTTAATAATTGTACAGACCACAGCAGGATAGTCTGTAGACAAAGTGCAGAATTGTTAGTGTTAAACCTAGCGGGACCACTAGACTTTAAAGTGCCAAGCAGTGCGCTAATCGTGACTACCTGAAGAGGCATGTAATTCTTTGGTGCTATGAGCCTGTAAGTTCTAATGAACTTCTGTGGCATTTTTATTAAAAAATTCTTCCATACAGCTAACGGCAGGCCCTTCGAATGAAATCATGTGGACTCAACAAAGCCGGCAACAGCGGTTTCGGGTTCAGGTAAACAACTTTTTCGGGCCCCCGAACAAGGGCGGATCAGCTAAAAATTTTAACGTGAGATTTGTATTGATGTGCAAAAAAAGAACCAAATATGTCTAGCCTTGACTGTCAGTTGCAGAGTCACTTGGGATTGATCTGAAATGGTTAGTTTGTACAATCGACGAATAATGATACTACCGAGAAACACAAAAACGTATGCAACACAGTAGGACCCCGGGCCCCACTCCGGACCGCCTGGTCCTGGTAATTTGTATCGGTCCCCCCCCCCCCCCCAGGCCCCTCTCGTCGGTACTAGGGCTCAACATCTTCTGAAGTTGCTCATCTGCGAACAGAGTCACTTCCTCACATTTACTTCATAAATTTAAAACAATAGAGGAATGCTTTAGCCAGATCAATCCAATACACTTGTGCATTCATTTGTCTTGGCACACATTTATTACAAATATGTAAATCTACTGCTTCACAAATAATCTATGTTCTATATACTTTAGGGGGAACCAGCTATTTTTTTCTACTTAAATAAGTATCTTCTGTGATAAAATGTGTTTTAAATAAAATCTGATATTAATGAAAATTACAAGGACGCTCCACACTTACATGCAAAATTTACAGGAGGCTGATTAATTTCTGTTTCCTTACTCGTGTACAGGGTATTTCGTAGGCCTAGAGGGCTAGCAAATTCGTGCGACTGCATTTGTTTCAGGCTTCCTCACTGTATCAAATTTCAAGGCTATTCCTTCAGCTGTTCAGGGTATGAAAATAGGTCGACAGACAGGCATGGCCGCACTGTTGTATAAACCAAACGTTTTCTTGTTTCTGAAAACAGGAACAGATAGTGACAATATTAATAGGATATATCGCGTCCACACAACATGAGGAGAGTTTCAAGTGAGCTTATTCAAAGTTACAAAAAATACATGTTAAATATACACATAATAGGCTATGTTGTGTGAAGGCTATAAGGGTGTCACATACTCATATACAGTTAAGTCCCCATCTTACACGGTAAATAGGTTCTGCAATTTTCCCAGTAAATTGAAAACCATGTTAATTTCAACAGTGCTTAAATACGATGTATTTCTGATATATACGTTCATTTCCATGGGCAGTGAAAGCAAATTTGTCCCTTTCAACGTCGTGAACCCATGAACGAGGAGTTATAGCTCCACTCATTATTCACCCCGGCACTAGTCAGAGGTGAGTGGTCCGTTTCGCGTCCAGACCGCTGTGTCCCCGGTGAAAGAAGTCGCGGTACTCACTGAATAGGAGGGTGAGTGGACTCCAGAGCCGGTCTGCACGTTTTGGAGAAGACAAAAATCTCATACCTGTGTCGGGTAGCAACACCGGCTCATTAAGGCATTAGCCTAGAGAAAATACCAAAATATCCTGGCTCCTTCAGGGCGTAGTTAGAGCCAAGAAATTATCGAGAAGTTATGAACAAATGTTTGGAGAGGAATCCTGTCATAAACACAAATTATAACAAAAATATATGCGCAGTAGAACTGTATCATAACATTATACCAT
The DNA here is from genome assembly GCA_013340265.1 of Coptotermes formosanus. Taxonomy (NCBI): domain Eukaryota; kingdom Metazoa; phylum Arthropoda; class Insecta; order Blattodea; family Rhinotermitidae; genus Coptotermes; species Coptotermes formosanus. The sequence goes on from BLKM01011918.1 coordinate 20,659, forward strand.
AAGATAATGTACTGTACTAGTGCACTCGTGTATTCCAGTGTATTGATCCCTGTAACTCGAAATTGTGTCAGTCGGGGACATATTTCACGATATTCCTTTCAAACGTAACGTGTCATAGCCATCTGTTCATCTGAAGGATCCTAAATACATATGATACGAAGAGCAGAGTTCACTGTGATTATGTGGTTTTGTGTTTATTTAAAACACCTCCGACCGAAGGAACTGGTTTCTTTTATACGCGCTGCTCTCGTCAGACTGCCGTGTCTAGCTGTTAACCCTTAAGAACCTAACGAATACGCTATGCACCACCAGGTTGAAAACTCAGAATTATGTAATGCGCCCACAGAATGTGTTTTCGTGTTATGTGTGGATCTCAGAACAAGAAGCGATTATTTCTGTATACAACATTACTGATTGGTTGTTATAACCGAGACGGATAGTGCTTACTGTGCAGTGCAAGCTGAATCTATCTATCTATCTATCTACCTATCTACCTACCTACTACCTACCTACCTATCTATCTGTCTATCTATCTATCTATCTATCTGTCTGTCTGTCTATATATAATTTGGGTTGTTCTGAGTTTTTTGAAGGTTTAATTATTAACAGTTCATATGTAAAAACCTTGAATAGAAAAATTTGACTCAAACTGTAAATCTTCCCCAGGTGATCCTAAGATGCTATATTCCTATCTCGGCAGGAACACACTGGTATCCTGAGTACAGGATTTTTGTCAAATGTCTCAAGCCTCCAGACCGATTTTTGGTGGAAACGTAAAATAAACCACAATGATTGCTTCCAAGTCCTTTGAGTTTTACAGAATACTATCCTACCACCACACAAATAGACATTAACAGGCGCTGTAATAGTCCTGTCCTTCAGTAACCTAGATCGGTCCATATTTAATGGTTATGAAGTAGAATTGTTACAAATTTGAGCACATTTAACTAATCAAATATTTCTACTATCCTGAAAGATGTATTTCTGGTTTTACTATGAGTTACATAACCTCAGCGATTTTCTGTACCTCACTGACCACGATGTTAATTCAATCTAACTCTTGTTCCAACAGATACATTTTAACCTAGGAAGTTACCACATATTTCAATAGCTATGTATATATGAAATAGTTAAACCATATTTGTTACATACTACCTTAACTCGAAAAAGGAAAAAGAACATTAATCCCCATTACCAAGGGTCAACCATTGTACTTTAGCTTCAGATCTAGACTTAGTTTCACCAATCTTGTTATCTATAGTATGTTACAACATACCTGTATTTAACAACCTGGACACTGACTTGAACATTTAAACGCCTTCTGAGATCTCAACAGCTTTATCCATCCACTCATAAACCAAGTTCTTGTACACAGGCCTGACGACGGTCCGTTTAGACCGAAACATGTAGCCTAATTTACAATAAGGTTATAATATATTCTACTAGTTGCGAAGACTGTTGTCTCATTTCACTTTGTTTTAATCCATATAGCCCACATTGGCCTGTAGCTTATGAAGTGGGGTAGTGTCATGAATTACTTTAGTGCACTTTATTGTACATATGTGTGTACGTATTAGATGAAGGTAGAGTTTTCCTGTTGGAAGCCATAAAGGCATATGCGGATGTGAAGAGGTAGTTCTACTTTTTCTTGAAATTGACACTAGATGGAGTGAGTGATCGGCTTCAGGCTACGGCCGCCCTGCCACAGGAGAAATAAACCCCTGTAAAAATGGACAGAGACCATTGATTGGAGGCTTTGTAGTGTCCAGAGTCGCTATACACGTTAGATCTATGCAAAGTATTCTAAATTAAAAATGTCTGTGCAGTTGTTATTTATATTATTATTGTTGTCTAATAGGTTGATAAGGCTTTTGGAAAAATAATATGGAAGCGTTGGTATAAATCCGAGAGAAGCGAAAAGTAAAATACAGTTAATACTGTAAACAACAACAACAAATGAATTGATACTATAGACACCCGCTTAATATTTTTGGATGTGAAAGATGTAGACAGAAGGACTGGGCTGTCGGTCACAATATTCGGTCTTGCTTTCATTTTACATACTTCGTATAAAGAACGTTAAAAACCTACACTGACACGCATTCGAGTTTTATGGCTTAACATTTCTTCCATACGAAATGTAAGATTCAGTTATGCCACCATTACCCAGTTCTAAGACCGACGGCCAACTTTTTAAGAGCCACTGTGCTTGTTGGACACTCCGAAATTAGATACAGGAAGTTTCCATGAAAATGTAATTCTAAATATAGAAGTTAGGACCTCACACAAAGTTGACATGACTTGAAGTTAAATCTACAGGATATAACTGAGGAGTTGCGAGATTTGAGGTTTTCACAGCTGTCGTCATGAAAATTCAAGCCTTTTTGGGCCTGAAATCATGGCGACTCGCAGTTACCGACATTTTGAAGGAACGTCGTGCCTTTGTGTTCAGTGCCAAGCGGTCCAAGAAAACATGAAAACGTGGACTGCATGAACCCGAAGATGAAAACACAGCGTTCTTTCGAAACACCAGTAAATATTTGACAGTCAACCCGGTGTAGACATTCTAGAAGACTTGAATATTTAAGTGAAGATTTATTAATGTCCGTGGCAACAACAGAGCTGTGATAAGTCATTCAGCAAAGTGACGTATGTATGGTCAGGACAGCAGACGTCTTGTCAAGAATATGTGTCATGTGATAAACTCTGCGGGGTTCATACTGCAACGTACGTATGAGACGTTGCTAGGTCAGGGGCTAGACGAAGAGAAGTCTTGGTTCGATTCCCGGCAGGGGCAAGACATTTGTTTCCGCCCTCCCCCACCCCACTAAATTATTTATATCAACTGCGGGGCCCACCCATTTTTCTAATGCATGGATACTGGGGGCCGTTCCCTCGGAAGTATTGCGACCGCTGCGTGCAGCCGATCATGCATCTTCAACTTGTGCCGAAGTAAGAATGCTCCGCTCTCTGACATGACTTCATGAAGTGGTGCTTAATTGAGCAGCTTTACTTTTACTTGCAAAGATGGTTCTGTCGAAATCAAATCACACTGATTCCACCCTCCCCCCCCCCTTCCCCACCGACGTACTTTGAAGGGAAAGGTTTCCGGTTCTGCTTGTTTGGGGCAAGGAACGAACAACAAAGGGAGACCTGTATAACGCACACGCAGATCGACTCTTATCTGTTTCGCGGTGTAACAAACGATGTCTTTCAATAGTGACTTCTGCAAAAGGAAATTTCCAAAGATATGTTTTAGCACAGCGCGGAATTTCTGTGAAAAATATACCTACACTGCGTTTTATAAGAAATGGTTAAAATTACCTATAACCCCAATAATTTATCTTCTAATTTTCTTAGGGATGAACGTTAATTAAAAATATTTGAAACCAAATTACAAACCAAAATATTTAGACCGTAGAAGAACGTATTTCTAATTGATCAAATTGGGATAGAACATAAAGAGAAAGCCATGTTTTACACGATACGTAACATTGTTACCTGAGTGATATTTATGAAAGAATGATAGGCTGGCCATGTGTGTGTGTGTGTGTGATCAGGGACACAAAGAAGGCTTACACAGTTTTGGTAAAGAGGCTTTCGGAAATGTGACATATTACTGTGAAGATCGCTTTATCCTGATATGTGAATTTGTGTTTTTGGTAGATATCTACCGGTGTTTGAGAACAACCTTCTGCCTTCAACATCAGGCTTTCAGCCTGCTTAGCACCACATCCCAGAACACAGTAATCTGTTTCAAACGGATGTTTTGAAGGCCGATAAGGGGTTGGAAAAATATCTTTTAAGAAATACCGAACTATAATAAGATTAAAGTTGAATGGAACTGAGTGTGTCGAACCTTTCAGTCTTTCAGTTCTACTGTCAGAGAGTTTAATTTTCTTCCCCCTCCCCCCACCCCGATCTTAGTCGGGGTTCCAAAATTTTTGAGATGCAGTCTATATATTACAGGCAATTTGTTGTGGCCTAATGATGGCGATATATGCTTCGCGTTGCACAGTTTTTGCAACGCAGTTGCAGACTCACGGTGTAACACGATCCTCTGTGCTTGTAATGGTGTCCGGTAATTGTAACTTTTGTTCCCATGTCTAAACACGCACTCCGTAATGACACCATTTGTCTTGTCCAGTAGCATGACAAATGTAATTCTCCCGCCTCATTCACACAACACAAAGAATATCCAGATTGCACACCTTCCTCACCATGTCTCCCAACTTGTAATTGAAAGGCAGAATACATTTATATATGTCTTGAAGCTTTCGTGACGAATAAATTCTGTAAAATATTAAATGGCGTTGTTCAAATTTTTACACTGTGTAGTGTTAATTTTCTTTTGCAATCCTGTAGATGGGGCATCGTATTTCTCCGAAACATCCAAACAAACGCATTACATTAGACACTGTAAAAGCCCAGAAGCCGATCCCAGTGGCCGCGCGGTCTAAGGCGTAGGTCTGCAGCCGAGCGCTTGCTGGGATCGTGGGTTCGAATCCCACCGGGGCCATGGATGTTTGCCTCTTGTACAGTGTTTGTGTTGTCAGGTAGAGGTCTCTGCGACGGGCCGATCCTTCGTTCAGAGGAGTCCTACCGACTGTGGTGTGTGTTTGAGTGTGATCAAGTGAAAATAAAAAAAAACATCCTCTAGGCCTACTGTGAAAAAGCAGGTAGAAGAGGGAAGGGCTACGAAAAGCCCAGAAGATAGTCAATTTAATAATATCTGTCACGAAAACGTGAAAAATTTTATAAGTAAAATCTTTTTAGGTTGCGACAGTCGTCAAGGTTCAAGTAAACCAACGTTTCGGACTCAGATTCTGTCCCCATCATGGGGGTTAGGTTTCTGATATCAGAACCTTAATGATAGAGAATACTTAAAGTTCTCAGTAGGTTGCTTTGGTTGTAAATTTTGTACTTGATATCCTTGGTGTAGCTGTGTTACACCTGCGTGTGTAAATCTATGTTGCGGCATATTTGGCATCATTACCGTCTCATACTGATTACTGATTAATTTATTTGTTTATGGTGTGTTCAACATCACTTTAGGTGCGGCTGGGACTAGCTATGTAGCGTCGAATTTTAGGACGATTTTTGTGTAATTAACAGGAAAGGTTATGGAAATACGCTGTCGTAGGCTATGTCAATGTACTGTCCACGGAATAGCCTGCGAAGAACCACGAAAAATCTCTCAGGATAGTCGATGTCCTAATAGATATTCGAACTCATCGCTTTCTGAAAACAAATCAGCGTTACCCTCTGATCAAACTTTCTTTGTAATTTTGGTCGTAGAAACATCAACATTATCCCCTTGTATTTGACCCAACTGAATAGTTGTATTTTATTTCCAAACTACAGAGAGAGCCAGCTGGTTTTTCACCGGAGGTAAAATGGCCGAGGCGCGAACCTGACCATTTATCTCCCTCTAATGCCGAGATTAAGAATGCATGGAGGTATACCTTTACTTTTTTGTCCGTCTTCGTAATGCTGTGTTTGATTACTCGCAAGAAAATATTTAACTTTTGCCTAACCGACAAATACAGCCTTGCTCTGCTTCCATCTCTAATTATAACTTTTGTGCTGCAGCCAAATAATTCAAGTAACGAGGCGGGGGAGGGGGGTGTAGAGTTCTGCTAATCGTCCATGTAGAGCAGCGAAAGAAGCCTCGGTTGCTGATGCTGTTCCGTCGACCACATTTTGATAACCACTAATCTATGCATCGTGGTCTCTGAGCCAAATTAACCGTGGCATTCTTTTATTAGGTGAGGGCAGTCAGATGGCTGCATTACTCATGCGGGTAGCGGGGTTTTATCTGACGTCATGTAGTGTATGTGCCAGGGTAGGGACCACAGAATCTCAGCAAATAGTCCGTCTTAGTAGGCCTCGCGCTTTAGGTGCAGGCTTATAATTGAAAATAGAATTAAAATGACTTAATACGATGTAAAGCCCATATAAATCGGTCAGTGTAGTGACTATACTACTGGCTGAACGACCAAGGAATCGGGATTCGATTCTCTGCAAGGACAGATTATTTTTCTCCTCTCGACAGCCTGCAGACAGGCTACAGGGCCGACTTAATCTGAAGCAGTTGTGGACAAACTCCAGGCACCCGTCGATACGGGTGACAACATTTTGTACGGTTGCGCTTTATATTTGTGGGTTCTTAGTATGGAAATTTTTTCGTGTCACCTTCTGGTGCTTCGAATTTTGAGATGGCTCCTAGAGTTTTTGGAAAATTTGTGGATCCCTTTGTTAAGCAAGTTTTGCTAAAACATTCAATGCAAGAGACCACTTTGGATACCTCGGCATAGATGAGGGCAACATACGGTTTCTTTTTATACTGAATGTAAAGGAGCTCGTACTGGATTCGTCTGGCTCAGTTTAGTGTCGAATGACGGACATTTGTGAACAGTATAATACTTTTCTGCTTCAATTCAACCGAGTTTTTCTTAAATTACTATCGACTTTTGAAATTAATTGTCATATTTCTTTCTCGTCCATCCCAGCGGACACGCGGAAATTTTCCAACTCTGAACCCATGAAATAATTTTAAAGGCGGCAACAATAAAATTTTAAATATATGCGTGTTTTTAAGGCGCTGTAAGAGGGCAGTGCGCATTGACTGCTTAGTACTTGTTTCGATGGCATGTCGCTTCTGTGTACACCTTAAAGAAGACGCCCCGCGGGCCTATACAAGTTGCCGTCGCTTTTCAATGTGATCTACATTCTATTCTGATTTGTCCAGTATGTGTCATAGGGTTTATTGACACCGTATACAGATAGTCCACTAGCAGCGTAGAGCAGATCAGCTCAATATTTCTGTTTACGTGTCGTCGTCCGCCTCGTAATTGTGTAGATCTTACATTGGTTAATGTGTTAAATCCAGTCCGTCAAAGCGATTTATTTGAGAAATGTATTTATTGACTAGTGTTTTGGAAGAGGAAGAAACGCACACTTGTCATCTGTTGCGGTCGTCGGCAGTACAGAATTCAGTTCGTTACTTTGCATGATTACAAAAATTTTACGTATAATGGGAAAGTCATGTACCTTCTGTATGCAGCCGCGTTATCAGCGAAACCATTGAAGGGTTTTTGATTTCTGATATTGGATTTCTACATAAGAAGCTAATACAACACTTTGGCATAAGAAAGAAAAAGTATTAGCAAGTGAGGTAGAAAAATATTATGCATGTTGTCAGATTTTTATGTTTGGTGAGGAGAAAATACGCGTACGTACTGGGTATTTAACTACAGTCTTCCTGCTTGTTACCTATTGCTCCGGCCATTTAACATGACATTCTTCGGGTTGCAATATTTTCACACTTAATATCTGTTAATAATGGTGTTAAAATAACTTTGCCTTGAGCTTTTGTGCATTGAAAGTCTAACAGTGCTTACTTCCGCTCGTATTTTTATAACGAACGCTGTAACATTATGTAAATCTGAGAACCATTCTTTTGGGATGTTTCTTTATCACTGTTTGTCGATGTTCAAACATTTTTTTCATTTTACCGTTTACCACTGAAGACGATTCCAGTACGTTGTCCCGAAACACAGGACAATTTGCACCCAGTGACGGAGCGCAGCACCCCGGAAGAAAGGAATTCTCAAATCCGCCGCTAAGAAAGTCTGAAAATTCTGTTAAAAAATCTTAACCCTACAGTAATTAGATGGTGCAGAAGGCCGTAGCGTGTCCGCGCAGACAACTTCTTCCTAAGACAGATTTCACTATGAGAGTTGCTGTTCTCATAACGGCAAATGACCACCACAGAGCCGGTTGGTTACGTTGTGGAGTTAAAATGATGAATGCAAGACTAGAAAGGATGTACTCAATAATGCAATAGAAAGAATGCCCAAGGGCCTTCCTTGCAGTTAATTAAGCTTGCTACCGGTTGATCCATTTATGGTTGTAAGTAAATTTGGCTTTATCTTGGGCAATTATGGCTGAGAATTAGAATGTACCGAACAAATTTTTAGCGAAAGTAACAAATTGTAAAGAGGGGGCCGCGGTGGCGCAGTTGGTTGAGGCACTGCGCTACAAACCGGCAGGTCGCGGATTCGATTCCCGATTGTGTCAGTGGATTTTTTCATTGGCATAATCCTGTCGGTCGCACTATGGTCCTGGGGTCGACTCAGCCTCTAACAGAAATGAATACCAGGAATATTTCCTGGGAGGTAAACGCGGTCGGTGCGTATGGCTGACAACCTACCACCTAGAAATCTGGGAGCCTCGACCTCCTGGAACCCTGTGGGCCTGTTCAGGCCTGTAATGGGACTGCTTTTTTACTTTTTATCAAATTGTAACAAGACAAGCAATTTACTTATAACCCAATACTGAGACGCGTTCGCGTAACCATTGTTGCCGTGGAAGAGAAATAATTATTACAGATTCTGAGTTTGTGTTTGTAACCTTATTTATCCAGCATGCAAAGCACATGCGCTGTTATTACATTGTAGTATGTGGCCTGTCTGGCTGTACCATATTTTCCCACATTATCTCATAAGCGTCACGATTTTCGGAAAGATGTTATTTGACATAAGATGTGTGTTTTTATTTTCTCTACAACTTTTTTCTCATTCTAAGAAGAATTCTGTGAGACATTATCATAAATGTACATAGGTTTTCATGTAAAGTGCCTGTTATTCGCGTTTAATTTTGATCTAACTTGAATTTATCGACAGGTTTTCGAAAAAAATACTCTAATACCAAATTTTATGAAAATCCATCCAGTGAGAGCCGAGTTGTTCCATGCGGATAGACAGGCATGACGACGAATGTGGTTCATGTTAGCGGAGGTGACAGATGAATGTACGTCACTATGCAGATATTTCACATTTCAGCAAATACACAATAGTGGCGACTACCGTGTTGAGCAGGTTCTTGTCACAAAGACAGACGCGTCCTGAGTGTGGTGATAGAGGAGGCAGTCGTCATATATGGAGGGTGGCTTGCAGTACGTTGAACAAGCACCGACTAATAAGAGAAAGCCTAGCGTCGCCAGAAAAGAGGTATTGAATACTGAACCCCCTGTGCGTATGCCACACGCGATGAAATTTTAGGCTGAGGGGGTGTGGAGGATTAATGGAAAGACAGGAGTATCCTGCCGCCAGCAGCAACAGTGTGCTGTGAACACGTCAAGGCCTTCAGCCAAGACGCCAAACCCGCTAGCCCAGTTACAATTTATAAGAGAGTCTTCGCATTCCAGATATGCGTTTCATACGTAGAAACTTAGGACCGGGAGCTGGTCTTGGCGCGGAGTTTTCTAGTCGCTTGGTTGATGGAACCCGACTATTTTATATCTCTGTTCTGGGTACCAGTGACCAATTTCCCGCCCTGTACATTTCAGCATGCTAGACAAGCCCTACAGCCGTCCGGACGTGTAGAAGAAGAAAACAATGCGCGTTCGTACACAGTTATAATAAAAAGTCAGACATACCACAGTATGTAAATAGTTATATATATATATATATATATATATTGCGCACTACGTTATTTATTCTAAGGTTGTGCCAATATACTACATGTTTCGGCTCGGCCGAGCCATCATCGGGTATAATCATATAGCATAATGTTATATGATATACGATTAAGGATCTGAGTTTTAACAGTTATACATGTACTTCATGATGGTTCGGCCGAGCCGAAACATGCAGTATATTGGCAGAACCTTAGCATAAATGACGTAGTGTGCAAAATATATATATACGTATATATATATATATATAAACATACTGTGGTGTGTCTGACTGTGTTTGTTATCGCTGTATTTAGAATAACACACTGGCATGACCCAAATTAAGAGGGCGTTCTTATGGTAATCTGTGGCCAACTCGTGTAATTCAGTGTGCCGTGTGACTTCTATGCTTAATACAGAAGATTGTACGTTCACCATCCTAAGCCCTTTGTCACATTTGTCGTACACCTACTAGAGATCTGCGTCTTTTTTATTGAAACTGTCAGTGTCACTATAAGATTCACCTGCCAATTTATAATTAGTATTTAAAACATGAGTTATGAACACCGTATCACTTCTAATATAACGCACGTTTCTTCACATTTTTCTGAGCCGAAATCAGGATGCGTCTTAAGTTCGAGGTATTATTTTTCACTTTTCGAATGTGTCGAAAACCTTACTTTCCTCGAAAGACAAGTGGCCTCGCTAATAGAGTAGTAAATTTTATGGATAATGAAATTTATTTTCTGGCAAACATATTTTCCTGAAATGCGTGATTTCAGGCTTCTTGACCCTTGAAGGTGGGACCGATAGGTTGTACCGAAACGTCAGTACAGAACTACCACTCAATGCTGCATAATACCGCAGAAGAGCAAAGATCTCATCTTTTCCTGAAAATCCCTTTTTAAAAGTTGGGTGCGTCTTAAATTAGATGGCGTCTGAAATTCGAAGTAATAGGGTACTTAAAAATGGACGAAATGTTTATATACGTAAGCTTACTAGCAGTAGCCTGTTTCAGTGACTGACCTACCTCTCTAACACGCTTGGATGTAAGAAATAACGTTATTAAGTTTATGACAATAGCGGAGGTGACGGGTGGATTAGTATGGCTTAGAAGGGTTCTCGTGGACGCGCTGACCTTCTGGATCCACTGCGTAACCGTCAGCATTTCGCGCAAAACATCCCATCATATAGCTAGATAGCTAAGTATTCGCAATGTCTGTTCGTTCAGATGCAAACGCCTTTCCGCTTGTATTTCATATAGCGACCGCTATTAATCCTACCTACTCGTAGTTAACACTGGGGACACCACAAGACCGAGTCTTTGGTTTGGGAAACTGTTGGAGCTATTTGGACCCACTGTCCGTTAAATCGCAAGGTGGACCGTGACTACTTAATTAGGTCTTATCATGTAATTAATGTTCTTATACTTACGTAACGAGGGCCATTACGCCACAGTCAGTGTGGTGACTAGGCCACGGGCTGGATGATACGGGGTTCGAATCACGGCGAACGCAAGTCATTTCCCTCTTCTCCAAATGGTCTAGATTGTCTTGAGGGGCCCACGTGACCCCTATTCAATGGGTACCGTGGTTCATTCCCGGGAGTAAAGCGGTCGGGGCATAAAGCTGAACACTTACTTCCGTCCAGTGCCGAGAGTAAGAATGAGTGGAGTTATATCTCTACTTGCCATATATGTCTTCTTTGCGTACGTACGGACAACTTTACCTTTTACAAGCATTTAACTATTACAAATCGAATCATTTTCGACTTCTTTAATGATATATTTGTTATATGTTTTATGTGTTGTATTTAATCAGTATGAAACTTGGTGAGTGTAGTAGAGGGCAGGTGATGAGAATTCCGTTCTTCTGGGATAAGGCGCCGCTTATTTGGTTAATCCTTTCCCCACGTATCGAGACAACGTAATGGCCTATATTTTAGTGGTCGACGTGTCGATTATTGAATATGAGGCCACTGTGTTTCCTCGAACCGTCGCGAACTGATTACATGATGCCACGGCGTCCTATCAAAAAAGTTCAGATCGCTCAGCTACACCGCTGCGAAAGCCTGACAACTCGGAAAACAGAAGATATTTGGTAATGAACTACACAGACAGGTGTAAAGAAGAATTAAGGACAGAATTGAGAAAAAAACAAGATTAAATCAAGACGGATGGAAGGTACTGGATATGTAACACTTATTGAAGAAGAGAAAGGAAGGAAGGAAGGAAGGAAGGAAGGAAGGAAGGAGGGGAGGAAGGAAGGAAAGAAAGAAAGAAAGAAAGAAAGAAAGAAAGAAAGAAAGAAAGAAAGAAGGAAAGAAGGAAGGAAGGGAAGAATGAAAGAAGGAAGGAAGGAAGGAAGGAAGGGAGAAAGGAAGGAAGAAGCAAACAAGAAAACTGCAGAAAGGTCAGGAAGGAATTAGACAAGTTTTTCTTTAAACTCGTTCCTGTTATTCATGTGATGCGTCTATGTTCAACTGCAGAAAGCATGATATATGAAAGGTGTTTGGAACTGACAGAGTTCCAAACACCGCATTAGCACTTGCTCGGTTCAGTGCATATGTACGGAATAAACTGCACAATGAGTTGTATTTTCAGAAAACATTCAGGAAGAAGAACTGGACGTAAACACGGCAGGACCCACGTTACTGTATTCCGCGCTTAACTAGTGCATGGGCCGTTGTTTTAGAGGCCAGGTTCAAAATAAAGAACAATCATACATTGGTGTGCGGATGCTTCATTACCCACATAATAAGCACGATGAATTCGGAACGCGCTTTTCTGTCAGTTTTAAAACTAAGTTCGATCAACCGTACACATTTGTTTGTATTACTTTTCTGAAGAGCATAAAACGAACACGTGACAAGGAGGCTGTGTTAGCATGTCCACCCGCCAGGCTGTTTTATCCTTGAAGTTAACCAGCAGACTAGATTAAATGTCTTTCTGGTATCTACAGTAAAAGTTGCCTTGCTAATTTCATATTGGTGTGTACTGGTTCAATATAACAACTATTTTACAAGTCATTAAAGCCAGACTGCCATCAATTTTCACTAGAACAGCACATCTTGTGACATTAACACGACGTAAAATATGCCAAAACTGTTGAAAAATTTTCTGTGATGATTAAATGCGTGGAAATACAAATAATGATTACTTATGTGTGTATGCGCAATATTTGTAATATGAGTAGCTTTGCAGCTTTAGTTTTGCTTTTCCAGTGAATGAAGGGCCACATGAAGGTGTTCTAAAGATCACAAACAAATATGTACAAAAATAGCATTTTATGTGTTTCCTGTGGTGTTATGAACGCTTGTCTCCCAGAGGAATCTAAATCTAGCCTC
>BLKM01011919.1:0-75160 GCA_013340265.1 Coptotermes formosanus
TCTGTGGGGTCAACAGGGACAAGAGATTTTCACTTATTCAAAGCTTCTGGACTGGTGCTGGGGTCTGTCTAGCCTTGTGTTGAATGGGTATTAGGACTCTTTCTCTAGGTTGAAGTGGCTGGAGCTGTACCTCCACTCCCCCATGTACCTTTGTGGCATCCATGAGGACATCTTTAGTCAGTGAACTTAGTACCAGGAGGTGCTATTGTATGCCTCCTCAGCATTTAAATGTCTCATATTTTTCAGTAATGTTTTAAGATGTCCTGCAATTTGTGTGGTGCAGTAAAAGGTAAAGCAATCCCATTACAGGCCTGGACAGGCCCTGAGGGTTCCAGGAGGTTGAGGCTCCCAGATTTCCAGACAGTCGGCACCTGAAGGTGGTAAGGTTGTCAGCCCTATGCACCAGCTGCGTTTACCCCACAGGAAATATTCCTGGTACTCATTTCCATTAGAGGCTGAGTCAACCCCAGGGCCATAGTGTGACCGAAAGGATTATGCCAATGAAAAATTCCAATGACATCATCGGGAATCGAACCCACGACCTTCCAGTTTGTAGCGCAGTGCCTCAACCAACTGCGCCACCGCAGCCCCTGTATGGTGCAGTTGAAGATGTTTGGCAAACTTTCATTTGTAACTCATTATGTGACAATTCTTGTTCCATGCTGTGCACATAAAAGACGTGGATATAGTTTTCCAAACTTGTTGTTTTTGTCTCTCTCTCTCTCTCTCTCTCTGTCTCTCTCTGTGTCGCTTTTTGAAAATTGTACGTGTCGGACCAATCTGGATACTCATGCAGCAGGGGTCATAGTTTTTTTTCTTTAGGAAAATCTTATTTTCAGTTTATTCAATGATTGAACGGCTTTGTAGATGGCCCACAGTGTATTTCCTAAAAATTTGAGTATTAGTGTCTTTCACGGCATTTTGTGTTACTTGGGCTTGGCAAACACGACAGTGATTTTGAGTTTTGGTTCTCATTCACTGCTGCGGCTGAGGAATGCAGACCTCTGCCTAATGATCATGTTTACCTGTTTTGAATAAGTTACTATTACTGGGTACATACCAATAAGACTACCAGGCTTGCTATGTACAAATTTTATTCGTATTTTCCAGTTATGTTTGGTGTGTAGAGTTTCTGGACTTCAAAAGCGATGGATGTTTTGTTGTTCTCCTTCAACTTAACCCTTTAAAGACAAAGCATATCTGTTTTATATAAGGACTCAGTGTGTACCGCGCTGTAAAAACTCTCCACTTCGGTTATAAAAACCAATCTCTTAATGTTTTATAAGGCAAAAGTTGCTGTTTGTTCTGAGATCCGTACAAAACACATAAACGCAATGTGGGCACCACGTAGAATTTTTTAATGTTAAACCTGGTCGTATTTAAAGTTACTGCTAGGCTTTAAAAGGTTAAAGTAGCCAAAAAGGCCTTGCTTCAAAGGGTTAATGATGCAGAAACAATAATATCCTTTATTTGCTGTTCCTTACCATGAAAATGGTAATAAGTTTTTCTTATATTCTTGATGCCAGTATTTACTTGTATATTAATTTATAACTTCTAGTATTTAGTATGGGTAGGCTGAACACTTGAAGCGAATTATGGGAAGATAAGAGAAAGTAAAGTAGGTCAATAAAATATTCTTAGGTTGACAGCCATGTCACATGGATTTTAAGTAAACAAGTGATTCAGAGACTCCCTCTGTCGCCATGAGTAGGGCTCTCCTACCTCACTCTGGCTGTGAAACATGTGTTCACTTGAATCACCTAATGTGGCTGTCAGCCCAAGAAAATTTTATTGAATTTAGTTTCCGTGAATGCTTCAAGAGATGTAAAGCAGTTCGCTGAAGTGCTGCTTCTGTAAAGTAGGAAACATGCATACATTCTTGAATCACTTAAAGCTGTAGCTGTCCCACAGTCTTTCCGTCCTTTTCAGTAGATTATTTATACCTGCAGCTTAATAAAGCGTGATAGAGTGAAAGTACTGCCAGTACGTACTGGAACCTAGTATTGACATGTATGTTGTGTGTCTGCCTTTAATGATTTATGTCAATATTCATATCTGTGTCTATTTTCAGTGTTAGTTTCCCCCCTGCACCGTGTGGCCCCATGGACAGATCTGTTTGTGTGAAGGGCACCTTGTCCCTCTTCCTATAAGATTGTCCATGATTTTATTATTTCATAATGGTCTTAGTTGTTGTCATTTTGTGTAATGACCTATATGTACATCTTGAGTCATGCAGGGAACATATTGTAGGGATTAGTTTTAGGACCAAATAATCAAAGTGTGGTGAGCTTCAGTGATGCCAATGCCTAAATTAAGGTGATGACTGAACAAAGCTAAATTTATTTTGGAAAGAATGCATGCCATTAAAGGGTCTTGAATTTTAAACTCATTTACAGATGGAAATTTGGAAATTTCGGTTTTTACCAGATTGTTACATTCTACTTTCATGTGCCTTTATGTGTAAGAATTGTTTAAAATTATTAATTGCATGGTCCCATAACCAGGATATTTAACAGATGTTATGGTGTGTTTTTCTGTGTTTCTGTAGTTTAATTCATCCCTTAATACAACTTCCACTGATCATGAAAATTAAAGAGTTCCTTATTGGACTTCATTTTTTCCAGTGGCTTAACCTTTTAAAGCCTAGTGGTAACTTTACATACCAGCAGGTTCAACATTAAAAAATTCTGCATGGTGCCCACATTGCGTTTATGTGTTTTGTACGGGTCTCAGAACAAACAGCAACTTTTGCCTTATAAAACATTAAGAGACTGGTTTTTATAACCGAAGTGGAGAGTGTTTACAGCGCAGTACGCACTGAGTCCTTATATAAAACAGATACGCTTCGTCTTTAAAGGGTTAATGAATGCTAGTAGCTACCTCTCATTAGCTAGACATGTAGAACATTATTAGATGTGCACAACTGGGAACATAGAAATAACCTTGTTAATATGTTCTGTCTAAACTTTGGTGGTGGAAAGCTGTCTAAAGGCTTTTAGCTTGGAAGTGTTGATACGATGTGTGCTTGTCAAATTAGTGCCTTGTGTGTATGCGTGCATATTAGTGTGACTGCTCAAATGCTGGACCTTGAGTTATTTTTAAGTTATGTGCCTGTACTAAAAGCTGTTTTAACGGTTGTTTACGTGACCTGTCATTAACATCAGATGTTTCTCTGTGACTTCATAGCACAGAATTATAACCATATTCATCACAATTTAAAAGTTGCAGTCTTTTGTGTATCATTTGTTCACATAAAAAGTACTGACTCAATTTAGGGTATTTATCTTGGGAATCCATGATTTTTAGGAATATAAATATTTCTACTTGATATAAGGCCAGTTTCTTTTAAATTTTATTGTGTTTGTAGTGTTAAATTTAATTATTTGAGGTATTGTAATTTACTGGTGATGCATTGTGGTAAAGTGAATGGAAAACAGTTCTGTTATTATGGATCATATTGAGGAGTCAGGTGTTCTGGGATGTAAGGCTGTGTCATTGGGTGAGTGGTTCCACATCTCAATGGATTGTGGTGCCTTCATCTAGAGTGTGGTATTCTGGATGTAAGCACCATGTAATATTACATGTGC
Source organism: Coptotermes formosanus (assembly GCA_013340265.1). Taxonomy (NCBI): domain Eukaryota; kingdom Metazoa; phylum Arthropoda; class Insecta; order Blattodea; family Rhinotermitidae; genus Coptotermes; species Coptotermes formosanus. Next base: position 3,588 of record BLKM01011919.1, read on the forward strand.
TTACCAACATTTCAGAGGAATATGTTACTTTTATTTTCAGCATATAAATTAAAGTTCGTAAGTGTGGCATGTGGTTGGGTTGTGCGAGAAAGGTGGAAGTCTTTAGCTAAGGGAAGCAAAACAGTTTGCCAGGCAGAGTCAAGTAACAGGGAATGGGAGAGAGAGCCCTGTTTGTACACAAGTGCCTAACGAGGGTGTGTCCATTTGCACATAAATGTTTCATAACAACCTGCCACACAGATACGTGAGTACATGAGGAAATTTTTTAGGTGAATTTAAGTTTGATCCATATCAATCAGTTATAATCCCACCTGTGAAATTACTGAAGCGTCAGTGGGCTGAGTGTGTGGTTAGAAAGGGAGAATTAACCCTTTAAAGATGAAGCGTATCTGTTTTATATAAGAACTCAGTGCATACCGCGCTGTAAACACTCTCCACTTTGGTTATAAAAACCAGTCTCTTAATGTTTTATAAGGCAGAAGTTGCTATTTGTTCTGAGATCCGTACAAAACACATAAACGCAATGTGGGCACCACGTAGAATTTTTTAATGTTAAACCTGGTCGTATGTAAAGTAACCTCTAGGCTTTAAAAGGTTAAGGAATGCATATAGCAACTTGTGAGGACACAGCTTAAGAAACACCCAGTTGGAAGATCAAGAAGGAAATAGGAGGATGAAAGTTTTCATGATTGTATCTTGTAGCAGGCTGCCAACCACAAATGTATACAGCTTTCAAAATGATGTATGTTATTTTATATATCCATGGCTGTTTGTGTCCATATAAAAAAAATGGGAGATCTGTTTTTTCCTAGAGGCAGGGTTATAATGGGTTCTGGCAGTTTTATTGTTGTGCATATTTTTGTGATAGTTTTTCATCACCATCACCACTACTGCTGCTGCCGCCACCACCATCACGGTGTTGTTTTTAAATGCTTCACTGCAAACACTTTTTGGGTGTTTCATGAATGAACAGCCAGCTTAGAACTTCATGAATGTTACCAGTTACTCTGCTTCACCTAATCTCTTATTTCCCTTGCGGTCTTAAGTCTTGTCAACTGTGGCATCCTTGAGGAATGTAACCCCACTGTTGATGTCGGATTGCCGTGTAACTGTGATATGTAAGCAAGATTATGGTAGTGATCTGGTAAATAAGTATTACAGGACAGTGAATAGTAACTGACAAGGATTACTGATGAGGTCTAGTGAACAGATAAAGATAGTGATGTGATTTAATGCTTATTTACTTTCTGACACCTGGGTTCCACTGCCACCTGGAACCTTTGCCTCCTTTATAGCAGATGCATATGCTTCTCTGTCACTTGTCTTCTGCCTCCTCACTCATCACTGGACGTGACTACCTACAGTGACGCCTGAACAGGATTTGACTAAAGGATTCTCTGATGGGCCCACTGTATGACGACGCAGGAGAAATGGACCTTGGTGACATGCAAAAAATGTCAGAGTTTGACATATAGCATGGATAATGCCAACAACCAGGATAAATGAGGGAATCTCTCAAAATTATATTGGACTGCAAGAAAGAAAATGGGAGACATCCATGTAACTGGGATAGGATAGATCAGGAGCTACTTTTTGCGAGACTTTAAGCCTGTCTAGAGTGGGTGATCCTAACAGAAGTTTGTGTCCCTGCTAGCTTGGCTGTCCAGGTGATTAAACTCCCCATCATGTTAAGGTCGTGCCGCAGGCAGAGGAATGTTTTTCATTGCATATGTAACGTTTATTCAGTAGCAAATGTCACCATGTCGTGAGTGGATATAGTCAAGTAGTGGAGGTTTTGAATATAGGGGCATACACCATATAAGATTTAAAGTAATTATGTTACAGATACTCAAGTCTTCTGGGATATGATGCTTTGTCACTGGGCAGGTAGTTCCAAACATTTCAAATGCACTGCAGTCATTCAAAATGTTGAAAAATGCTCACCCCTGACACAGTGTCACATTCCTGCGTACTGCAGTCTTCAGCGACACTGCTGTGGGAATTCCAAATCTTGCATAATTGTATCATACAGGAATCTCTCGGTTTATGACACTTTGTTTTGCGACAATTTATAGTAACAATGGTTTTGAAACCAGAAGGCCAAAAATATAAAAAAACTATGAAAATTTTAAATGACACACAACTATAAATACTGGATATAATGTAAAGAAACAGCACAGGCAATCAGAGATGACAGCTATCCCCATCTGCCATCTAAGCCAATCAGGGATGAGGTGGCTGGAGGTAAGAGGAGAGGAACGCTCAGTTCGCTTGTTGATGCACTGTTATTGGACCAGTATTCTACAGTGTCAGTTTGTGAGTTTTAGTTAAAAATTGTTGATTAGATTAATAAAATAAGAGCTGCCATGTCTAGTAAGAGAAGTGCAGGGACTTCATCAGAGAAGTAAAATATGCGAATTACACCACTGTCAAAAAATATCAATGCAGGGACCTTACGATGCTCTTTACAAAAACTTTCGTTCTGGGCTTCGAACATATACAAAATTTAATTTTTTTATGTAATTAAATTTAGTTTGGTTATATTATACTGTCTTACATTTAATTGATTTATATTCATAAAAATGCTGTTTTTACATTCATAGCATTCATTTCAAAGCTGTAAATAGAATAATAATATATTACTTCTGTCAGATTTGTGAGGGCCCTGGGACATATCTCATTGACTTCCCATTCACTTACATTATAAAATCAGGTTAATTTTACACCAGCGTTTTGCAGCAGTTCCTTCAGGACCAGAACGTCATCATAAACCGAGGGCTACCTGTACATATAAAGATGTGGGAAGGAAATAATTTGTAACTGTCCAAGTACAGGATTTTTTTTAGCAACAGATGAACAAGAAGTCCAATGATACATGGAAAACTGCAAAGAAGGCATTTGGAAAAAGTCTTAAAAAGGGGGAGAAATTAAAATGTGCCGAAGGTTAGAAAACAAGTATGTGACATTGTCTGTGAGTGAGTGTTTCTGATGCAGTACGTATGTGCGATCATACAATAAGGTAACGATCTAATTCTCATGTTATTCAAATGCATGTTGTTTTCTTGTTCAGTATATACTTGTACTGAACTTGTGATAGCTTTTCATTAGTAGTCCTCTGTCTGAAATTCAGTATTGGCTATCAGTCTGTATGTCATAATACATAGCATATAAAATGACTAACACATTTGTTATTGTAAATACCAGTGCCTGTGTCACTGAATTGCTTTGTGCTTGCTTTGGTCTTTAATAATTCATAACCTTTTGTTGTACCATGGCTAGCTGTGTCATTCGCCTTTTGTCACTGTTTTTTATTCATCAGTGTTCACTGGATATTTTTCTTATTACCTGTATTCTTCTGTAGCCTAATGTTATGCGTCATATCCCATTACTGGTCAGAGTTTTTGTACATATAAAAGGAATAATTCTAAAATATATTTGCCTATATTTTTCTGTTTGAAATGTTCCTGTCTGAACTGTTTGTGAAGGTTCATGAAGTAAATCATTATTGTGAAATAAGGTATATTATTAAAACTAAAATTATATTATTACAGTTTTTTTTCCTACTTTGTCTTTGTTTGGATGAATTTGTGATAATCTTAAGGTGATTGATGCCCGTTGTGTTTACAGTATCACAAGACTAATATAAGTATATTCCATCTAAACACGGCTCTGTTCTTGAAGGTTAAGAACAGCTGTATGTTCTGGCTGGCTAATCTGATGATGGCTACTTTAGCTAGGCGAAACAGGTAGCTGTTCTTAACCTTTAAGAATAAAGTTGTGTTTAGATGGAACATAATTCAGTTATTCTTGCTAACTGATGTTAGTTGTATGTGTTTTGTATCAAGCTTATGCAGGTTATTGATGCAAATTCTAGAACATAAATAACAAATGCAGATTTACTTTGCATCGGAGTCTGTTTGCTAAACAGTACAGAAAACAATACCTGACACCACTGATACTACTTCATAGTTAGTAAATTATCTAGTGTGCAGAAAATAATGTTGGTAAGAATTTAATATAATAAGCTTATATTACTTTCTCAGTGTACATAATCCTGTTGAAGTAATTAAAATGGGAGTGCAATCAGAATGTGACATCAAGTGGTTCTTAGGTGTAGCTCTTTAAGGAACTGAAGTTCCATATTTGTTACAAAGGTATGGAAAACCCATTCCATTTTCATGGTTTAGACAGAATTCTCTGTTGCTTGTGCATAATATCCATTTGTGTTTCCTATAACTCCTGTTGTCTTTAAAAGATAAGAGCAAAAGTCGCACAGTTTCTATGTGTTATTGTTAACAGTGATGATTAGAGAGAGAGAGAGAGAGAGAGAGAGAGAGAGTGTGTGTGTGTGTGTGTGTGTGTGTGAGAGAGAGAGAGAGAGAGAGACTGAATATTATACTAATATTGAAAATTTTGAATGTTTTCATTGCCTGAGGTACATTTAATCTATGCCTATGTGCTATTTCAGCAGTTTTCTTTGTGGGCTCCTGTCCACAGGAAATTATGGTCATTATGCTAACATCTGTTATTACATTTTTATTTTTAATGTCATTGTTTATGGTTGGGATGAAACCCAGGATGTTGTGAATACTAGGCTAATCACTAACCACTAGACCAATCAGGAATCCTTCTTTTGTAATCACCAAGGAGGCATTTGAATCTAATTTGAGATCCTTAATCTTAATGATGAAGTGAATCCATCCTGGTGGTCTGGTGATCAATTTACTGGCCTTATGTTCGAAGGAAGCCAGCTTCAGTCCCAACCATTGCTTCTAATACTAGAAACGGAGAAACAGTAATATCAAGCCTGTCATTGTAATGACAGTCCATTGTCTGAAGGCGGGAGTAGGGTCAGTTTCCAAAACATTGCATGTCGCAGATGGTACTTCATGCATCAGTACTGGCAGGGCTTTTTGCAAGATGATGCACATTACCTATATGTAATGTGACCACATTTTTTAAATGATCAGTAGCAGAGAATCTGCGAAGACTGCAATTTCTATTTGAAGCTAGAAACTGTGTAAATTATCCATAGGCTAAAAGTGAGGAACTGTGCAATATTTAGTTTTGTTTTTGTAGATTTTATTGTTTTGATTTAATGAGTTATGAAATACAAAAACTGTAAAAATCCAAAGCTGGTGGAAGTGCACCAACTTGCACCTCACTGCTGGTGCCTGTGTCCTCAGGCAATGAAAAATATCCAATATACAACCATGGCTACATATGTGTAGAGTATTTCCATGCATAGTAAAGTGCACCAAACCAGATTTATACAAGTTGGTGGAATTGAAAGTCTCTACACAGGATTTGGGTTCTTGGTTTTTACTAGTGATAGTCAAAGTAGCATTCTGTGGCTGCTGGATGACTTGGATGGTTAAATTTAAAAAGGATAAGTTGAGTTATCACAGCTGACAGCTATTTAAGGAGACAAAAACCGTATGGTACTTTGGAAATGAAAACTCATTTCATGGTCCAAGACAGAGTCTTCTTACTTTAGCTTAGTCATATTCTGTAAAGATGTATGTCACACATTAAGTGTGCTCTAATTGTATGTGGTGTTTTTATTTCAGTTGCTGAGTTGGAGTAGTCAAAATGAAGATTTTAATGCAGTCTAAAAATTTTTTGTGTATTCACTGTACTTAAAATCAAGATAATTATGGGGGAGGTATACTCAGCTCTTCTTGGGTGACAATCCACGTCAATATGTAGTTCTCGAAGTATTAGAAATTCATTTTGTAATGACATGGCTATAATGAAAAACTGTCTTCAATATCTGTGAAACTATACATTTCATAATATGTACTGCATTATGTTATCCTCAGAAATACTGATTTGTGGTTTAGAATATGGATCTTCGGCAGACTATAATGGTGTCAGTAATGAACTTAATGCAGATTCATTTCATGTTATTCTAGAGGAAGACTGCTACAACTGCATGGCAAGTCTCATAGGTGCCAAAGATAAGATGTTCACCCAGACGAAGCAGTTGTATGAAGTAACTTGGAGAACAGTCATGCAGATTACCAAGAAGCATGTGGTAAATGTGTAGTTCTGATTTTTCAGATTTATTTCTATTAAATTTTGTATAGGTTTTGTATGGTAAACATTAAGTATAATTGTAGGCCACACTCACTTCCCCCTGCATCCCACCTGATTTGTAACTCAGAATTGCGATGCTTTTACAAAGCCCCATGGACATAGTTGTATGATACAGTTCACACCACTCTTCACTTGGGCTCACATGACAGCAAGCACTCTATTCAAGTGGCCATTAGTCAGGGTCCACATGTTTCAGTTCAATGTCTTGTAGTTAGCGTTAGGTTTTTACTTATCATATGTAATGAAACTGCTGGAAGTGGTTTTGTTTATACCTAAGATACATATCACACATAAGAAACATGTTCATTACACATTGAATGTCTTCTGCAACACACGATGTGCATAGAAACTGGCAGATGGCTCATAGACTCTCCAATAAGCAGCAGAGTATTTAGCTGGTGTATGCCATAGCCTCCTGTAAGAGTGGGTACCAGATTTCTTTCCTGGGGTTAACGTGGCCAGTGCATGGCACTGACTATCAACCTCCTTTTAGTGCTGGGGTTGAGTATGGGTAGAGCTATACCACTGTCTCCTCTCTGTGCCTGTTTGGCGTGGACAGCTTTACCTCCTTGTATACTGTAACAGACATAATGGGAACTCACTAGCAATAGTTGGCAGTTGTCATATAAAACATAGAAAAGGTTCTTTCATGCTTGTAATCAGGCAGTGAGCATATATTAGATCCTTTTGAAATCCAGCTATGAAAATACATCATTCTATTGCATTATAATAATAATGTCCTCCACCCTTAAATCAGAAATTCTTATATACAGAGTCTGTGTTTTATGCGTCACTTGTTTTATGTCTTTTTGTTTTTGCGCCCCTTGCCATTATTCAATGGGTATTTATTAACATGCAGGTTTAACAGCACAAGTGCCTATTATAAAGCCGGCACAAAAACACTAATAAAACTCAAAAACAATACAAATACACAAAAACAAACATTAAACAAACAAAATAAAAACAATATTGGAGGAAAAGCAATAAAAAGTACTGGGGCAAAACCCCCATACTCAGAAAACATAGATGATTTTAAAATGTCACAGAATAGCGCAAAATCTCTTTTAACCTTTTAAAGCTTAGCGGTAACTTTACATACTACCAGGTTTAACATTAAAATTTCTACATGGTGCCCACATTGCATTTATGTGTTTTGTACGGGTCTCAGAATAAACAGCAACTTTTGCCTTATAAAATATTAAGAGACTGGTTTTTATAACAGAAGTGGAGAGTGTTTACAGCGCGGTACGCGCTGAGTCCTTATATAAAACAGATGTGCTTCGTCTTTAAAGGGTTAATGAAATAATGGGTTTCCTAAAGATGTCAGTGTCTTTGCACACAAGGTTAGCAGCCAGAACACATCTAGCAGATGGACAATTTTTACAAGTCGCAGTAAACATGGAGGAGTTTCTAAAATTAAGAGAAAGAACTCGAATACCACCACTGAATAATTTGTGCCCTCTCATTTTTGGTTTTGATGCCTGTTGGCTGGCTGCATTCTGTTACAGTATCCCCTACCTATTCCATTATTTTTTTATGGGAATATTGTTTTTGATTTACACCTTTTTGATTTCCTCCCACTCTTTCAGGAACATGGCTGGGGTGTAGAACAAACACTTCATGTATAAATGTATTGTCATTGCTGAAGTTTGATAAAAAAAACTACTAGAATTTGATTTCTTGAAATTTCACCATGAAATGCCGAAACGGCCCTTTTAACTCATAATTCATAATAAATGTATCCAGTTACCATGAGATTACTATTACAGAGCAAACCTGTCTAACCATGAATGTACAAACATCATTGAGCATTGAACTTCTGGTGCTGCAAACAGTAACTCATTCTGTAAAATGTGGTCTTGCTGTGTTGCATTTGACTGCCAATTGTAGTAGTTGCTACATTATTATAAAATGACCAGTCTTGATAATTCTGGTAGAGTTCCAGCAAGTAGTTGCATTTTTGTGATGTATAACATGTGTTATAGCGTGCTAAAGTTATAAAGTTTTACTTGAAAATAAAGATATTTCCTTAGGGATCGGCACTGTGATTTTTAATATTTATTGGAACATGTATCAATATGTGGTGGTTTCATTTCAGAAATCAGCTGCCGTGCATTTGGCAAGACATTGCCCCAGTACTCGCACTGAACGCATATTTATGGACTGGCTTTGGTGGATCCTGCAGGGACTGCCTTTTACACACTTAGTAAGCTTTCGGAACCTCACAGTTGTTGATTAAAATTCCAGTATTAGCCATACAAGAGCTGGCTACTCAAGTGTCCAAATACAGGAAATCTCCCATGCTGCAGCTGAAGTGTTTGGTGCTTGGGGACTCTGTTGTTCCAAGATTAAGAAAACCATAGAGATTTTATTTTTAACTGTATACTATATGAACCATGTGTTTCAAGAAAGATGCTTTTGATTAGGCTACATATGTTAATTTAAATACATAATGTACAGAATATATGATGGTAATACAGAACACAGCACTGACTGAGGAATTTTTCTTCACCCAGAAACAAGTACTTTATGAAGAAATGTGTGTTTTAATGAACACATTTTATCAACATGCTGGCGTGTCTCAAGATCAGTGAGCATTTTGCATAAATTTTCATTTCAACAAAGCTCCAAGCATGTCTACAAAAATCAGTTGCTTAGTGCACGGTCCTATTACTTCATCCTTTGGGTTGGAAGATGAACTTTCGCACCCATGAAAACAGCAAGTAAACTTTTGTGTGTCAGCTTCATAGAGGGCCATATAATACTGATCTATTTAGAAATAAATGAACTTAAAATGTTCAGTGTAGCATGAAAACAGACTGCTACCTCCCCATTGGCTGAAGCAAGACTTTGTAAAAACAGGGACTTGCTTGTTTGCAATTAACCTTTTAAAGCCTAGCGGTAACTTTACATACGACCAGGTTTAACATTAAAAAATTCTACGTGGTGCCCACATTGCGTTTATGTGTGTTGTACAGATCTCAGAACAAACAGCAACTTTTGCCTTATAAAACATTAAGAGACTGGTTTTTATAACTGAATTGGAGAGTGTTTACAGTGCGGTACACGCTGAGTCCTTATATAAAACAGATACACTTTGTCTTTAAAGGGTTAATGCATTTACATCATGGTAATTTATTTAATTTTGTTTTTAGAATGATATCTTATGCTTCAAACAGGTTCGTGTGATGGACTGTTTCTTCAATGAAGGAATAAAAGTGCTGTACCGTGTTGCTATGGCCATAGTATTGCTGTTTTACAAGTACTCAGCACCTCAACATTCTGAGTGGATGAAGGAAATTTTAACCGGTGGAATTGACTTAGCTCTCACCAAGTTCTGTAAACAGATCCCGGTAAGGTATAAGTACACTGTAACAAGAGGCACGCATGCGGAGATGACAGAGGAGGAATACAGTTATGTTCACTGATCAGTGATGTAGATATTGGAGGATTTTAATAGTAAAACTGTTTTCCTTGTGGTCTGGAAACCTTTACTATATAGTGATATGGGTACCATGCACTGCCTGTTGCAATGTCAGCATTGGGCCACAAAGCTTATAGAAATATGCACGGACTGCCTTCTCTTCATACTCTGAGAGGGCTGTGCCATGGCTCAGGCGGTAAGTCCCTAGCAGCCTCTCACCACAGCAGCCAGGGTTCAATCTCAGGCCAATCCATGGGGGATTTGTGGTTCATCTACCACCAGTCATGTGTAATCTTAGTAATCGACAGTGCCATTAAATAAAACACACACACACACACACACATGCACACGTGTGCGCGCAGACTTCATCATCTGAGAAGATAAATGGTTTAAAATATTGGCTACTTCAGGAATAAGGTTATATTCCTGTAGAAGAAGAAAGGAGGCACATTTGGAAATTTTCATGTACGATATTACTTGAATGTAGGGTGCCCACGTGTTCACAGTCTCATTCCTACTTGGAATGTGTTTAACTTTGTGCAGGTTTAGAAGGTGACACCCCATTCTTCAGATAATTAATTAAGAAAAAATTTGTTCTTATATTGATGTAAATGCAGTAAGCTGTATAACAGAAGTGATATTCTGGTTTTTAATTGTTATTGTTGTAATAATAATATTATATTACCCTTTTAATGAAATTATGTTATTTTACATTTATTTATTTCTTGAGGGTAGATTTACTGCCACTTTATTTTTTATTTTGAATCTCTGTGGATTTGTTTCTTTTGACGTGTTACAGACGTTATGTAATGAGAGTTGTGAGGGAAGAGAATGTACACCATTACTATTGTGACTTTAACATGTTCAAGATATGCAAGGTGCTGCAAAACCATTATTCTTTGTATGAGTTTGTTATTTTCTTATTTATTGTAAGGATAATATTATTGGTGTTGGAGTTATATTAATCTCAGTTCAGAATCCTGTGAGTCCCATCTTGAATAATTTTTATAATTTACATTGTATGATGTGAAGTTACACTGTAAAGGATAATAGCTGTATTTCCATTATCACTTGACATAATAAACAATAGATAGTACTTGGGAAGCTGGGTTTGTTAATGTAAAAGAATTGATGTTTTAGCATTTTAAATTCTGTTCAGGATACGTATGCAAACGTAGAGTGTGGCTGCTGTGTGTAATTAAAATATGGCCACTTGAGTAACGAAGTTTCAATGGTGCAACTCTGCTGGATGTGCCATTTTCTTTTATAGTGTATTCCGTATTTAGTGTTTCTCCCTCATCATTATGTGTTTGCACTTTCCCTGTTTTAAATAACATAAGATTAAGTCACATTATTTCATTTATCATGATAACATTCAAATAACTTGAACCCTTTTATAGGTGACATCTACAAAAGTTCTACGTACAGCATTTGGTATTCGAGCGTTAAGTTCAGCATATATCTCCAGAGTTTTCATTAAGACAAAGATGTTGCTGAAGAGTCGAACTGAACTGAGTAGCTCCCGACAACTTGTGAGATCTCGCTCAACTGATAATCTGCCTACTAGCCAGTCACAAGTCAATATCCAGATGATGTCACACACACTTACCATCAGAGAGGTACGTTCAGTATAACCTACTAATATAATGCCTGTTAAAAATTTGAGTGAAAAATATCGAACAGTAGACAGTATAATATTTTCCCTTTCACAATTACCTGTAAATAATTCCAAGTCTTACACAGGTATGTTATTGCCCTTGTTTGTAGTGCATAGCATTACCTTTCATGACCTTTCAGTAGTCTGTGCCGAGCGTCAGAAAGGCACCTTCAGTCACCAGCTACTTGTATTACAATGTAAGGCCCAGTCATTTCTGTTTTAAACAAACTCTTCTTAAGTGTTGGACATGACTAAATTCTTTTTTGACAGTTTTCACAGCTATGTGCAGCAAACAGTTGGTGTGGGGGTTCCAGTTGTAGTTAGCTTCAATTGTATTTGATTAATTTTGACAGATACAGTAGCTGTATGTGTCAAACAAATGGTCACTTTCTTTAACAATTTTTTGTATGTAAACAACATGCATCTTGATGTTGTAAACACTGAAGATGAAAAGCACAGTGTCATATGCCTGTATGTTGAAGTTATGTCCATGTAGACTCTGAAGCACCTGTCGCATATATTTTTCTAGAATATCTTTATCAATATGAAGAATTGAACTTGGGATAGTCACAGTAGGTTTCCAAAATGAAAAACAATATCTGTAGCAACACTTACCTTCTTCATTCTGTGCCCTCTCATGGCAGTTCTGCCATTATGTACTATGCTGTGTATAGATGGATACTTACTACTGATGCTTTGCCATATTTTATACACACTTTGGTGTGCATGCTGTCTGCACATGTGGTGAAGTTGCCTTGCATTCAACCTGCCCTTGTTATGCAGAGAATTATTACATATATGTAAAAACTGTTGAAACAATTGAATGGAAAAATACTGAACTTTAAAATGGTATGTGTATTTTTTAAAACAGGTGTGTCAATTCCTAGCTCTGTATAACAGTTCTAATCCTAAGAAAATATTGCAAGAATAAATTTGTTCTGCACATTTACACCTTTTGAGGAATTTGGAATGAAACCTGGGGCACTTGGGTGGATGACAAACAATGTAGCACAGCAAATTCTGCGTGTGTGTATACAATCTGATGTAGTTGGTTGAAAACTTTGTTTTGGTGATGAGTTTGTTTTCACTTTGTTCTGCGTCTATCACATACGACTCATCGCTGTTAAACAACTACTAGTGAAGATTTGAGATTTGTTATACAGAAGTCTCAGACATTCTGCTACATTTTACTTAGTTATTCTGTGTTGCATTTATGGAATTAAAATTCATAACAGCTTGAAAATGGCATCATGTCTTGGATAAATCACAGAATGAATGCAGTATGCGAAGAAATTTTGATAAAATGAGTGAAAAACAATTCAAATTTTCATTTTTCGTTCCCCATTTATTCGCTGTATAAGTATTTGGTGGCTTATCTCTTTTCCATGCAGTGCATTTTAACAAAAATTAAAGTTTTGAACATTCTGTACTTTATTTGATTAGTCACACTTAACTTTCAGATTATACAAGATCCTGTAGCAGTTTGTACATTAACCCTTTAAAGACGAAGCGTATCTGTTTTATATAAGGACTCAGTGCGTACCGCGCAGTAAACACTCTCCACCTCGGTTATAACAACCATTCACTCAATGATGTATAAGGCAAAAGTTGCTGTTTGATCAGAGATCCATACAAAACACATAAACGTGATGTCACTACAACGTAGACATTTTTAATGTCAAACCAGGTGCTACATAAAGTACCCGCAAGGCTTTAAAAGGTTAAGATCCTTTAGTAGTTCATACATTACAAATTGGAGTCAAATGCACATTATAAGGAAACAACGAAACAGCAACTGTTCTCATACTACAATAATATAAGCAAACAACTAACTGCATAATGTAAGGTCCTTCTTGAGAAGTTCATAGATACAGTCAAATTCTTTTAATCTGGCTACTGGTAATCTAGAAATCATGGTAGTTCAGCACTTGAGGAAAATAGTCCTAAGACCAGATAAGTATGATCTATGACTGGAAATTTTCCCATCAATAACTTATTGGGTGACTTTATCTTGTGTTTTATGGACTTTGTTGAGTCCATTGAGCTATGATACTGGCTTCACAGGATCCCAGGATGAGTAAACAGGGTACTGCTAGCAAGAGGAAACACACAACATTAATGGTTCCTCAGAAACTTAAAATAGTTAGTAGACTTGAAAGTGGCAAAAACTAAAGGGAGGTTATGGCTTCATACAACAATGGATCATCAACTATGTATGATATATAGAAACAGACGGACCAGTTATGATCCTTTAGGTGTTTTCAAGCGACAGATGACAGCCTAAATTAGCACAGTTGGACACTGTACTGTGTAAGTGGTTCACAGCTATGCATTCCAAAGGAAAACCCATGACTGGGCCTGTGATAATTGGAAAAGATGGTCGTTTTATGATGAAATTAAAATAACTGATAAGTGCATATTCTTTGAGGACTGGCTGCAAAATTAAGTACTGTATGATTATCTGAAATATTTGGCAGTCTGGCAACTTGCCGGTCCCATGGTTGCCAGATTAAAGGAATTCTGCTGTACTCATGTGATCAAAAAATTGCTTGCTGTTTACAGAACTGAAGAGTGATTACCATGTTTATAAAAGCCCACCTCTAGATCTTGTCTTGAGTGAACTGTGTCTAGTCCACGCTGTCACTTCCTGTTTCATTAAGATTATCTCCAGTCTGTGCTTAGATCTCCCAAGTGACTCTGCCCTTAAGGTGTTCTAACTAAAATGTTGTATTTCTTGCCCCCTTTTGCATGTTACATGCCCTTCCCATATATCATCCTGTCTTGGATTGGCCCAGTTATGTACATTAAAGAGTACAAATTTCAGAACTCCCTATTATGTATTTTATATCCATATATTTTAATCCATCCCTATTACGTAAGTTTTTGCAGTGTACATGGTTGTTGTTGTTGTTGTTATTATTAATAATTTGATATCATATTTATGCAGGGTATTTACAATTATATACCTCAAACCATGTTTCTAGGTATATAATGTTGCATCTGTTCTGTGGTTACAATAAATGGTACATGTAATGTTCTTTCCCATGACAAATGTTTCATACTTTCACATTAGTGCATTTCAAAGTATGTGTGCTGTGGCCAGTATGGCTGTTTTCTGTAGTTCCTTGGTGTTTTGCATTCCAAGTATGTTGTTCAGATATTTTGTGAATGATTTTGAGATGGTTCAAGTTGCCCTGTTATTACTGGTATCACATTTGTTTTTACATTCTACATATGCTGTATTCCTAATGTAAGGTCTTTATAGACTAGTCTACATATCACAGGAATACGCAGAAAACTTGGCATCTGAAACACACGGAAATCTTAAAAATACCTTATAATATGTGTAATGGTGTCGTGGTGGAGTGTGCAGTAAATGATATTGAGAGTTCTTCACAGCGTAACTGAAAGCAAAATTAAATTCAGAGATTATATTTTTAAGTGTACATAAACACTGTAAATATAATTTGCATGCAAAACGTATTACATGCAGCTGTTTCCTAAACTTTTTAATTAAGCTTATTTTCAGGCTGTATATTCTGTGCATTGTTACGAAGAGTTATAGTCAATTTATTAGACCAATGAAATGCCCACAATTGTTCATGTATATTACATATGTCACTCAAACACTTTTCGGCATTCAGAACCATCTTCAGGGAGCGTGTAATGCCAAGTTTAAAACCAGTTTTCAGTAGACAGCCACTTATTTATGGTTCCACAATGGGTAGGCAGCACTGGTGATATCATCATATGGAACTTACATTAATGCAGTCCTTGTGAATAAAACACTAAAACATGATTAAAATGTCTGTAATAGGTGAATAACAGATTGCAATTACAGATAAGCCATAGATGGGGGAAGCCTAGTAATATGGCATTATATGTATCAGTCCAAAGTGGATCTGGTCCCTTTTGGATAAATGTTGTGTGTTGTGTATTGGTACCAGCAGCGTACTGTAGGCTGCTGGCACCAGTACACAATACGATGTGTAAGGCTTGAATTATTGTAAGTTTAATATGACGATAACACAAACACTGCCTATCAAATGTGGAACCATAAATAAGTGGCATGTCTAGTGATAATTAGTTTTAAACTGGCATTACATGCTCCCTGAAGATAGTGTTCTGAACACCAAAACATGTCGGAGCGATATACATAATATACGTGAGCAATTGCGTGCATTTTGTTGGTCTAATAAATTGCCTATAATTCTTCTTAATTAAGTTTGTTTGGAAAACTAACACATACATATTCTTTCACACCTTTGCTGCTGTTTGACATATTCCTGTGTTAAGAGGGATCAACCAAGAATGAATGAAGTTCAGTTATGTCAAAATTACAGTTACCAGAGTATTATAAGTGGCCAGAAAGGATATAAAAAACAAGAATGATTATTAAAATTAATTAATTTTATCTTTCCAAGGAGTAAAAAAAGGAAGGAACAAACCAAACCACAGTGAGGCTTAACTTTTGTCAAAAATTTGTCCGCTTCATAACTTTTTGCAGAAATATGGCTTGCCTGTTTGTTAATATATGTTAACTAAAATGTCATGAAAATTTTAAGTTAATGACAGTATTGATTGGACTGCAGTGAAGTGATGTTAGATACCTTAGAGATGTTTGAAGGGTTTTCAGACTGTCACGTAGGTGGGTGACAACTGACCAGTGTACTGTGTAGTTGTTGTATGTGTGGTGTGTGTGGAGGTTGTGATGAATACAGCATTAAGAGATGGAACTGCTTATGTGTAGAATAATTAACAGGCTTTTATAACATTTTTATATAGTGCAGTATTTACACTTTCATCATCTAACAGTCGTGTGTAGTGTCTGTATTAGAGGTTTACAGAGTGTGTATGTTGGTTGTGCTTTTTTTGTGCTGCCTCAAGGGATGTCATTCTCCCGGTGCTCGGGGCCCTTCTATGGGACCTTATCCTTTACATAACATCAGGTCTCAAGTGGTAGATCAAGAGGAAGTAAGTAGTTGTGCACGGGGGGATATTGTGCCCATTGTGCTGCATGGTATGGTGTACAGTATAAATTGCATAAATAGCTCAGGCCATCACAAATGCCATTGCCCCTTCCATTGAAGACCTTAATGAAATTTTCCTGCTTCTGTACATAATGGGTTGCAAAATAGCAATTAAAACATGGCTGCTGTTGTGTATGTTGCCATAATATTCAGTGTCTTAACCTTCAGGTGATAGATTTAAATGCCAGTTCTACCTCTTGATAGCGTGACTTTTTTCTGGCATAGCATGGATATTTGAAGTGCTATAAAGGAGGTTCTGATTAGTCTTCTTGGAATGCTCAAACCCTAAAGATGGAGGCAGCAGGCTTCTTTGAAATGTCAGTAACTCTACCTACCAATCAACGTGATTCATATGTATCCCAGAAGACTGGAGTCTTTATCAATGCTACTGTGAGAATACAATAAAAAATTTGGTTTTATGTTTACCACACATTGTGCCATTTGTGTGTATTGTACATATCAAAATTGCTGAAATTAGTATACTGACATTGAGGCTGTGACCACTGTAGTTAGTTCCTTTAGCATAACCCATAATGCAGGCATTTATGTAGTATTCAGTACCTTATTGGCACTTCCCTCTGACAGAAATCTTGCTCAAGTCTGAAAGAATAACTTCGTATAGCAAGATATGATGGAAGTCAGTTAATTTCATGTTAAGTATCCACACTGCGCTGATTACTAATAGCCAGATCATGTTGGCATTCTATTTTACACAAATTTGATTCATGCCAGCTCACCTGTGTTGATGCATAAGAATTTCACCTGATTTCTAGACCCAGGTATGCCTAGAAACATGATATAGACCTAGTTCTTGCTCAGACTTAGTTTGTTAGTAATATCTGTATAACAGATTTGTACATTATGTAAAACTACCTGATTTTTTCATTCAAAATACATGTGATTTTCACAGTAGCTAGCCCACAACTGCTCTTGTCCTGAGACAGATTAATCTAGTCTGTGTTTTCAGACCTTATATATTTAAGATCCATCTAAATATTATCCTGTAATCTGTGTCAGAGTCTTTCTGCTGGTGTGTTCATTTAAAGTTTTTCTGACTAAAATTTTGTATGTACAGTGAAACCCTGTTAAGAAAATTTTGAAAATTCCAAGAAAATCCTACTTCTTAAGCAGGAAATTTCTTAAAAGGGTAATTTTAATGAAATGGGAGAATTTTGGTGCTTTTTTATCCTTACTTCTTAGGCAGGAAATTTTCTTAACCGGGTTTTTCTTAAGCAAGTTTCACTGTATTTCTCATGTGTACCATGCATGTTACATTTCTCACCTGTCTTAACCCCACTGATTACAAATCACGAAGCTCATTTTGTTATTTATATCATCAGCTAACATGAGTACATCCTAGCCAAAGTTTTTATATTATCTGCGGTGTTTTCCTCATACTTTGTTTTGTTAATTTTATTACTTCGTGCATTATCTAATAAGATTACCAAATAAAAATGCGTCCCTTTGTTTTGCAAACAGTTGCTAATTTCAGTGACCAGGAGCACTCTTCTGTGGGTGTCACTTCAGCAAAAGAAGTACACATACTCTTATGCTGGGGACCTACTCTTCAATTTCAGATGTTTTTTGATGCCACAACCCCCTAACTGTCATTTTAAGTTTCATGTAGTCAGTCTTTTGGGCTTTTGTTGGTGCTGTTTTAAGCTTCTTGTAATTGAAACTTTTTAAAAGAGTATAACTGACAAAATTCTTGAGAAGGGATTTGGATTGACATGTTAAGTGGACACCTTAGAATGTTTAATGCTTGTATTTGTAATCATATCTTATTTTTGGATAGGTCAGGAGATGTATAAACTAATACTTAACTGGCAAGTTAACATGAAACTTTGCTTACCAATTCAAGTATTCATGCATGTAGGGGATGTTAATGCACATGGGCCTGCATGAATGCATGCATTTTCATAATTTGAAACACAGCTTCCAACTAATGCAATATTTTGATTCCGTTTCCTACACAGTTGCACAACTCTACTGAACCTAGCATTTTTCATTTGTCTTCTCCGGATGACCATTTAAGTTAAAAAAAATACTCAGTGCCAAGTTTATTTTATGTAGTAAAATAATGGAAAAAACTTTTACAACTTTGAAAACAATGTGTGAAGAAGCAGGTGAAGGGATTTGAAAATTGAAAACAAAACTGCATTTTGATGTTTCTGTAAGTAGCAGAAGAAAATATGTACCCAGAAATACATCCAGTGTGGATACCTTACGCTGTTTATTTCCTTAGTGTGTTTTGATTTAAGCAGTAATCTTATATGCAACCAACAGATTATCACACAAAGTGAACCCTTTACAGATTTCTGGGAACTTGAAATCAGGGTTCTTGTATCACATGTCATAGTTTTCCCAAATTTTTGATTAGCACCATTATGCTGACAATAAATAACCCATGTAGTTTGTAGAATGTTAACATCTCCCACCTCTCTGCCTCTACAGCCCATCATTTAATGCATCATGTCAGACAAGAGGAGAGAACGATGAGATCTGTGCTCTTCTGGGATATAACGCAGCGTCGAGTGGTAATCCTTTACCGACATTTCAGGACGAACGTATCGGTCCCATCATCAAGGGTCAAGAAGTCCAAGAAGAGACTTCTTGACCCTTGAAGATGGGACCGATACATTGTCCCGATATGTCAGTAAAGGATTACCACTTGACGCCACGTTATGCCCCAGAAGAGCACAGATCTCATCAGCGTCGCAGCGGAAGCCTGAAATCAAGAAGAGAACGATTTTTTCAGAACCTGTTTATCTTTGGCTTTGGTACTTAAAATGTAGGCGAGGGAACATTAAAATTACGTTGAGGAATAAGGTTTCATACTGTCATTTGTGATATTTCTTTCTGGTGTGTAGTTTCAATTAAGTGCGTAGATACTAACAATAGTTCCCTGGAACTGTAGGGTATGTTAAGGAATTCCTTTGATTGTGACTTGGAGCCTAAAGTGATTTTCTTTTAAGATTATAAATGTGAAACCAATCCCGGCCTCCATTTATCATTTTTAGGCACATTCGAAAAAATGAAAAAAGCGACTATTAGTTCCATCATGTCTGTCCATCCTCATGGAACAACTCGGCTTCCCCCGGATGGATTTCCACGGAAATATTATATTTGAGTATTTCAAGTATTGTTAAAATCTGATAAAAGTAATGGATTCTTTATATGAAGACCTGTGTACATTTATGATAATATCTTGGTCAGTTTTTCGTAGAATGATAAATGCTTGATACGGAAGTTGTAGAGAAGATCAAGACACACATTTTATGTTCAATAATTTTTTTTTTGTCCAAAAATTGTGTCATTTGTGAGATGATAGGGAAAAAATATGGTAGAGCCAAACAGGCCACAGATGACAGTATAATACAGCGAATGTGCATTGCATGGTAGGTAACTGAGGCTATAGACGGACACTCAAAATATGTAATATTTATTTGCTTTGCCACTACAACAGCAGTTATACGAATGCGCCTCAATGTTATGTTTATACGTACATTGCATGTCTTTTTATTCAGGAAAAGTGCTGTAAATGCAGCATTTAACCACTGCTGTCACATGGGCTTCATACCTAGAATCCTTAATTACTGATTACCTTTCATAAAAGTAGCCTTTACCAAGACTACTGACATAGCGACTTGATTGCTAGACTGGAGGGGGCTTTGATCACTTAGAAGCAAAACTGAAAACAGTGAATCCTGTTGCATGACAGAAAGTCCTCCATATGTTACGACATTACGAAGCCTGAATAGCAGTCTGCAGAACTTTGTGGGAGCATTAATCAAGTGACTTAGAAAGTTTAAGTTTTGTTGGCAGTAGGACGTCCTGCTTTACTCAGAGTCACTCAATTAATGCACCTGTGCAGTTTGACAGACTCTGTCCCAGTCACTCTAAATGAGCAAGGAAATAAGTTTCATAAATCAGATTTACTCATTTTCTTACTGTTAACATATAGCACAAAAGCAAGCAGGGTGGTGTAGCAGGAACACTCTAGATTTGTGTTCAGAAGATTCTTGGTTTTAATCTCAGCCAGGACACTTGCTATAATACAGACAGGCTGTTTGTGGTTTTCCTTAATTCTTTCAGGCAAATACTGGGGTAGTATCTTCATTAGGCCATAACCACATCCAGTTTTCTTCAATTTATCATTTATCATCACCCTACCATGAACCCTATATTTTGTAATGCCAACAGCATCGTGTTTAGGTAATGTTAAGGGTTTTGTGATCAGAACAATTTTATCCATAGCTTACAGAAGGAAAATTTACATTTTAGCTGTTTACATTATGGACTTGGCTGCCAGTAAGAATCACCATGTACCAACCTGTCCTCCTGTACACCACAGAGGAACATGGCTGCAGCCTGACGACATTCTATGTCCGTGTGGAGCATCATGAACCGACGTTGCTGATGATTAAGACCTGCAACAATGAGGTTTGAAGATTTTGTTTGTTGTTAGACTTTTCTGACATTCAGCAAACCACGTAAAAGTACTGGATGTTGGTATCTTTTCATAGCTGGCTTTAATATCTTTGTTCCATGAGGCATTATGAATGATTGGCAACTCCACAAGGCTTTCTACTTCTTTTACATTTCATAATAATTTGACTGTTAATGAAACATTAATTAGTGCCTTAAATACAAAAATCAATAAGAAATTATATCAGTATATACTAACTCCTGCTTTATACCATGAAGATGGCTTCTCAAAAGGAAAGTTTTGAGATACTGATATCTCTCACATAATAGGTATTGAATATTCAGATTGAAGGTTTATTTACTGAATTTTAGTACATTTTGTGTTGAGTGAAGTATCCTTCTGTTTTATTTAAATTACTGTATACATGTTGTCATGTGTCATACAAAGAACATTGCTTTTTAATTGAAATGTCACAGTATGCCTTTAATTGATGTGTGTACACAGGTGTTTGGTGCATATTGTTCAACACGATGGTATGAAAGAAATGTGAAGGATGATCATGGGAACCGACAGGCTTATTTTGGAACCGGAGAGACGTTTCTCTTCAGCCTGTACCCTGAAAGAGCAAAGTATGCTTGGGTGGGTATGGATTGTGCTCAGGGGGATCCCACACTCAATCATTCGGCTGAACTCTTTATGGCTGCTGACTCCAAAATGATCACAATTGGCGGAGGGTAAGTGTAACTGTTGATACAATAAAACCCTGTTAAGACATTTTTTAAAATTCTGAGAAAATTTGACTCCTTATGTGGGAAATGTCTTAAAAAATTCTGTTTTTTTTTTCAATTTTTTGTGAACCTATTACGTAGGTATGCTGAATTTGTATAATTTGCAGCTCTCTTAACACATTCTCCCCTGTATCTGACCATCTAACCATTTGTCTGTACTCCTTCATTTGTAGTTTTCTTTACACCTTAAACTATACTGCCACTGACTTTTCATTCACAAGTTCACATTTCATTCCAGATGTTTATTTTTCCTCTAAATATTTCTCAAGCATGGGTTGTCTTGCTCTTTTTTCAAAAACAGTTGCGGTATACATGTTCAGATTCCATAGGTTCACTATTAGTTGGACCTTAAGGGGTGGTAAGTAGTTCCAGTCACTTTCACTAACTCTGCAGTGCATTGAATTTGTTTTTTGGAATTGCTGATGTAACTTATCTGCACACAGTCACCCCAAATGTTTGACAATCATGCAACATGACGACGTATTTCTATTACCACCAATAAATTACGTTTAAACAAGGTGTCGCGTGCGAGCACGCCCGCATCTGGTATCAGACTGCTGTCCCTCCCAATGGGGTGGCTTCCGCCTCCACATTACTTATGCACCCCACAGTAGAACTCCATGCCAGCAAGGTGGGATGCCAGGTGATGATGGCTAGCGCACCCAGACTTCTTCAAATGTTGTTGGCTGCATGAGTTCTTCTCAGTTTCCAGCCAGTTGAAGCTTCCACATGCCAGCATTGCCAAATGCAGGCTCACGTAGGTCACAGAACAGCTAGGATAGGCTTCCAGCCCCCCGAGACAATCTTTTGGTCTTCATGACAGAGACCGAGTAGTGGGGACTGACTGACTGCAGTCTCTGCATTGCGGGAGAAATACCACACCTGCACACCATGAGGTTGTGTCGTTCTGCTTTGTGAAACTTGTGGAAATGACCTTGGAGATTAACCTATGTGAACTGACCGTGCCATTTGAACACTGTAGTTTGGAAACAGAACTAATGGAAAGTGTTTAAGATTTTGATACAGAAAATGTATTAAATGGGTAAAAAAATTGTTTCATCTTCAAATTTGTTACTGCGTAGACGGGATATTTTCTTATACAGGGATGTATTGAAAGGGAGACTTGTAATGTTAATCAAATGTGAGAATTTTGGTGCTTTTTTCTATCCTGACTTCTTAGGCAGGAAAACTTCTTGACCGGGGATATCTTAAAGGAGTTTTGCTGTATGTGCAGTTCAAATCTGAAAGTGTGTGTGGTCATTTCAGAAGTTTTGTGTATGGTGACAGCACTGTGCATTGCTTCATATGACTGAACCCAAACCATGTGTGTGGTGCTAGTGGCGCTATTGCTGCTGTCACAAAGGTGTACTGTCTTTGTGACATCAGTTTCTGTTTACTTCTGGAGTGGAAAAGACTACAAGGAAGTTTCCAACAGATGGGCATGAGAGCATTAATATTTTGTTTTTGGGGGGGGGGGGCGGGCGTTAAAAGTTCTCTAGAGTGTTACAGGTCATTGAAGGAAGGTTTAGGGACATACGCTTCTTCATTTGAAACTGTTCACTGGTGAGTGAGGGCCATTAAGAATGGCCAGGAAGGTACGGACGCCCCTTGTAGTGGAGCCCCAACAACATTGATGGATGAATGCCACATGGAACAAGAGAAATCTGTCCTCAAATATATGAGCAGTATTTCATGCACAGCAATTGCTACAGAAGTTAGAATCTCTCCAGCAGGTGTTTCTTCTATCATCACTAACAGCTTGGGGAAACAAAACGTTTGTACAAAGTGGTTTTCACATGTACTCAATGATGACCAAAGAACCATGCATTCCTTGATCGCATTTTAATGGTTGATGGGCCATGGATGCAGTCATTTAACCCTCAGCTGAAGCAACAGAATGCTGAATGGCATGCCTGATGTCACCAAGGAAGAAAGTTGCACAGTGTAGTCAGGGTGCTCTGAATGTCATGCATGTCATGTTCTTCAGCAGAAACAGACTTGTGCTTGACCATCCCATGCCAGTCGGTACCATGGTCAGTGGCCCATATTACTGCTTAGTCTTGCAGGATAAAATGAGGCTGACTGTTAGCTGTAAACATCCAGAACTGCTGGAGCGTGGTGCCATTTTGCTCGAGGACAGTGCAACACATTATTGCCATCGTGATGTGCAAAATGTGGTGGAACATTGGGGTTTGGGAATCCTCCTTACTCTTCACATCTCACCCCATGTGATTACTGGTTGTTTGGATGTGTGAAAGAACATCTTCGGGGTAAATGATTTGAATTGGAAGATAATATCAAGACTGCTGTCACTGCTTCTTACATCTTCCGAGCAAGAATGAGTACAAAGCTGCAATTGATCGTTTACCACGTAGATGGGAAAAGTGTGGACAGTGCTGGTGATCACATTGAGTAAGGGACATATGTGTAGACATTCAGGAATATCACTAGTGTCGTTATTACATTATTGTATTTTGTTATTACAGTAAAAGCACACACAAAACTTCTGAAATGGACCGCAAAGTTATGATGAGTATACCCCATGTGATCACAGGGTTTCCAGACTAGCTCCAAGATGATACTAATGCAGTTTTGATATTATACATTTTCCATGCAGTGGGTGTATGTAACAACATATTTATCTCCAACTAATTGCACATTTGTTGATTAACATGTACCTTATTAACAAATGAGCATTTTTTGGCTAATAATAATAATCATCATAAGGGAAAACATTGACACAAAGGAGCATTTTACTGCTAAAACATATCATCATTGTATTGTCAATATTTGATATTGAACAGTCACTAAAAGTAGGTTAAAATTTGTGCAGTGTATTTGTGTTTGTATTTCCGTTGCATCCAAACGTATAAAAGTAAATAGCCTGCTTCAATCCTACATGAGTCATAATTTCTGAAATACTTAAATTAGGAATTTAAATTAGCAGTTGAAAATGCTCCTTTGTGTCATTGTTCGCCCTGCGGAAGACTATTATAATTAGCCGAAACATGTTGGAGAGTTAATAATGTATGTTGTTAACCATTGCCACAGCATATTGCCATATATTTAGGTTTTACATAGTGAGCGCAGTTTTTGTACTGTTTCAGAGAAGGACAAGCCATCTGGATGGATGAGAACATTCGATATGGTAAGACAGACCGTTGTTTGACATTCAACAACCCACCGCTTTGTGAAAGTGGAGATTTTGAGATCAGAGTCCTTGAGGTATATGGCTTTAATGGAGCCTAATCTCATCAACTCCTCACTCACATATTCATTCATATTTTTGTGCATGCACTGTTATGTGCAAGTGCACATACATTCATGTTATGTGAATTAGATTCTGATCTCAGGTGAAGAGAGAGGTAGATGAATGACAAACTGTCACTAGAGCCCTTAATTCCACACAGAACATGAGATCTTGTAACTTATTTCTTATTATGTAATTATCTTCTCCTTCACATGATATAACACAGCTGGATTATAAAATTTCCTACTTCCTTGTTTGCAAAGCATTTGCAGTCTTGTCACAACACATGATGGTATTTGAGATTAGTGGTTTCACAGCAGTGAAGATGTGTATTTTGGTCCTGCTGGTTTATGACACTGAGTAGTCTGTCACTTCCTCCTGAATATGGAATATGTAATGTTCTTCTGAATGTTTATATATACCTACCCTACTACATGAAATCACAGCCCACATCACCTTGTAAACAACTGATGATACTTTTAAATATGATAATGCCCATGCACAATTATTTTGGTTGACACAAACTGGAAGAAAGAAGGGGTTGTATTCTCATCACTTTAGTACCATTGGAGCATATTCAGTGCAGCACCGTGCCTGTGTCGTGAATGGTCGATGTAGCCTGGAACATATCAGCACTTGAAGATGAGGACACTCACTGCATTTCTTGGTAACTTCGGGATACGATTACCCATTGATGCCATCATATCTAGTCCCAGCGGAATAAAATCCTCAGCTACGCCACTGCATAAACCTGAACACTCACATGACCTTTCGTGTTTTGAATCCTTACCTATTTATTTATATTGTCTGTGAAGTGTAGTGCCACACAAAAACTTCTTGAATGTTCATCAACACCACTGTAAGAACCTCAAATCTGGCAATTTTATCATCGTCAGCATCATCAGGACATGAGTTTAAGATAATATCCTGCTCCAGCTTTAACCCATTGTTTTTAAGGATGTTAGACTGCACTAGGTTACAGCCTGTTAAAACATGTCATGTGCACTGGAAAGCCAAAAATGTAAGATGTTTCTCAGACATAAGCTGTGTTTATATCGTAGCAGTGTTAGTTGAAATATCACAGTTGACACTTTTCCACATGAAGTACAATTAAGTACTGATAACCTCTACAGCTCTAGATGCAGTGTGACCTTGATAAAATGAGAATTTATAAAGTTTATAAAGCTGATTCTTGTAATGGTTACTCTTAATACACAGAACCGTAAAAACCGTCAAACTACTGTTTATTGAACAAATTGCATTGCTGTCATAACTATGGCAGCTGCATGTTTTAGCTTCTTTATCATTAAGCCATTTTCAGGCTGTAATAACAAATATGTGCAGAGGAACGACCATGCACTGTTACGTACATTGATATGAATGGTAATAGTTGAGAACTTAGTTACTCTTTTCATTTATCTGTTTGGCCCCGATAAGAAGCACGTGGCTGGTAAGCAGTACTTAACAGATGTCAAAATGAAGCAAGCTGCCACCTCCTGGCTATGGACACTTGACACCTG
The DNA here is from genome assembly GCA_013340265.1 of Coptotermes formosanus. NCBI lineage: Eukaryota > Metazoa > Arthropoda > Insecta > Blattodea > Rhinotermitidae > Coptotermes > Coptotermes formosanus. The sequence continues at coordinate 29,785 of BLKM01011919.1, forward strand.
CTATGCCAGAATACAAACCTTGGTCCCCACACTGGTGCAGGTGCTCAAATGCCAGTGTTGACTATGTGGAAGCATGATGTGTACCATCTGCTACCCATGTGCCATGAGTAGATCAAAGTCAAAATAAAGTTCTTGGCGTCAGAGTGTTGGTTATCTTATTTATTTAAACTTCATGTAGTCTTTTTCTTTATTGTTCAAAATCATAGAAAGTGGCAAACAAGTAAAAACCTTATGTTCCTGTTTTGTACTTTGATAAGCCACCAACTTCAGAGACAGGTAGTATACATGTTGTATTTAAATAAGCTCATCTGTTTCATTCGCATAATTCAATTTGGACATTTTATAACATAGACTTACTGTAAAATTGCAGAAGATTTTAGCTGAATGCAGTTTGATACCAGACCGAAATGGAAGGTCAGATGATGATGCATGACGGGCATTTATTACTGGCAAAAATTGGAGGGAACTGAGACTCTAAGCCAGGTAATTGTGCTGAACGTGGTCCTCATACGTCCCAGCTGCAACTGTGTTAGCCAGTGTCTTTAAATCACTTATGGAGTGGCTCTGCATTTAATGCACAAAGCATCTCGCCCTTAAGGTCAACGAGACTCTTTTTTGCAGAGACGGAGTAGGTGAATGGTACTTTGGCATACTGCCACCTCTGAAGCAAAATTCCCAAGTACAGTCGTGGCAAAAGTCTGTGAAAAAGAAACTACAGCAAGTTCAGAATTTCTCACAATGATAAATGATGCTGGGAAACATCGCTTATTTTACACATGGTTGTTCGTTATACAGTATTAAGAAATGTACAGTGTAAATGTTTATAAGAATGAAACAGTTGTTACAATCCTTACTTGTTTTAACATGGTTACAGTGTACGCAATAGGCAAAATCATTTCTAGTGGTCATGTATTGTAAAATGGTTCAAATTGTGTTGGCAGAATTGAAGAGAAAAGTAATTTGCCCCAAGTAGTTTTAAAGACTTTTTCTTAATAATGTTCCTTCTACATAAGCCATCCCATCTCCACAGTATTAGAATCGGTTATTGTTTGCAGTGTAAAAATGGTTTCTGGCTCTGGCTGTGAGGGTTCTGAAAGAATAGTTTTTCTTTGAAACTGTGTCTAGCAAGCTGTGGCCCATAATTAAATTCATCAGTGTTGTGAACAGTAATGGATTGCTTCGAAATTATTCATTCTGTGCATTTTGCTCAGCATTTGCTTAATGCACAAGTTACAAACACATATAAATGTACGGTGTTTCACTGTTACTACATGTTTCAACATGCCCATGCCATCTTCAGGGAGTTCATACACCAAATTTAAAACCTGCTGATACATAACAGATTACATCCATAATACTCATTACATACAGCATTCAGCAGCTAAATTTTAGGTTCAGGGTGGTTAATATATAAACACATTTTAGCCTATTATAAAAGCATTACTTACATATCACATTAATTTTTCCAGTTGAAGTAAAATATGTAAAAAATAAAATCACAGAAAGTGGTGTAAAATTCTGTATTCATTATGCTGGTATGGCATTCATATGCATATACAAACATCTAGTATAGCATTTGATCAATTACAGATCTTGCCCCTGTATTACGTTCTGTGTAGTGTGCATGGGGGGTGCATTAAGTTGGTTTTATAAGTGAACAGTAATGGAGTGGTGTCTTTTAAAAATTTGTTAAGAACATCATGCCATTAGAAACATTATCTTAGTAATTTTAACCTGAAGATTTAAGCCTTCTGGGTTGTGGTAGTGTGTTGTTGGGTGAATAATTCCTAACATTCAAAGGGACCATGATCCTTTGGAACATTGGAAACTTCTCACCAAACAACAGTGTCACATCCCAGAAGACTTTGACTTTCAGCAATCCAATGCTGAGAACCTGAATTCTCACATAACCTGTCATCAGTAGTACCAACATGGTGGGTACACAAATGCAACTTGTGAAGCAGGAGCAACACTAGCATGATTTCATGTAGCATTTTATATTTGAATTTGGTTGGTGGTGTTATGGACGCTACCAGCAATACAATTTTCATTGTGTTCCCTGGTTCAGCTGCAGGTATTTAAACCTTTGACACCTAGCATCGGGCATGGGACTACCCTCATGCATTGTGATGCTCAAAACGCTGAACATTAGGTATACACAATGGCCATAAATTGCGTTCCTTATGTGGCTGTCATTTAATTTCCAGTTTCTTGCACATCACACCGCGAATTTAATTCCAGTGCCAAAGGTTAATATATGTATTGACTGAACTGTCTTTGATTTTGTACAAATATGAAACAATTGCAAACTTCCACATTTTCAGACTTTTTAACTAAATGTTATCAAACACCATGGCAGTCATGTGAACATGTAAGGCAAGAGGAATCCTAGCTATATTTAGTGTATGTTCCTGAAGTTTGGTGTGGCAGAAGTCCTTCAAAAGTGCATGCAGTTCATATCAAGGCAATTTATTTACCGTAGCAAAGAGGCTCCTTTAAATATTTTGGTCTGATATTGGTAACTGATGAATTATTATGAATTGGCTTATGGCATTCTTATACTGACATGTTGCAAAGAAATCATCACTTAATTGCCAATGCTTGTAAGACTTAAAATGATTAATTGTTTGGAATCGTAAAATCCACCACACCAATGGCAGGTGCTTGTATTTGTGTTAAATGAATAATTGATGCTAAATTTGTAATGACTTGCATTGATGTAATTTTTCGTGCCCATATCTGAGCCCTTTATTATTGTGTTAAACTGGTGATACTGACATGAAACGAAATTACTGCTTCCTGTGGAAGAGTGGTCTTATTGTGTGACATTATTAAAACACAACGGTGTACTGGATTTAAATGTCTCATGCTACCCTCTGTCATCTCACCCACATGTCACTTGGGCCACTTGTATCAACACGGTCTTCACCACTGCTCTCACACGGTCAGCATATAATTTGCGCCGTATATAAGTCTTAAGGAGAAGAAGGTATTTCCACCATAATGAAACTGTCGGGGATTAATGCTTCTAAGCAGGAGTTCTGAAATAAAGAGAATAATATGAAATGATATGCTAACATAAAGTTAAAATGACACTGTTTTCTTATCAAGACTATATGTTTAAGGAACTTTAAATGCGAGATAGCTGTTCTTCTGAGATGTGACTCTATGTCACTGGGTGATTGGTTCCCAACATTTTGACACCATGTTGTCTCAGAATTTTGGGTGGTAGTTGCGCAGTTGTACAGTGCCATGTTCCAGAAGAATGGAGGCCTCAACAGCACTATTGGAAAACCTAAAAACTCAGAACTTGGAATGTTACGAAAGTACACAGAAGCAACAGTACTGCTCATGGAAAGAACTGTTTCATAAAACATGAATATTTTTAAAACCTGAAGAATGATGCAGTCACAGGCATTCATATGACTAGTACACCGTGTGTTAAAAAATGTGAGATTTTAGCACCATTCAGGGGATGGATTTTGTCTGTTTACCAGTATTCAGAAATGCAAAATTTAACACATCATCTTACTGGCAGGTTGTGTCTTTATCCTCGGGTAAAAGGGGGTGGAGGGATCGCTTCTCAGTTGCGCCCATTAGATGGAAGCTAGTTCCAGCTTCTGGGCAAAATACCACCATCTAAAGGATCCACCTCAGTAAGTGTTCCTCCACTCTTTTACCAGAGAACGAGCACAGAGTGCATATGAGAAGTTATGTTCCATGTCTGTAATTAACACTGGGTGAATAGACAAGTCCAACATGTGAATGTTGCTAGACGTAATATACTGTCATCCGAATGTATAATGTAAAATTTTGTTCATAGTAAGAAGTATGTACCGTTCTCATGATTTTGAGATTGTGGAATCTAACCCACAGTTCATGTATTTACTTGCAGCTTGAGAGGTGTTTTTACATGTGTGTGAGATATAGAAGATATTGTTTTGTAATTGTTCCAGTATAATTGTCCAGTACAGATTTAGTATAAAGTCACCAGTATTCATGGTGACCGTTAGTGGGCCTAACACTTCCTGCCAAGAAATTGAAGGAGTCACCTTTCGTATGTGTCATCTATCAGTGTTCCCCACAGTGTCGACTGATTCATTTAGCTTTAAGTGTGCACCTACGAGTTCAAACCTGCTCTACTGTTTGGACCAGGTTTTAAAAAGGAACGTATGACTGTAGAAATCAAAATTTAAAACAAAAGTGTTCTTTTTTTTGTAATACAGTTACTATCCAAACTGTGTAGCCGGAGTAGATTCTGATACTTTGTATAGTATATGTCATTTGTGCCTCTGATTTCATAATGTATGTCAGTAGCTTTTGGTATGGGGTGCAGCATGCTGTACTCTGGTGATCTAGTCAAGGAAAGTTGTTCCTTTCAAAAGCTTATTGTCTGTTTTAAATTTTGTTTCTTGTTTATCAAGTGCAGGGTTGCACTCTGAACTCAGTGTACCTTATTGTTTCTGTGTTAGGGCTGCAAAGCAACTTTAGGTTTGTTTCATATTCGTTGTAGTGTGCTTACATATTAGCATTCATGTTATGCAGTCATGCATACACAGAGAAAGACCGTGTGAGTGTGTGTGTGTTGGGGGGGGGGGGCACTTGTGTGCATATATGATAACATGTAGATGCTTGGAGTGAAAGCCCTACATCAGACAAGTGATGACTTGTTGATGGGTGGAAGGGGTCGTGTGATTAACTTGAAACACTGGTGTTGAAATTGCTTTAATGAAAACAGAGGAGCACTACAGTTTGTGAGATTTTTAGGCAAATAGTTTATCTTAAATCTCTGTGAATAAAATCCATCAGATATAACATCCATCACAGTATTTTTATTTATCATGATACATTTTAGCATGAAATTATAATACCGTCAGGGTTTCAAATACAATACTTGTCCAACCAATGCACTGTATTCAATATCTTTGTGTTACGGCACTTATAAAATTTTTACATCTTGGTCCAACATGCTTCGATGCTGTAAGATCATCATCAGGGACTCGTTTGAAGTTAAAAATTAAATAATTAAAAGTTACGCATACAGCTTTTACAGTAAACATACACTGTAAAAGCTGTGTATGTAACTTTTAATTATTTAATTTTTAACTTCCACGAGTCCTTGATGATAAGCCTACAGGATCGAAACATGTTGGATCAAGATGTGAAAATATTATAAGTGTTGTAATGTAAAGATTTTGAATACAGTGCATTGGTTGGATAAGTGTTGCGTTTGAAGAATGATCGTGCACGGGATGAGCAATATAAAATCATCAGGGGTTCTCAGGCTTCTTAGTCACAGTGGAAATTAAAAATCCTTGCCACTATAATGGGTAACAAAACATGTCTGGATAAAGAGAAATGTTGCAGCACATGTTACATTTGGCAGATTTTATTCACGTAGATTTGATATATAATGCTACGGATAAAATAGTTTGCAATATCTTATTACGGGTGATTGTGGAATTATTCCTCATGTTTGTGACAGTTACTTGTGCAGTTACTGTAGTTCTGGATGTTGTACATACATGCTGTGAATAGGTCCAGTGAGACATGTTGCTTAGTTTAGACTTATGCTGAACATTGTTGTGTAAAGCACTTGGTGCTTTTTAATGCTGATGAAAGTAATTGTATTCCAGAGGCTTTAGTATAAGTATGTAGAAAGTTTATGTTTACCCTGCAGTTCATAGGCTTATTTTATAGCACAGTTAACACTGTATATTGTATAGGTTTAGCTCGAAGTTTCTATAATCATGTGTAAGTAATTGATGGACTGTAATTCCATTGTTATTGCATACTGACCCACAATAATCCTTGGAATTACACTGTAGACTGTATCATTGAAATCTGCTTTTTTTTTTTTTTAAATACAGGACCTAGAATGCATTTCTCAATTGTGTGAATATATGAAGGCAGTTATATTGCACAGCTGTGATGGTAAGGTCATGAGCATGTCATCATATGTACATTTGTAAGGTGTGCATTCCCATGGATGATGCAGACACAGTTGTTGCTGGTTTCGTAAAGAAAAAGTTTGTATTGTGATGCATACTGTCTGTCTGTGTGTGCGCGCGCATATGTGTGCACATATGTGCATGTGACACCTACTGATAACTTTCACGTAAGTTGACCAATCTTTATTAAAATCAGTAGGAAAGCCATGTTGTGTGGAACTGTGGATGTCAAAAACCCCTATCTGCAGCAGTTGCACCATCTGTGTGTAACATCCTGGAAGAGTAGTCTACAATAGCGTGGTTCTTAAAAGGGTCAAATTTTTATGAGAAAATTTCTAAATAAAATGAGATGGGGGGGGTGGGGTGTGGGTTCATTATTATAATTGACAAACTGTCCAGGATACACACATGAAGTTCATTGTGGTGAGGGTTATCAGTGTTGGATTTATGGCAGTATGTGTAGCATGTCCCTCTGAAATGCTGGTAAATTTCTGCTATACTGCGAAGTGTCATATCCTCCAGACTGTAGTATTTGTTGTAGTCTCTACTGTCAAATTTTACATGCAGCACCTCATTTTTACTTCACAACATGCATTTGCTAGGAAGACAGTTCAAGTCCCTGACATTTTTGGCACTGACTAACTAATTCACCTAAACACTTGCCCATTCGAAATATCTTGTCATGTGTGGGCATTCTTCCTGCACCCACCACTGAGATGTGATCGGTTTTGTAGCTTGGTTGACATGAAATGTGACCAGTATATGACTGTTCTTACATGTTACTTGGGTAAAAGCAGTGAGCCCTTCTAGAGTCAGACTGTAATCTTGTGGCACCTGTGTGTGCAGGCAGTTTGCTTACAGCGCGGGGGGGGGGCGCCCCCCGCATAGCACAGGCAGATGGAAGGAGCAGACAAGTCTGCAGCAGAGCCATGTGTCTTTCTAAAAACAGGATACCATAGTTATTACATTTATTGCATCTTCTGATACACACATCCATACATTGTACACGCACATCCTTGACTATTGCTAACTATAGGGGTTGTATTAATTGTAGACAGTGCAGTTGTATCATATTAGTGCAGTATAACTCCAGTTATCCAGATTGCCAATTATCTGGATCGGCTTGGCCTTTCCAGTAACTAAACATTTTCTTACTGTAAGTGTACTACATCTTTTCTTTGGCTTAAATTTTTCCCCCAGTTGTCAAATACATATAAGGAATTGTGTATTAATGTTTTATTTGTACATAAATAAATTTTTAACCTAAAAATAGCCATTTGTAGAATTTTTTTTTCCACTTTAAGCTGCCAATGTAGCCTATTTTCAAAGAAAAATCCAGTTAACAGGATGGCTTGCAGGCCCAATTAATCCAGATTATTGGAGTTATAGTGTATTCTGTGAAAACTGGTTTTATATATATATATATTTATCTATATATATGTATATAGCAGGTAACACAAAATGATATGCAGTCTGTAACTGCTTGTCCCAAACAACTGGATGTCCCTATAGTACATCTGATGGACAAGTCCAGGAAGAGCCACTGAAGGCAGGTCTTTATGTAGTACCATAACATTATAATGGGGCTGTACCATGTTCCTTCCATTTTTGTGACACCACAATGTCAGAATTGTCACAACAACGTCTCGCCCCCAACCGTGAGGCATTTAAATGAAAGTAAATTTTATCACAAGCATGCATGTCCCATTCATGTAACGTGTTCATTTATGGAGCCAAACATCAGTTACAGGGTCAGCTAAAGTTGACCATTCTGGGACATTCCTGTAGAGCCTTGTGGGGTATATACTTTCCTGCAGCTGATGTCCTGTGCCTTCTCAAATGGAAAGGGAATTTGTTTAGTCAGTATGGTCCTATTTAATTCTGGCACCAGGGGCTTAATTGAGCATACATGTTTACTGGCAATAGTAACCTGCAAGTTGTTTCTATTTTAAGTATTTTATTTAACATAATATAATCTGCTGTAATTGTATGTACAGTGAAACCCTGTTAAGAAAATTTTGAAAATTCCAAGAAATTCCTACTTATTAAGCGGGAATTTTCTTAAAAGGGTAATTTTAATGAAATGGGAGAATTTGGGTGCTTTTTTATCCTGACTTGTTTGGCGGGAAATTTTCTTAACCAGGTCTTTCTTAAGCGAGTTTCACTGTGTGTAGGGTGTGGACTGTGGATACAAACTGAGTGAATATTGTCAAAGATGCAGTTGAGGATCCCACAGTGTGCTATGAGGATGTTTATCAAGCTAACCACAGTAAATGGTATTCAGGTGTCAGTCAATGCATAGCGGTGGGTAGTTCCCAACACATGACAAGAACAAAAACAGGACAACCAGTTTTTGGTCACAGCAGTGGATCCAGCTATCAGTTATACATTATGAATATCAGAGACATTTAGTGTTTGCTTTGTGCACACACAAATGCCTGTGCTCACACACACACTGCATCACAGCTAGAGTTAGTACCAAATTTAAATGACTACAGGATAGTTGGAACATGAGAATCCTTCTCCAGATTTATGTTTCTATTCGTTCCTTATTTCGTAGATGTGTCTGGCATCTTTTCTATTTTCCCTTAAAGAGATTTTATCTTTTAATTGTAATTTACATCACTTTAAAAGTTGTGGAGTCTGTTATAATTTGAAGTGTATTTTGTGGTCTGTGTATTAGGAGAAAGAACATCAGTCATGACTGTCTAACAGAAGCATATATTATGATGGTGTTAAATGAACTATAAGTATGTAAGTCATATGTTAAAACAAATAGAAATCAAGAAAAGCATTTCTTTATTAATATGAGATGTTTAGTGTGTAGAGATTTCTTGTAGCATGTTAAATTTGTATAAAGTGCAAATTAGCTTTCCACATTAGCTTTTAAAATACGTAAGAAATTAAATGTTTATAACCAGATTAATAGTTCAAAAAACGTTTATTGTTTTGGATGGTAGCAATCTTAAACAGTATTGCAGTGTCAATGTGAAGGTACATAAGAAGGGGTATATATTAATTGTCATCACTTGTGACGACTGAAGTAAGTGTAATATCACATAGATGATGTTTCAGTCACAGTGGAACCTCGATGCATCGTTCCCGTTACCATCGTTTTCCCGCCTCCATCGTTCCTCGAGCTATCGTTTTATCGCATTGATCGTTGAAAAATCACTGTCCTGATGCAACAGTTTCTCACAGTGATCGTTTTTGGAAAATTAAAACTATGATCTAGTAGCTTATGAGGGGTGAATGCGTGATGACCTTCAATTAGTTTAAAAAAACTGAGGGTGCGCGCGTCTGCCGTGCTTTCGTAACGCTGCAGCCGGCTGCGACTGCAGATCGTATCTCCATCCTTTTCTTTCGGGCTACAGCAGCAGTTTAGTGTTTTACCCCCACTCCCTTCATTCTCCTCATTTCCCTTCTCAAACAGCCGCGTGCCACATAATGCTGCAGACCATCGAATATTGTTTTCGTAAAGCTGGCTACGGGCGTGGACAACTCTCAGTTAGTGACGTCGTAATGAGGAACAAAGATGACGACGATGCTTTTCGGCACGACTGGCAAAAGTTCAGTGGAATGGATACTCAGAAATTTGACGGCTACGTCTCTGTGGGCAGTCACGTGGCGACCAGCGGTGTTAAATACGGTGCAACAGCAGTGCGAGAGCAATGTGCGAGCCACGCTGTTAGAAGCAGTAGAAGAGGAAGAGGAAGATACGGAACCCGAAGTTGCGCCGAACTTTGTCGAAGCGCTCATGAAAGTGAAGTCGTTTGTTTATGCGCACAGCAACAGTGATGGTGACCGTGATAATGTTTTAAACTTGGAGAGTTCGTTCTTTGAACTTAGACGCAAAGTTTCTACAAAACAACTGTCAATTACATAGTTTTTTTTTTCAGAAGAATTAGCAGTTTTAATTAAGAGTTGTATCATGTAATTGCCAATAAATAGAAGTCATTAAATTTTTCTTACCTGTAGTTTTTAATGGTTTCCCGCAAATATCGTTTTCCCGTATTCATCGTTTGTTTGTTTTCCATCCCCTTCAAAAACGATGCATCGAGGTTTCACTGTAATTCTTAAAGAACTGCAAGACTGAAGATTGAAGTAGTCTGAGATGTTACATAGTGTCACTGGGCAAATTATATCCTGACATTTTTAAGGAAAGTACCTTCAGGATGTGGGGACTATTTACCCAGTGACACAATATAACATCCCAGAAGATTTCAATCTTCAGCACCACCACAGTGAGAACCTCAAATCTCACAAGTGCCGGACTGTTTAACTGAAACCAAAAACATATTTAGTATGGAAAGTATGATCGGATTTGTGAGGTCTTGTTGAAAAGTTCAGAGATTAGCACTTACTTGAGCATCACGTAGAACTGAGAGGCATGGATGAGGTATTACCAGGCGGCAGTATGATTGAGATAGGTCAGTAATCAAGGGCACTTGACTCGTGAGGCCGAAACAGTTCTTCGTCCCTGCTCACGGGCTCCTAGCGGTGAAGATTTGGTCGAAATCGGTCGGTAACGAACGGCACTTTACTCGTGAAGCCTAAAGAGTTTTTCCTCCCTATCTCGCCCGTCATTGCAGTGGGGTGACTGAAACATCAAACGTTTCACTTGCTACTCTTCCGCCACTAGGAATGCAAGTTGGGTCGAAATCGTTCATTTCTGAAGAGTAGTTTACTCGGGAGGCCGGAACAGTTCTTCGTCCGTATCTGGCCTCGCATTGGAACGAGGCCATTAAAAACTCGGACATTGTTCTTCCTACCCGAGCGCTTTTAGCACTGCGAGTATGGTCGAAAGTGGTCAGTAATGAAGGCCACTTTACCCCAGAGACCGAAAAAGTTTCTCGTCCCTATCCCGTCTCTCATTGTAGCGGAGTGACAGAAAGATCGAACGTGGTACTCGTTACAAATGCCCGACTATCAGCGCAAGTTTGGTCGAAATCGGACAGTAATGAAAGGCACTTTACCCGAGAAGCCGAAACAACTTTTTTGTCGCTGTCTCCCACCGTATTGCAGCGGGGTGACTGAAACAGCACACCTGGCACACCTCATAATGCAGTTCCAATGTCTTCGAAATCGGTCAGTAACGAAGGACACTTTACTGGTGAAGCCGAAACAGTTTTTTGTCCCTCTCTCGCCTCTCGTTGCAGCGAGATGTCTGAAACTTCAGTCGTGGCACCCTCTAATCGTTTCCTACTATCTGCCCAAGTTTGGTCGAAATCGGGCAGTAATGAAGGCCACTTTACTCATGAGGCCGCAACAGTTTTTCATCCCTACCTCCACTCGAAGCGCGGTGCCTCAAACACCACATGTGGCAGCCCCTCCCCTGGCGCGATAGTCATTGCAAGCTTGGTCGAAATCGGTGGGTAACGAAGGGCACTTTAGTCTTTAAGCCGAAACAGTTTTTCGAACCTATCTCGCATCCCACTGCATCGGGGTGACTCAAGCATCACATGTGCTTCTTGCTGCTCATGCGCAACTTCTAGGTCAAGTTTGGTCAAAATCGGGCAGTAACGAAGGGCATTTTATTTTTGAGGCCAAAACATTCTTCGTCCCTGTATAACCTCCCGTTGCAGCTGGGTATCATCACATGTGGCAGCCCTTCCCGTTCCCCTACATCCAATGCAAGTTTGGTCGAAATCGGGCTGTAACGAAGGTCATTACCCTTGAGGTCGAAACAGTTCTACGTCCCAGTCTCGCCTCCCATTGCAGTGGGTTGACTCATACATCACATGTGGCACCCTCTCCACTTCCTCGACAAATGCATGTTTTGTCGAAATCGGGCAGTAAAGAAGGATACTTTAATCTTGAAGTGGAAACCGCTTTCCCTCCCCCACTTTCCTCCCATTGCAGCGGGGTGACTGAAACTTCACACGTGCCACTCCCTCACCATGCGCTGCAACCAGTGGACGTTTGGTCAAAATCGGTCAGTAAGGAAGGGCACTTTACTCTTTATGCAGAAACAGTTTTCCGTCCTGTCTCGCCATACCTTGCACCGGGGTGACTCAAACACCAGACATGGCAGCTGATGTGCCCCTGATGGCTCCGGTGATGATGATGATGATGATAATAATAATAACCGTCATCATCTTACCGATGCCACCAATTGCTGTGGCCGGTTGCCTGTTAGTCGGTCCGGCCACGGTTTGCCTCTTCCAATGGTCCCGCCCTATTGCCTGGCCGACGGAAGGACAACCCTACCAGTACCCTAGGGCTTCTGTCCCCTTTTCCAGTTAGGACGAATAACCATCGCGGCGTGAGTAAGACTATGGTGCAGTAACAGAATGGGGCCGGGTGCTCACTAACACAGAATCAAACACTGGTTCACTAAGCCTACTATATAGTATATATAAAACCCGAAATCATTATACACAGGAATTCTACCTGATCTACAAGCCTGACATTTTACTACACAAAGAAATCGGTCGGTTAGAGCCATACACCTCTCAGCAGCCTACAGCAATGATGCGGGTCCTACCTGGTCTGCAGATAAGCAACAGCATGGTGCAGAGTACGGCTCTCGCCATCTTGACTCTTGTTCTGCTCGTAGCCTCTCGACTCTCGCCCTTTCTTGCGTTAACCACTGACCAGCATGGATTCCTCCAGCAAGACCCCGTCTGTCCTCACGACCCAAAATTCCCGGGATTTATAAATCGTATTTCTGCTGCCGCTGCAGCCCGCTTCCTGGTTGCAGTAAGGCCTGCCCTGATTCCTAGTAGAGAAGTCTGCTGACTTAGATTTGCATAACCTGGCTAGACCCAGGAACTCTCATACTGCTGAGTGGCCGTATGGCTCAATCGTAACAGCAGGTGAATGGGTGATCAAACGCGGTGGCTCAGATACCACGCATGGCATCCCATCCCCTTGCGCGATAATCACTGCAAGTTTCGTCGAAATTGGAGAGTAAAGAATGGACTTTACTCTTCAAGCTGAAACAGTTCTTCGAACCTATGTGGCATACGATTGTATCGGGGTGCCTCAAACATCACAAGTTCCACTCCCTTTCCATGTGCCATAACTAGAGCAAGTTTGGTAGAATCTGGACAATAACGAAGAAAAATTTACTCTTAAAAACCGAAGAGATCCTCGACCCTATCTCCCTTCGCATTGCAGCCGGATGACTGAAATATCAGACGTCGCACTCCCTAGTCATGCGCCAGAAGCAGCGCAAGTTTCGTCGAAGTCGAAAAGTAAAGACCTAAACGTCACTTTTCAGGCCCAAACAGTATTTGGTCCATATGTCGCCTCGCAATGCAGCCGGCTGATTCAAACATCAAATTTCGCACTCACAACACACCACACAATGCAGCCTCAACCCTTGTTCGACATACAGGGCAAGTTTGGTCTAAATCGGGAAGTAACGAAGTGCACTTTACCCATCATGCCGAAATAGTTTCTCGTCCCTATTTGGCGACGCCTTACACTGCGCTCACTGACACACCACACAATGCAGTCTCTGCCCTTGTTGGACATACAGGGCAAGTTTGGTCTAAATCCGGCAGTAACGATGGGCACTTTAGTCTTGACGAAATATTTTCTCTAATATACCTGGCCACGCCTCACACTGGCGTAACTCACAAACCACACAATGCCGCCTCTGCCCCTTTTCGACATACAGAACTAGTTTGGTATAAATCGGTCAGTAACGAAGGTCACTTTACCCTTGATACCGAAATAGTTTCTTGTCCCAATCTCGCCACGCCGTATACTGGGGTTACTCACACTCAAAACAAAGCAGATGCTGCCCTTGTCCGACATACAGGACAAATTTGGTCTAAATTGGGCAGTAACGAAAGCCACTTTACCATCGATGCCGAAATAGTTTCTCGTCCCCATTTGACTAGGCCTTACACTGGGGAGACTCACACACACCACACAATGCAGCATCTGCCCTTGTCCTACATACAGGGCAATTTTGGTCTAACTCGGGCACTAAAGAAGGGCCCTTTAATATTGATGTCAAAATAGTTTCACGTCCCCATTTGGCCATGCCTTATACTGGAGTGACTCACACACCACATAATACAGCCTCTTACCTTGCTCGATAGAGGGAAACCTTGGTCTAAATCGAGAAATAACGAAGGTCACTTTACTCTTGATTCCGAAATAGTTGCTTCTCCCTATTGGCCACACCTTACACTGGGGTCAATCAAACACCACATAGTGCAGCCTCTGCCCCTGTTCGACACAGCGGAAATTTGGTCCATAGCGGGCAGTAACGAAGGGCGGTTTACAATTGATGCTGAAACCTTTTTTGTAATCTATCTGTCCACGCTTACTCTGGGGTGACTCTTACACCACACAATGCAGCCTCTGCCCTTTTTGGCATACAGGGCAAGTTTCGTCAAAACCGGTAAGAAACGAAGGGCACTTCCCTCTTGATACCGAAAGAGTTCCTTCTCCCTATTTGACCAATCCTTACACTGGGGTGACTCACACACAACACAATGCAGCCTCTGCCCTTGTTCGACATACAGGTCAAATTTGGTCTAAATCGGGCAGTAGCTATGGGCATTTTACCGCTGATGCCGAAATAGTTCGTTGTCCCTACCTGGCCACGCCTTACACCAGGTGAATCACCACACAATGCAGCCTCTGCCCTTGTTCGACACACAGGGCAAGTTTGGTCTAAATCGGGCAGTAACGATGGGAACTACTACTGATGCCGAAATAGCGTCTCGGCCAAACTGCGCCACGCCTTCCCCTGGGGGTGACCCACACAACATACAATACAGCCTCTGCCCTTGTTTGATATTGAGGGCAAATTTGGTCTAAACCGGGCAGTCAGAAGTGCAGTTTACTCTTGACACCGAAAACGTTTCTCGCCCCTGTTTAGCCACGCCTTACGCTGGGTTGACTCATACACCAAAAAAAAGCAGCCTCTGCCCTTGTTCGACATAGAGGGCTAGTTTGGTCTAAATCGTACAGTAACGAAGGGCACTTTACTCTTGAATTCGAAAGAGTTTACGGTCCTATTTGGCCACGCCTTACACTGTGGTGACTCACAAACCAGACAATGCAGCTTTCCCCTTGTTCGACATACGGATCAAGTTTGGTCTAAATCGTGGGGTAACGAATGGCACTTCTCTCTTGATGCCGGTAGTTTCTCGTCCCTCTCTGGCCACGACTTACGTTGGTATGACTCAAACAACACACAGTTCAGCCTCTGCGCTTGTTCGACATAGAGCGCAAGTTATGCCTAAATCGGTCAGTAACGAAGGACACTTTACTCTTCGCGTGGAAATAGTTTCTGGCCCCTATCTGGCAACGCATTACATTGGGGTGACACACACACACCAAATAATGCTGCTTCTGCCCTCGTTAGACATACATGGCAAGTTTGGTCTAAATCGGGCAGTTACGAAGTGCACTTTACTCTTGATGGTGAAGTAGTATCTCGCACATATCTGGCCACGCCTCACACTGGGGTGACTGACGCACCACACAATGCAGCCTGTGCCCCTCTTCGACTTACAGGTTAAAATTGGTGTATATCGCGCAGTAAGGGAGAGCACTTTGCACTTGATGCCGAAGTATTTTCTCGTCCCTATCTCTCCAAGCTTTACACTATGGTACTCACAAAATGCAGCCTCTGCCCTTGTTCCACACACAGGGCACTTTTGGTCTAAATCGGGCAGTGACAAAGGGCACTTTAATCTTGATGCCGAAATAGATTCTAGTCCCTATTTGGCCATGAATAAGTATGGCTTATTTCACACACCACACAGTTCAGCCTCTGCGCTATGCGTTCGGGGAGAGGCTGGGAACCGTGGGATGAGATCTTGTAGCCTAGAAAGGATATTTCCGGGACGCGGAAAACACATTTGGAGGGGTTCAACAGGATTCCGTAGGTTTTGAGTTGGGTAAAGAGGGAACGGAGGTGTTTGTCGTGCTCTTCGGGAGAATCGCTGAAGACAAGGATGTCGTCTAAATAGGCGAAGCAGAAGTCCAGGTCTTTCAGGATCTCATCCATGAAGCGTTGGAAGGTTTGAGCTGCGTTCCTTAAGCCAAAGGACATGAAGGGAAATTCAAAAAGGCCAAATGGAGTAGTAATGGCAGATTTTTGAATATCCTCGGGATGAACGGGGATTTGATGATAAGCTCTCACGAGGTCAATTTTGGAAAAGATGGTGCAGCCTGAAAGGTGATGGGCGTAATCCTGGATGTGGCGGATGGGATAACGGTCGGGGATGGTGCGTGCGTTGAGGGCTCGGTAATCTCCACACGGCCGCCAACCGCCGTCCTTCTTGGGCACGAGGTGAAGAGCAGATGACCATGGTCCCTCAACGCGTCGTGCTGTTCCGTCTCTCAGCATGGTGTCGAATTCTGCCTTGGCGACCGCAAGGCGGTCGGGGGCAAGGCGGCGGGGGCGGCAGGCTACAGGTGGGCCGGGTGTCGTCCTGATGTGGTGTGTTGTGTTGTGCCGAACCTCACGGTGGACCCCTGTTGGCCTGGTCAGCTCCGGGAATTCCACCAGGAGGCTGTCTATAGTGGCGTCGATTGCGATGGTTTTCACGCTTGGGACTGATGATGGTGCAGTTCTGCCTGGCGTGGATAGTGATGTCACCCCGTCGAGGAGGCGGTTGTTTCTGCAGTCGACGAGGAGACCGTAGTAGGACAGCAGGTCCACCCCGATGATGGGTAACTGGACGTCAGCTACCACGAAACGCCACGTGAATTCGCGGCGCAGTCCCAGGTTCAGGCTCTGTGAGATCCATCCACATGTGGGGATGGTGGTCCCATTGGCCGCGTACAGGGTGTAATCTGTGCGCTCCCTGCGCCCCGGGAGGAGCTTACGCGGGAAGACGCACAGATCAGAACCGGTGTCCACCAGATAGCGCTGCTTGTGCACCCCGTCTGTTACGAAGAGGCGGCCTGAAGCCGTGGTGCAGACGTTTGCCGCCCTCAACGACTGCTGGCGGGAACATGGCGGACTGCACTTTCGTGCGTCGTCCCCGAAACGTCTGTGGTACCAGCAGATGTCGTGCCGGGTGGGCGAGTTGCCAGGGGTGGTGCTGCGGTGGTTGTCGCTCGAGCGGGACGACGAGCGGGAGCGTCTGCGTGCGTGGGTCGCACGTAACGAGGCCACCTGGCGGGAGAGCTCCTCAGTACGTTCCAGCAATGCGCTGGCGTTGTCGGGAGTGGGCGGTGAGACACTAGCTGTGGTGGGCAGCGGCGCGACCTCGCAAATCCTGTCAGCTAGGTGCAAAGAGGAGTCCAGGCTGCCCTCGGTGTGGCCCGCAAGTAGGGCCTGGACGTGTTGTGGGAGACGGCTGGCCCAGATCGTGCGCAAAAAGTCGTCTGGGACGTCTGGCGCGAGTCCCTTTAAGTGGCGGAGGAACTGCGATGGCTTCCTGTCTCCCATCTCCTCGTGAGACAGAAGTTGCCTCACGCGCTGTTCGCGTGAGGTGGATAGTCGGCGTACCAGCTCGGCTTTTAGCCGGTCGTATGGCTCGTGCTCCGGTGGGGCTGTTATTATGACTTCCACCTCGGCGGCGTGCTGTTGGTGGAGCTGGGACACCACGTAGTTGAATTTCGTCCTCTGGCGTGTGATGCCTGCTAGATCAAACTGCGCCTCAGCTTGCGCGAACCAGAGGGCTGGGCGGTCGGGCCAGAAGGGTGGCAGTCGTACAGCCACTCGGTATAGTGTAGCTCCCAGTGAGTCGTCAGCTGGTTCGGTCATTTTGTCTGTCGTCAGATCACGTCGGGGTCACCAATAATGTGGGTTACTGTATGCTGCTACTGTGAAATCACAACAACAGTAAACACATTAACGTCAGTCTTTATTCTCGTAGATATGTACAGGTTATTGTTATATACAGTTGTCCGTGTCGGACGTATTTACAAGTGTTTCTCCTTTGCTATTGTGGCGGCTAAGGGCCGCGTTAGTGAGGTCCGACAAAGTTACTCCTGTGAATAAACGGACTCACTGAAGCAGTGCAGTGACAGTGAGTTGTGTACAGTGTCAGCCGGTTGCGCGGAGCAGGCTGCGCGGTGGAGAGCCTGGGACAGCTCTGTGGTGCCGAGCAGCGTGTGCTGGTAGACACTGCGGCGCGTTCCGCAGGGTGCGAGCTGTAGATGCTGCTAACGGGCCGAGTGGCGGATGATGCTCGGGAGCCGATCGTGGAGGCTCGTAGCACGTTGAGTCTTGATATTGAACGCTGGATCCGGAATACTGGAATGCACAACTTTTGGCTGGAAATGTAGCCTTTTATACCTGGCCGTCGCTGGGCTGCCCGTGTGGGATTGGCTGGCGTGAAGAGCTTGTTGCAGTGGTGGGGAGACCGACTACCGCTGTACCGCGCGGAAAGGGCCGTTTTGCATTTGTGGGGATGTTCCCACATCATCGATATTTGGCCCCCCTTACATCGGGATGACTCACACACCACACAATGCAGCCTCTTCCCTTGATCGACATGCAGATCAAGTTTGGTCTAAATCGGGCAGCAACTAAGGGCTCTTTACTCTTGATCAGAAATAGTTTCCCGTCCCTATCTGGCCACGCCTTACACTGGGGTGTCTCATACACCACACAACTCAGCCTCTGGTTTTTTTGGAAATACAGGGCAAGTTTGATATATATCGGGTAGCAAAGAAGGGCACTTTACTCTTGACGCCGAAATACTTTATCCTATCTCGCCACGCCTTACACTGGAGTGACTCACACACCACACAATGAAGCCTGTGCCCTTGTTCCACATACAGGGCAAGTTTGGTCTAAATCGGGCCGTAACGAAGACCACTTTACTCATGATGCCGAAACACTTTCTCCTCGCTATTTGCCCAAGGCTTACACTGCGGAGACTCACACACCACTCAACGGACCATCTATCCTTGCTCGACACCCTGGGCATATTTAGTCTAAATCGATCCTAAGGAAGGGCAGTCTACTCTAGATGCCGGAAAAGTTTCTCGTCCCTCTTTAGCCACGCCTTACACTGGGTTGACTCATACTACACAGAATGCAGCCTGTGCCCTTGTTCGACATACAGGGCAAGTTTGGTCTAAATCGTGCAGGGCTCTTTACCCTTGATACCGAAAATCTCTCTTCCCTATGTGGCGACACTGGGATGAATGAAAAACCACACAATGCAGCCTCTGCCCTTGTTCGACATACAAGGGCAAGTTTTGTCTAAATCGGGCATTAACAAAGGGCACTTTACTGTTGATGACAAAATAGTATCTCGTCGGTATTTGGCCACGCCTTACACGGGGGTGATTCATTCACCACACAATACAGCCTCTGCCGTTGTTCGACATAGAGGCCAACTTTGGTACAAACTGGGCAGGAACGAAGGGCACTTTACTCTTGAAGCCGAAATAGTTTCTCGTCCCTACCTGGCCACGACTTACACTGGGGTGAGTTACACACCACACAATGTAGCCTCTGCCCTTGTTCGACATACAGGGCAAGTTTGGCCTAAATCGGGCAGTAATGAATGCCACTTTATTCTTGATGCCGATAGAGTTTCTCGTCCCTACGTGGACATGAATTACTTGTACACTGTGGTGACTCACACACTACACAATTCAGCCTCTGCGCTTGTTCAACACACAGGGCAAGTTTTGTCTAAATCATGCAGTAACGAAGGGCACTTTATTCTTCATATCAAAATAGTTTCTGTTCCCTATTTGACCACCCCTTACACTGGGGTGAATCAAAAACCACACAATGCAGCCTCTATCCCTGTTCGACATACAGATTAAGTTTGGTCTAAATCGCGCAGTAATGAAGGGCATTTACTCCCGATCTGAAATAGTTTCTCGTCCCTATCTGGCCACGCCTTACACTGGAGTGTCTCACACACAAGGTACAATGTAGCCTCTAACCTTGTTCGACATACAGGGCAAGTTTCGTCTAAATCGGTCAGCAACGAATGACAATTTATTCATGATGCCGAAATACTTTCTCTTCGCTAATTCACCAAGCCTCACACACCACACAATGCAGCCTCTGCCCTTGCTCGACATGAAAGTCAAGTTTGGTCTAAATCGGTCCTTAAGGAAGGGCAGTTTAATTTGATGCCCAAATAGTTTCTCGTCCCTTTGTAGCCACGCCTTACACTACGTTGAATCTTACATCACAATGCAGCCTGTGCCCTTGTTCGACATACAGGTTAAATTCGGTCTAAATCGGGCAGTAACGAAGGGCACTTCACTCTTGATGCGAAATACAAGTAGTTTCTCGTTCTTATCTGGCCATGCCTTACACTGGAATTTCCCAGACAACACAATGCAGCCTCTGACCTTGGTCGACACAGAGCGAAAATTTGGTCTAAATCGAGCAGTAACGAAGGGCACTTCAGTTTTCATGCCGATATAGTTTCTCGTCCATGCCTGGACATGACTTTACTGCAGTGACTCACACCCCACACAGTGCAGCCTCTACCCTTGTTCGACATCCAAGGCAAGTTTCGTCTAAATCGGGCAATAATAAAGAACACACTATTCAAGATGCCGAAAAAATTTCTCTTCGCTATTTGGCCACGCCTTACACTGGGATGAGTCACACAACACACAATGCAGCCTCTGTCCTTGCTCGACATAAACTGCAAGTTTGGTCTAAATCGGCCCGTAAGGAACGGCAGTTTACTCTTGATGCCGAAAGAGTTCCTCGTCCCTGTTTAGCCAGGACTTACACTGGGTTGAGTCATACACCACATAATGCAGCCTCTGCAATTGTTCGACATACAGGGCAAGTTTCGTCTAAATCGTGCAGTACTGAAGGGGCACTTTACTCTTGGTCCCAAATAGCTTCTTCCCATATATAGCCAAGCCTTACACTGGGGTGTCTGACACTCAACATATTGCAGCCTCTACCCTTGTTCGATATACAGAGTAAGCTTCGTCTAAATCGTGCAGTAACGAATGGCAATTTATTTATGATGTCGAAATACTTTCTCTTCGCTTTTTGGCCACGCCTTACACTGGTGTAACTCACACACCATACAAAGGCAGCCTCTGCCCTTGTTCGACATACAGGGCAAGTTTGGTCTAAATCTGGCAGTAACCAATGTCACTTTACTCTAGATAACGAAATGGTTTCTCATCCCTCTCTGGCCACCCCCTATTGTGGGGTCAATCACACACCACATAGTGCAGCATCTGCCCATGTTCGACACACAGGGCAAGTTTGGGCTAAATCGGGCAGCAACGAAGGGCACTTTACTCTTGATCCGAAAAAGTTTCTCGTCCCTATTTGGCCATGCCTTACACTGGGGTGTGTCACACACCACACAATGCAGCCTCTTCCCGTGTTCCACATACAGGGCGAGTTTGGTCTAAATCATCGGGCAGTAACGAAGGCCAATTTACTCATGATGCCGAAATACTTCCTCGTCGCTATTTGGCCACCCTTTACACTGGAGTGACTCACACATCACACAGCTGAGCCTCTGTGCCTTTCGACATGCATGCCAAGTTTGGTATAAATCGGGCAGTAAAGAAGGGCACTTCAATCTTGACGCCGAAATACTTTATCCTATCACGCCACACCTTACACTGCGTTGTCACATACTCCGCAAAATGCAGCCTCTGCCCTTGTTCAACATACAGGCCAAGCTTGCGCTAAATCGGGCAGTAGCGAAGGCCACTTTACTTATGATGCCGAAATACTTTCTGGTCGCTATTTGGGAGTTTCACACACCATACAATGCAGCACCTGCCCTTGCTCGACATACGGGGCAAGTTTGGTCTAAATCGTGCAGTAACGAAGGGCACTTTACTCTTGCTACCGAAATAATTTATTTTCCCTATTTGGCCACCCCTTACACTGGGGTGACTCAAAAACCACACAATGGAGCCTCTGCCCTTGTTCGACGTACAGATCAAGTTTGGACTAAATCGGGCAGTAAGGAAGGGTACTTTACTTTTGATGCCGAAATAGTTTCTCATTGCTCTTTGGCCACGCCTTACACAGGGGTGACTCCTTGACCACACAATGCAGCCTCTGCCCTTGTTCGACATAAAGGGCAACTTTCGAATAAACTGGGCAGTAACGAAGGGCACTTTACCCTGGAAGCCGATAAAGTTTCTCGTCCCTACCTGGCCACTGGGGTGACTCACACACAACACAATGCAGCCCATGCCCTTGTTCGACATACAGGGCATATTTGGTCTATATCGGCCAGTAATAAAAGGGTACTTCACTCTTGATCCCAAATAGTTCCTCGTCCCTATGTGGCCACGCCTTACACTCGGATGACTCACAAAC
The DNA here is from genome assembly GCA_013340265.1 of Coptotermes formosanus. Taxonomy (NCBI): domain Eukaryota; kingdom Metazoa; phylum Arthropoda; class Insecta; order Blattodea; family Rhinotermitidae; genus Coptotermes; species Coptotermes formosanus. The sequence goes on from BLKM01011919.1 coordinate 51,958, forward strand.
CACACAATGCTACCCCTGCCCTTGCTCGACATACGGAGCAAGTTTGGTCTAAATCGGTCCTTAAGTAAGGGAAGTTTACTTTGATGCCGAAATTTTCTCGTCCCTGTTTAGCCACGCCTTACACTGGATTCACTCTTACACCACAATGGAGCCTCTGCCCTTGTTCGACATACAAGGCAAATTTGGTCTAAATCGGGCAGTAACGAAAGGCAGTTTATGCTACATGCCGAAATTGTTTCTCATCGCTATTTGGCCACGCCTTACACTGGGGTGACTCATTCACAACACAATGCAGCCTCTGCCCTTGTTCGGCATACAGGGCAAGTTTGTCCACATCGGGCAGTAACGAATGGCGATTTATTCATGATGCCGAAATACTTTCTCTTCGCTATTTGGCCACGCCTTACACTGGGGTAACTCACACACCACACAATTCAGCCTCTGCCCTTGCTCAACACACAGGGCAGGTTTGGTCTAAATCGGGCAGTAACGAAGGGCATTTTACTCTTGATGCCGAAACAGTTTCTCGTCCCTATTTGGCGACGCCTTGCTCTGGGGTGACTCACACACCACACAGTTCAGCCTCTGCCCTTGTTCGACATATAGGGTAAGTTTGGTCTAAATCGTGCAGTAACGAAGGGCACTTTACTCTTGCTACCGAAATACTTTCTCTTCCCTATCTGGCCTCCCCTTACACTCTGGTGACTCACAAACCACACAATGCAGCCTCTGCCCCTGTTCGACATACAGATCAAGTTTTGTCTAAATCGGGCAGTAACGAAGGGCACTTTACCCTAGATGCCGAAAGTTTCTCATCGCTATTTGGCCACGCCTTACACTGGCGTGACTCACACAACGCAGCCTTGTTCGACATACAGGCCAAGTTTGGTCTAAATCGGGCAATAACGAAGGGCACTTTATTCTTGAGGCCCACAGATTTTCTCGTCTCTCTTTAGCCTCACATTGCACATGGCTGACTGAAACATGAATCCTGGCACTTCGTAAATATGCGCTCCTATCAGTGCTTTTTGGGTCGAAAGCGGTCAGAAATGAAGGTCAGTTTACTCGTAAGGGTGAAACAGTTTTCTGTCCCTCTCTCGCATCCCTTTGTAGCGGGGTGGCTGAAATATTAAAACTGCCCCTCCCTACTCATTTGCTAGAAGGCATGGCAGTATGGTCGAAATATGTCAGTAATGACGTGCAGTTTACGCGTGAGGCCAAAGCAATTTTTTACTCACTATCTCTCGTGTCATTACAGCCGGGTGACTGAAACATCAAACGTTTCGATTTCTACCTTTGCGTTGTAGGAGTGAATGTTTGGCCGAAATCTGTCAGTTCTGAAGAGTCCTTTACTCGTGAGGCTGCAACACATTTTCGTCCCTATCTCGCCTCGCATTGCAGCGGAAATACTGAATCTTTAATCCCGTCAGTCCCTCCCCATGGGCTACCAACAGTGCTTGTTTGATGGAAATCGGTCAGCAATGAAGGGCACTTTACTCATGAGGCCGAAAGAGTTTTTCGCTCCTATCACGCCTCGCATCGTAGTGGGTTGATAGAAACATCAAACCTGGCACTCCCTACTCACGTGCTAGGAGTGGCAGTATCGTAGAAATTGGTTAGTAATGAAGGGCACTTTACTCGTGAGGCCGGAACTGTTTTTCGTCCCTATCTGGCATCCCAAGGTAGCGAGGCGACCGAATCCTCAGATTTTACACTGTCTAGCGAGCTCTATTAGCAGGGCGAGTATGATTGAAATTGGTGAATACTGAAGGGCACTTTACTCCTGATACCGAAAGTATTTCTCGCCCCTATCTCGCCTCTCATTGCAGATGGGTTAATGAAAGGTCATTCCTGGCACACCCTTCAAATGGGCTACCAGCAGTGCTTGTTCAAAAACGGGCAGGAATGAAGGGCACTTTACTCGTGAGGCTCAAACAGTTTTTGTCCCTACGAAGCTTCTGAATCCAATGGGGGGGGGGGAATGAAGCATCAATCCTTGCACTCTCTACACATAGGCTACCAGCAGTGCTTGTTTGGTCGAAATCGGGCAGGAATAAAGGGCACTTTACTCGTGAGGCCGAACTACCAGCATTGCTTGTTTGATCGAAGTCGGGCAGTAACGAAGGGCACTTTACTCGTGATGCCGAAAACAGTTTTCAGACCCTATCTCGCCTCCTATTGCAGCGGGGTGACTGAAACATCAAACATGGCTCTTTCTACACATTCGCGGCTAGCATTGCAAGATTAATCTAAATCGGTGAATAATGACGGGCACTTTACGCATGAGGTCGAAACAGTTTTTCGTTCCTATCAAGCCTCGCATTGCAGTGGGTTGACTGAAACATCAATCCTGGCACTGCCTACTTACCGGCTACTAGCGGCGAAGATTTGGTCGAAATCGGTCAGTAATGAACGACACTTTTCTCGTGAGGCCGAAAGAGTTTTTCGTACCTATGACGCCTCGCATTGTAGTGGGGGTGAATCAAACATCAAACATAGCACTCCCTACTCATGTGCTAGGCGTGGCAGTATTGTGGAAATCGGTCAGTTATGACTGGCACTTTATTCATGAGGCCGGAACTCTTTTTCATTCCTATCTGGCCTCGCAGTGCAGCGAGGAGACTGAAACCTCAAACTTTACACTGTCTACCGCGGCCTACCACCAATGCGAGTATGGTCGAAATTGGTAATGACGGGCACTTTACTCACGACGTCAAAACCGTTTTTAGACCCTATCTCGCCTCCAATTTCAGCGGGATGAATCAAACGTCAAACGTGACACTCCCTACACACGTTACAAGAAGTGCTAATTTGGTCGGAATCCTTCATGGGCACTCTACCCGAGAGGCCGGAAAGGTTTTTCGTCTCTCTTGCGCGCGTCCCATTTCAGCGAGGTGTCTGAAACATCAGTCGTGGCACTCCCTACCGATTCGCTACGAGCAGTGCAAGTTTGGTCGAAATCGGTCACTTGTGAAGGCTACTTTACTCGTGAAGCGAAAACATTTTTTCGTCCCTGTCTCGCACCTTGTTGCAGCGGGTTGATTAAAACATCAAACGTGGCACCATTCGCCCATGCAATACAAACTGTGCAAATTTGGTCGATATCGATGAGGAATAAACGGCAATTTACTCGTGAGGCCGAAACAGTTTTTCGTCCCAATCTCGCCTCGCATTCCTGCGGGTTGAATGAAATATGAATCACCCTCACTTCCTACCCATGGGCTACAAGCAGTGCTTTTCTGGTCGAAATCGGACAGTAATGAAAAATAAGAACCCTTGCCGAGAGACGTCTGTAAATAACTTGTTACTGTTGGAAAAATTCTAAGGGTGTTAATAAGAAAAATTAAACTTAGTGATAAATGTATAATTACATTTCACACGATCTTGTACATCCATATATACTTTTATATATATATCGTGAAAAAGTCGTGAAATTATAAATTCAGAAAATATTAAAAACGCTTGGGCATCATGGGACAATGTTTTCCCTTTCAGTAGTTGAGGGCAAGTAAATTAACCCTTTAAAGACGAAACGTGTCTGTTTTATATAAGGACTCAGTGCGTACCGCGCTGTAAACACTCTCCACTTCGGTTATAAAAACCAATCTCTTAATGTTTTATAAGGCAAAGGTTGTTGTTTGTTCTGAGATCCGTACAAAACACATAAACGCAATGTGGGCACCACGTAGAATTTTTTAATGTTAAACCTGGTGGTACGTAAAGTTACCGCTAGGCTTTAAAAGGTTAATGGGCGAGTGCTTTCCAGTTCAGCTGTTCAGTAGTCTAACCTAGGAGTTTCCTTATTCAAGGTCTTCCAATACTGCATCCAGCATCTCAAGAACGTGATAACCTCTAACACACTGACTCTTGGCGACAACAACACGTGCAATAAAGTCTCCGGTCACTCTCAACCTGGCTTTTAAGGTTTCCTCATGGATGTGCAGTGAGGCAGAATGCCCTGCGCCTTTGTACAACACCATGTCAAAATGGTAATTATTACTGACACTCTCCTAAATCAATAGAGTGCTACGCAAAAGGAATATACAAGGAAGACCGACAGAAACAAGTACAAACTACAGGGTAATTCGTAAGTCCCTCCGTGATTTCCGACTTCTGCGGTACAGTAGCCGGGATGGTCACGACGGTGGGGAGCATGTCAACAGAGGGTGAGACACCCCAAGTTTCTGTCCTACCTTACAGGTGCTCGATATGTCCACCCTTGGTGACGCGGCAGACGTCAATCCTGTAATCAAGTTCCTGCCACACACACACACACACACGCTGCAACATCTGGCGGTCGACAGCAGCGACTGCCTCCACGATCCTTTGTCCCAGCTGTGGTAAATCACGTGGCATAGGGGGCAAGTACACACGTTTCTTGATGTAATCCCGTAAGAAAAAATCACAGGGGGTTACGTCAGGTGACCGTGGAGGCCAGGGAAGAAGAGGAGTCACTGTCAGAAGCGCGCCCAATCCAACGACCGGGAAGATTAGCATTGAGGTGAGCCCGGATGTCAAAATGGAAGCGTGGCGGGGATCCGTCATGTTCGGAAATGAAGTCCTCGCTATCTTCCTGTAATTGTGGCATTAGCCACAGCTGCAGTATGTTCAGGTAGTAGATACCGGTAACAGTTGGCTCCGCAAAGAAAAATGGTCCGTAGACTTTGCATGAGGAAACGGCACAAAACACATTCACTTTAGGCGAATCACGGACGTGTTCCACCGTTGCATGAGGATTTTCCGTGCCCCAGATGCGTACGTTGTGACGGCTCACCTTTCCCACACACATGAAACGTCGCCTCGTCACTGAAAACCAGTTTCTCAGCAAACCCGTCTTCCTCTAGCCGCTGTTGGAAATCCACGCAGAAGTGGAAACGAAGATTGTGATCCTGGGGACTCATCGCCTGCAACAGCTGCAGCCGGTATCCTTTCACGCGAAGACGTTTGCGCAGAATGCGCCAAACATATGACTGAGGCATCTGCAATTCCCGGCTCGCGCGATGTGTTGACTTCTGAGGGCTCCTGACAAAAGTTTCTCACACATGCTCGACAGTCTCGGCCGATGGCCCCGATCAGCCTGTTCGCTTCGCAGCGCACGGGCAGCCACTCTGCTGGAATTTCTTGTACTACTCACGAATTGTTTTGTCTGTAGGTGGTTCTGTATGGTACGTGGTCCGAAACCTCCGTTGCACCGTCAGTTTTGGCAAATTCCAAGACACAGAACACTTTCTTATCCCCTGTCCACGCCATGTTTCGTCATGACTGCCCCCTAGCGGTGAAATTTGCAAGTACGCCACGGTGCCTATTACCCCCCCCCCCCAAAAAAAAACTTGGAGAGATTCCCTACCTATTGATATGGTCCTTTCTGCTGTGTCTGTCTTGGTTGTTGCGCTGCCGAGTTCGGAAGTTCCAGACGGACTTATGAAATACCCTGTACAGCAAGATCTACGCTACTGCTGCCTTAGTCTGGCATCATGGCAGCTCCTGTTGGTAGGGACAGTACCACCTCCCACAACTGTCAAAAACTATAAAAATTACCACATTTACCCAGTAAAGATGACTCACCTTCACAAATTTTAATTCTCTGGAAAATACGTACATTCACATTAGCCAGTTTTCTGTATCACTTAATAATACGTAATAATCACTTAATAATTTACAATTAAATAACTGACAGCATTAAAAAAGGGTTAGGGTAATATTGTAGCAAAAGGTCACAAACATGTCAGGAACTTAATCAGTCACTGCCAGACTTCTTATTGATCCTCCTTCCACAAGACATCACCTACACTCTTTGGCTAAGAGCATTTTTAAACCCCCTGACAATGCACTCTGGTAAAATGTCATTCCAAGCAGGTGACGGCTTATACTGAATGACCTTATACATACATCACAGACATACGGACTGCCACACCAGGTACAAATGTAGGTATCATTAGACAACGCAACACACTGAATGGCATAAAATACACCTCAGTGATATCACCCCCCCCCCCCCCAACACCACTATGGATCCTCTGACGTGTCTTCAAGTCAGTCTTGGTATTGAATGACTTACTACAAACATCACAATGGATTGTCACTCCAAACTATGGACACGCTGACGTATCTGCATAATAGACTTTACACTGAATGATTTATTACATACATCACAATGATACAGTCACTCCCTCAAATGGCTCTGTTGATGTTTCTGGAGAACGAGCTTCACGGTGAATGACTTATTACACACATCACAATGATAAGGTCGCCCCCGACTATGGATGCGTCGATGTACCCGCAGATTATCCTTGGTATGGAATGGCTTATTACACACATCACAATGATAAGGCGGCTCAGCATTATGGATGCGTTGATGTAACTGCAGGATGTACTTGGTAATGAATGACTTATTACACACAACACAATGATATGGTCGTTCCCCTTTATGGACACTTTGATGTATCTGCAAATTACGCTTCACACTGAACGGCTTATTACACACATCACAAAGATATGGTCCCTTCGTCCTATGCACGCGCTGATGAATCTGCAGACTACGCTTCGAACTGAATGACTCAGTGCATGCATCACAAGGATACAGTCGTTCCTGACTATGGATGCGCTGATGATGAACCCGCAGACTACACTTTGCAGTGAACGACTTATTACACACATCGCAATGATAAGGTCGCTCCCCACTATGGACACGTTGATGTACCCGCAGAGAATCCTTGGCATTGAATGACTTATTACACACATCACAATGATAAGGTCGCTCACCACTATGGATGCGTTGATGTTTCCGCACACTATACTTTGCAGTGAATGACTTATTACACATATTACAATGATATGGTCGCTCCCCACTATGGGTGCGTTGATGTCTCTGCAGGTCACCCTTTGCAATGAATGCCTTATCACACACATCACAGTGATAGGGTCGCTCCCCACTATGGATGCGTTGATGTATCTGCAAACTAAATTTCATAGTGAACGACTTATCACACACATTGCAACGATATGGTCGCTCCCCACTATGGATTCGTTGATGCACCCGCAGACAAAACTTCTGTGTGAATGACTTATTACACACGTCACAACGATATGGTCGTTCTCTTCTATGGAAATATTCATGCCTCTGCAGTTCAACGTTCGCTTTGAATGACTTATTACACAAGTCACAGTGATATCGTTGCTTGCCATTATGGTTGCCTTGATGTACCTGCAGATTATCCTCTGTATTGAATGACTTACTACACGCATCACAAAGATGTGGTCCCTCGTCACCACGGATGTGTCGATGTGTCTCCTGGGTACTCTTTGTAGTGAATAACTTATTACATACATCACAGAGATACAAACGCTCACCACCGTCTGTGTGATGATATTCCTGGTTAGGAAACGTGGAAAACAACATTATGCAGATCAACACAGAAAACAATAATGAATCTGTAAACCAAGTATTAATGAAATACATTCTTATTATTGTTTTAAAGGGTCCTGTGTGTAATAACGCAGAGAACAGCTGCAAAATGATTTGGAAATACAGATGGTAAAAACAGATAGACAGAGACAGAGGTAATGAAAACATTACTGGAACATAAATGAGTAAATAACAGAATATAATGTCGTGGAGACTTTTTTTAACAACTACAGAACACAATACGTAACACGTTTTGAACATGATGAAATGAAAGACACAAAGAAGGCTGTTGGTGTTAGTAGTAGTAATGGGTTCATTAATAGCACCTGATGAGAGAATGCGTGTGCTCACATGACAGTAAGCCTTAAATATTTTCCACAAATCCTGATTGAAGAGGCCCAAATTAAGAGTTAAAAAAGAGACAGAATTTAGACTAACTGAAAAGTGTCCAATCCTCACAACAATGCTAACACATCCCCTAAAACAGCAGTCATCACACACAGTACAGTTACTGTTCGTGGCTAGTGAAACAGTCAACATGTGATAGGGACCCAGGAATTCAACTAAATTTGCGCCAAACACCAGGGTATACATTATGTGGAATGGACCTGGTGGTAGGTGGGTTCCCAAACAGAAAATGCCCACATACCTATGGGTGTGATGAATTAAGAGTCAAATTACTACCTCACTGTGACAGAGCGCACAAACACCTGCACAAGTGCACCAAAGGTTTCAACTCCCACCCTGTGCTGTCCCACAAATGATACCAGGCCCTTTTAAATTTGGCAAAATGAACTGATGCAGGATGGTTCTGAAAGTCAAATTTAAAACAAAAATTAAAAAAATAACATCTTGCAGAATCAGTGGCTGGCACCTGCATAAATTGCCTCTTTGTCAGTGATACCTATATTACAAAATGTTCCAAATAAGGTTGCATTGAAATCACATTTAACAAGACTGCAAATGATGCATTCTGCAACATATTACATTGACATCAGGAGGTGATACAATTTCAGAGTACACAAGTAACTCCACTTTTATTTACACACATAAAAGAGTACAGCCTTCCCTCCACTTATTCTCCCTAAACTCGCAAATGCTCAACAGTATTACACGCATATCTATTATACGAAATTTCACCCAAACTGGACAACAGATGTGGAAAATACAGACAGCAGTTCCCGGGGCGTGAGTGGCTACCGGGCACATCGGCGGGTGGCGGATAGCCGGGGGCCTGCCCTTGTGGCAGGTCTGTCTCTGAATTAAATAGGAGACCGTGGACCAACTCCCCAACCCCAAGGTGTTATGTGTGGCTTGCCTTAATCCGTGCTGAAGGGGTGAATGGCACATGGGTAATGTGTTCTTAACGGAGCCTCTGGGAAACCAGGCGAAATCCCGGAGTATGTAGCCTTGCACTGGCATAGGGAGCTCTGCCAGTGTTGACTGTTATTTCTCCCGTACTCGTGGGACCAAAATGAACACGAATATTTCTGAACCTAAACAAGGAGCAGCTGGTACTGCAGACTTGTTACAACAACCCCATGTGGAGGTCACAGACATAAAGTCTTCCGTTGCCTCTTCAGATGAGGAGAGATTGGCTGCAGGCATCTCTACGATTGGACTGCAAACCAAGAGACTCTCTGGAGCACAGCGGAAAAGGCTTACTAAAGAGAGGAAGATGAAGGAGGGAACTTGGACGGAAAAGAAGCCTCCAAGAAAAACTCCTTTGTCTCAGGAGAAGGGTGCCGGGAGGAGTAGTGGGGGTGTTAAAAGACCCCACTCTGACTCGAGCACTCCATCTTTGGAAACACAGCAACCTAAAAAACCCAGGAGCACCCAATTGCAGACTGGGTCGTACAAGGAAGCTGTTGCTGGTATTAAGATGGCGGTTACTCACAGACGCCATCCAGAGGTTACACTGGATCAGACCCATGTTGACCTGATTCAGGTAAAACTCCTATCAGCTGTGGATGAGAACCCTGCAGGGGAGGCTCCTCCACAGTTTTTATACTCTAAATTTGCACAGGGGGTATTTTGGATCACCTGTGCAAATGAACATTCAAAGATTTGGTTAATGCGGACGATCAGCGGACTTGGGGAGTTGTGGGAGGGAGCGGAGCTGACTGTAGTCGACTCCAAAGACCTCCCAAAAAGACCCAGGGTGCTTGTTCGTATACCGGATACTTCTGAAGTTACAACTGTCATAAAGCGACTCAGGATTCAAAATCCTGAGCTAAAAATGGCAGATTGGACTGTTATGAGTCGCAAAGTCACAGAGAAGGAGCAAACACTGGCCTTCTCCATTGACCCTGACTCTTTCAACGCCCTCACTCGATCAAATTTCAAGGCCTTCTGGGGAATGAGGAGAGTTGTCTTCCGGACCCTGAAGGGGGAAAAGAAAAAGTCGGAGGCTGAGAGTACTGCAAGTGAACCTCCACCACAGTAGGGCGGCCTCGGCAGCCCTCTGTGTCGCTATGAGGAATTGCGATGTTGCCCTCATACAGGAACCTTGGACCTATATGGGGGATATTAAAGGTCTAAAGGAGGTGGGAGGAGAACTAATTTATAGTAGATCCACTCAGAATCCCAGGACCTGCATCTTAGTCAAGAAAGACTTTCGGGTACTGCCGTTGATGCATCACTGTTCCAGGGACCTCACGGCGGTTAAAATTAAAACGTCGTGTGGTGTAGGGCCGAGGGAGATTATTCTCAGATCGGCCTATCTTCCATACGATGACGTTGGACCCCCACCCCCCTGGGAGTTTGAGAAGCTGGTGACGGGTCGTAGGACAGAAGGAACTCACCTGATCATCGGCTGTGATGCAAATGCGCATCACACCTCCTGGGGAAGCACAAACGTCAATAACAGAGGTGAGTCCCTGTTTAATTACATTATGGCTAATGGATTGGACATAATGAATAAAGGTAACAGACCTACCTTTGTTATATCTAATAGGCAGGAAGTTATCGATATCACAATTGCCACTTTTTATGCTAGCAATTTTATCAAAGACTGGCATGTAACTGAGGAAGTAAGTTGTTCTGACCACAGATACATCCGGTTTACTGTTACGGGTATTGACCGTTTAGTTGAATTCTATCGGAATCCACGCAGGACCGATTGGGAATCTTTCAGAAATGACCTGTCGGGGGGTTTGCGTGAGATAACAGACAGAGTTACCAATTTTACAGACCTGGAAACTGCTGCAAAGCAGTTTCAGGATGTTATTATTTCTGCTTATAATGAAAACTGTCCTTCCACCGTGAGGCGGAACAACAGGAATATATCCTGGTGGAATAAGGACCTTGCGGAGAGAAGAAGGAAAGTACGTAGGCTGTTTAATGCGGCAAAGAAGTCAGGGAATTGGACTGACTATAAAAGAACCCTAACAGATTATAACAAAGCACTTAGACGGGCCAAGAGAGAATCATGGAGGAGACACTGTGAGGAGATTGAGATGGCTCCAGAATGTGCCAGACTCCGGAGGGTTCTCTCAAAGGATAGGCAGAGTGCAGTCAGCTCTCTCCAACTTGAAAATGGAGAATATACAACAACAGAGGAAGAGACTCTGGAGGAGTTACTCCGGGTCCATTTCCCGGGTTCTGAAATGATTGTGGAACCTCCCGGAGGCTGGGACAGTCTTGAACTGGAGTATCCGAAATGGAAAGGATCCAGGGGGGACTGGGCGGTTTCAAGGAGGGTAATTAATTATGACAAATTGAAATGGGCTGTTTTCTCATTTCAACCTTACAAATCCCCAGGCATTGACGGAATAATGCCCGTCATGCTACAGCAGGGTTTTGAACTGCTTGGGGGGAAACTTATGATGTTGCTAAGAGCCAGTCTGGCCTTAGGTTACATTCCTATGAGCTGGAGGCACATCAGGGTGGTATTTATACCAAAACCTGGGAAACAATTGTCCCAGGGGAAGTCCCTGAGACCTATCAGTCTCATGTCATTTATACTCAAGACACTTGAGAAACTACTTGATAGATATATCAGGGGAGGTGTCCTGGTTGAAAAACCACTTCACCAGAACCAGTTTGCCTACAGGGCAGGTATGTCTACAGAAACAGCTCTCTTCCAGGTTGTTAATAGACTGGAAAAGTCTTTGAATCATAAAGAGATTGCGTTGGGTGCCTTCCTGGATATTGAGGGGGCATTTGACAACACCTCTTTCAATGCAATTACGACGGCTGCTAGAGAGCGTGGACTTGAGGAAACCTGTTGTAGGTGGATCGGATCCATGCTTGAAAGCAGACTCGTACATACTTCCCTTATGGGCAGCAGCTTGACTGCTAAAGTAGTAGGAGGATGTCCACAGGGTGGAGTCTTGTCTCCCCTTTTGTGGAACCTGGTTGTTGATAGGCTTTTGACTACCACAAATGACCTAGGCTTTTGTACATTTGGCTATGCTGATGACACTGTCATCATAGTCCAGGGTAAATTTGCACACACAGTCAGGGAGCTTATGCAAGATGCCCTGAATGTGGTGGTTCAATGGGCTGTTAAAGAGGGTCTAAATATTAGCCTTCACAAAACAGCTATAGTTCCATTTACCAATAGAAGGAAAATAGAGGACCTTAGACCTCTTATACTTCATGGCAAGGAACTCAAAATGCTGGGAGAGGTCAAGTATTTGGGAGTGATTTTAGACTCCACACTTACCTGGAACCAACATTTGCAGAAAACAATTAAAAAAGCACAAACCACCTTTGCGGTAGTTAGACGCATGTGTGGTAAAAAATGGGGTCTCAGACCTAGTATGGTGCACTGGATCTATACTAGGGTAATCAGACCATCCATATTTTATGCTGCCTTGGTTTGGTGGCCCAAGGTCATGCAAAAAACCACTAAGGTTCAATTAGGCGGGATTCAAAGAATGGCCTGTCTAGCCATCACGGGGGCTATGAAATCGACCCCCACTGCAGCAATGGAGGTGCTTTTGAATCTGACTCCGCTGGATCTGTTGATCATGGCGGAGGCGAGGATGGCACTCTATAGGCTGCAGACATTAAAGCAACCAACTGTCCCTAAAACAGTATCAGGTTTGCTATCCATCTGGAAGAATGTGGGGGACCCTATATTGGATATGGGGTCGGACTACATCATTCCAGTCTATTATTACTCCAAAATCTTCAGAGTCATTATAGACCGGGATTATTGGAAAAATAGAGACCTAGTGCTCCCGGAGGATGCTTTGATCTGGTTTACTGACGGCTCAAAGACTGCCTCAGGGACAGGGTCTGGTATTTCAGGCACAAGACCAAAAAGAAGCCTTAGCTTCTCTTTGGGTAAATATGCCACTGTTTTTCAAACTGAAATATATGCCATTCTTCAATGTGCATGTGAGAATATAAGAAGGGCTTATAAACATAAGCGGATTCTTATTTTTTCTGACAGCCAGGCTGCACTTAGGGCACTTAGTAGCCCGAAAGTGACCTCGGGACTGGTTGCAGAATGTTTAGATGCCCTCTCTGCACTGGCTTGCCTGAATGAGGTAACCCTCATTTGGGTGCCAGGCCACTGTGGTATTCCTGGAAATGAGGAAGCTGATAGGCTTGCTAGACAAGTGTCAGCTATACCATTACTTGGTCCAGAGCCGGCTCTTGGAATACCTAGGTGTTCGGCAAGAGAAGCAGTTAAAAACTGGACTGAGTGTCAACATTATAACGTCTGGAAAGACTTGCCAGGACAGAGACATGGCAAACTTTTCATAGAAAGGCCATGTAAGAGAAGAGCTGATGACCTGCTCAATTTGAATAGGCATCAACTAAAAACGGCAGTGGCGGTCCTCACGGGACATGCTCCTGTGAGGAGGCACCTGCATACTATGGGCCTGTTTGATGGAGATCCAACTTGCAGATTTTGCGGGATGGAGTCTGAAACAGTGCAGCATATTATTTGCTACTGTGAAGCATTGGCACGTCAGCGCTATAATGTTTTTGGGAAGCTGTTTGCTGAACCAAAAGATATAAGCTCAGCTTCAGTAAGGGACCTTCGCCTCTTTATAAGAGGCACAGGGTTATTGAACTTGTGCTGAATGGAGTGTTTAGGGCTGCACAATAAGCCTAAGGCTGAGGTGCATCTGGGGCATAAGCTGACAGGCCCTAAAGAAGTAGAAGTAGAAGTAGTAGTACAGACAGCAGTTCCTTTATGCCCCTAAATAAAGCATGGCTTTCAGTGTGCCAACTGTCACAAAAACTCAAAAACCTGTGAATAAATTCCTATGCTCATCTGATGTGCCAAACTTTTTCAAATCACATAAAAAATGTAAAAAGTACAGGTAAAATTTCACTTATGCCCTCAAGAAAAGTATGGTTTTCCACTGCACTGAACTTCACAGAACTTATAACTGCTCAATGCCATTACACAGAGATCTTCTGTGTGCAGTTCCACCCAAATGAGCCACAAATATGGAAACTACAGACATAAATTAATTTATGCCCTACACAAACTACATCTGTCAATATGCTGCTTTCATACTCACGATCAACTACATTTTGTAAAGAATTCTGAATCACTCATACGACGTCTCAGATGCACAGATGTGGTCTCCACTTAAGGATTTCATTTTTTACTTCGTAATGAACTGATAAAAAATAAAAAAGTTACAGCTCATGCACATGACTAGCAAAGTGGATACGTCAGCTTTTGAGATTGTGAGCCTTGAACAACAGAGAGCCCATACATGGCAGAAACTCCTTTGGCATGAAGTCAGCCAAAGCTGTGACAGCCCTACAGAGGACAAATATCTACACAGAGAAACTACACTCAAAGTGTGTGGATGACATTTGACCCTTTAAAGACGAAGCGTGTCTGTTTTATATAAGGACCCAGTGCGTACCGCACTGTAAACACTCTCCACTTCGGTTATAAAAACCAGTCTCTTAATGTTTTATAAGGCAAAAGTTGCTGTTTGTTCTGAGATCCGTACAAAACACATAAACACAATGTGGGCAACACGTAGAATTTTTTCATGTTAAACCTGGTCGTATGTAAAGTTACTGCTAGGCTTTAAAAGGTTAAAGGCCTGCTTACTTAGGAGCCATTCATCACAGACCAATTTGTGAAAACGCATATGCACGGTCGATGTTTTGACAGTAGCTCTGACAGCAGTGCACAGGATGGGTATGAAGTATGCACCTTAGAGAGGACATGCACATGTCACAGAGTGGTCTAGGTCACAGGGAGTATACATCATGCTAATGACCTATAATCACCAAAGCTGCCGCAGTGTGGGGACCCTGTGTCACATGCAAAACCAGTAGGTCTGAGGCTAGAAAACTGCAAAATCTGGCCTAGCCATGTCCAATTATATGGGCTACAGCTCTGTCTAACCAATGCAACACAGCCAGATATGCATCACACCACCCCACGTGAAGACGGAGACAGGTTAGGTCTCCAAAGTTGTGGTTTTTAATCAACCCAGGCACTGGACATGTCCAAAACAGTGATAACATTTATTATGTTCACATTTTATTGGAAAGGTCCAGGTTTGATCCCACCTGTTACAACTGCTCTCACAAGAACAACAATAAAATTCAGTCACAACAACAACCCATTGAAGATATGTGGGAATACAACCGACTTCGGAAATATCATCTATTTTGACACATGCTTCACAAAATAGACAATATCCAACACACACAGAACTACTGCTCAACTAGTACAAACAGTAACAAGATGTACTGAGGTTATATAAAAATTTAGGCACTCTGATTAAACACTTAAAAACAAATGACTTCAGTAATTGAGAAAAAGCAATACAACTGCAACACCATCAAACACAAAATATAATAATAATGTACCAAATACAGACACACCACACAATAGTAGCTTTTACTGTTGGTAACAATCAACATCAAGTCACTTGCCATCCACTGAATTTCTACTTCAAAAATTACAGTGGCCAAAGTAAAAAACAGCATAAGCTAAATGCAAAACAAATTACATAAACACACACAAACAACATGTTTAGTTTACCAAAATCATGTTTAGCAATGTGGTATATAAACCATCCTGTTCAAACAGTGAGCTACACACAACAATAACATAAAGAGTGCACAATAGCATAACATGTTCCAGGGTACTGATCTGCTTAAATTTCATGCTATTCATTCCATGCAGCAATAATAACTAATTTATAATAATTAACAAACAAATGCAGAACCTTTGTATTTACACAGTTACGTTACGCTAAAACACTGACACCTCCTATCATCTGGCAGCATATCCATCAAATGATCTCGTATAAAACATTAACTCACTAATATTACAAGCTGTTAATTCCTGAAATCTTGTACATCAAGCTCCGTGCAGAACAGATGTATATAAAAGGCCATGGAACGATGATAACACAAGCTGCATGGAAATACTGTGAATCATTGTTCCATTTTCATTTACATACATCTGTTCTACATGGAGCAACCTGCAACTTTCTTCTTAAATCCTCTACATGATATACCAGACACCAGGAATTAACATCTTATAAATTAGTGGGCTCATATTTTATACAAGACCATTTGATTTACATACTGCCTGCCCCCATGGATTAAAACACGTAGGACCCTTCAATGTTCTAATGTAATATAACTGTGTTAATACAAAGATTCTGCATTTGCTGTTTCACTATTATAGATCAGTGACTAAAAACACCTATATCACTGTATATCAAATATGCAGCTGTTGCACATCTAGCAGAGGGCTGTACGTGCTGCAAGATATGTATGACAGAAGTAAGTGCCTAATATTCCTAAATGGAACTCGAAGGCTTACACCATCAAAAAGGGAAGGAGAAATATCAATCCCATGAAAACATGGACCGAAAAATGGTCATTAATTTAGTGCCTTATATGTTGCAAAGTATGACACTTCAGAATTTCAAGGGAAATACAAAGTGTAAATACAAGGGACATACTGTGCATGATAATGACAACGACTACTTAAGCAATTTTTGGATTTCCCATCCCGTCGTGTTCATACAATACTTTTTTCATACAGGCAACACAACTTATATTTTTCTCGGCATTTATTTCTACGCTGCTACATGTTCCGGCCTAAGCTGCCATCATCAGGCATACAAATATAAAAGAAAGGTGTTTAGGGTAAAGGCCTCGCCCTTTCACATAAAAGTAGGTTACTCACACTGTATGGAACCTAAGATTTTCCAAATATGTGCAAATTATAAAACTAAAAAATTATAAAATGCAGGCATATAATGTCTATTATCCCCTATATTGGAATAATATAATATAATGAGCTCTATGTCTATTTCTATTTTCTCATCCAGATTATAGTGTATGAAGATCACCTGTGCGTGTCACTAAAATTCATACAAATTCGTTAAAATATTCACTAAACACCATAAAAAGCTCGTTAGAGATGGAGTAGCGGACTACTCTCCAGTTGCAGCTGTATGCAGAATCTTGTTTATTGAGTGTTTGTTCCTAGAAATCCTCTTCTTGAACACCCTGTGCGGACTGTATGTTCTTATGCTTCCTTGTGTTGTTTTATTCTTGTTAGCCTCTCTCATTACTAAAGTGCCTGTGGGGAGCATATCTTAATTTTAACATTATGGTCGTAACCCCTGTGGTGTTCGCCCATTTTTTATGTATATGCCTCTATATTTCTACCATTATTTATGTGAATTTGTTATACATTATATCATTATTGCATCAACTGCAATAATGATATAATGTATATGAGAAAATAGAAATATACATAAAGACAGCACATTATATTATATTACTCCCATATAGGGGATAATAGACATTACATGCCTGCATTTTATAGTTTTATAATTTACACATATTTGGAAAATCTTAGGGTCCGTAGAGTGTAAATATCCAACTTCTATGTAAAACGGAGAGGCCTTTCTTTGAGATTTGTGTGCCTGATGACAGCTGCTTAGGCCAAAACATGTAGCAGTATTGTAATAAGAACAAAGAAAAATAAGTTGTGTTTGCATGTATGAAAAAAATTAGAAACTACTTAAGCAGTTGCGTGTAACTTAATACAACTCGCATTATTAAATTAGTAAAGGTACAATTTTTTAATATTATTTTCTGTGTGGAATTGAGATGGTTGAAGCAGACAGCAGGCAAGGGATGGTCACTTAAGAGTGCAGATTACTCAACTATTTAAGTTCATGTATCTAACAAGTGACTTAACACAAAATGAAAATGGTGTTCCACAAGCAATGCCCAACAACATATATCTTCCTCAGATATTATGAACAGAAGGCCCAAAATACATTCATCATAGTACAGTTTCTTCATGTGGAAAAACTGAATGACAGAGATGGACATAAGCAAAGATCTATGCAATCCTAAATATCTGTGAAAATTGGTTAATACAGGACACACATAAAACTCACCTCACACTTGGAATTTATTGATGGAAATGACAAGGCTAAAGATTTCCGCAGCACTTCATCAGTTTCCACTTCAATTTCAATATCTATGACTTCATTTTCATCAACACCGTCATAATAAGATGTTATACAGCCATCATTACATGAACCACGTTCAGATTTCACTAAACCCATGCAGTTCTGTAAAACCATCAAACCACTATCAACCATGATTCAGCTCTCTCTCACTGCATTAAAAGGACTATGCTTTCACAACCTGAGGTTCTCACATCAGTGTTGCCAAGTCTCATGTCTTCTGGGATGTTATGCTGTGCTGACGAGTAAATAACTGCCAACATTCTGGGGGAGGAGCCTGCTACCCCATCCTGATGACAGTCTTATGTAACATTTGTACCTATATAGCAATCTACAGGATGTCACATCCCAGGAGATTGCAGTTTTCAGGCACATAGCAGTTCGACAGTGAGCAACATTTCAGACACCTTGGACTACCCTGCAGACAGATGCTGGCAGCCCTTCTGTAGTGTGTGTACCTACACACCAATCCACAGGGTGTCATACAACAGGAGACATGGAATCTTATAGGAATATACCAGTTTCACATTGGACAACACTTCACGCATAAAGTCTCACACGTTCTGGAGTAAAAATCAATGCACAAATCAAACGTATGGCCTTCAATATAGACATATGCAACAGAAAACCAAGATCCTTTGAAACGGTCATAACTATGTAGCAGCTGCCATGGCGTAAAATCCCAGAAGACCTGAATCTTCAGAATACAGTTTCATTATAAAGACTTTGTACTGAATCAAACTGCTAACAACTGACAAGACGGAAAATGAAAATTAACAAGAAAATGTCACAAAATTTAGTACCTATGGCCATATGAACTCCCAGAAAAAAAGATAATTACATTATTTCATTTCTCTACACAGAACACTCACCATGCTTTCCATCACAGCAGGATACAGTTCTTCAACTCTGCAGTGTGATTTTTGGCACCCTTGTTTCCGTAGGTGCAGAATTGTTTATAAGCTTAAACCTTTTCTGTCACACGATGGCTTGTGGGGTGGATATAGAAATTACTTGTACAAATTTTAATCATAGAGCTTTACAGTAATAATACGGAATGCAACCTGGTATATTTGCACAGATCCTGAAAGGAAACACACTAATTATATACAGCCTTTAAGCAAATCATATTCCCATAAAACATTGTACTTGTACTTCTAAGAAGGCATAAGGACATCCAATATGCATGTGGACATACTGCAGCTTCAGTTAATATAAACCAGAATGTCAGTTTCTAACATGATGTAATAACAGAAGTACAAATGTCATGTCTGACAGATGAGAAAGAGAGGAAAAAATGTTAAAATGTGTAGCTAGTCAGAAAAATGAGACTCAAAAAGCATGCTGAATAGGTTCAATACATTATGACAAGAAGTTTCTCGAACTATAACAGGTGTTTTGTTTTATGCAACGATGCTGGCAGCTGCTACGACTATTTAGTGCTGACCATAAATCAGTAGCAGTATGGAGCTCTGGTGGTGTCACTGTGCAGGAAACAACCAAGGAAGACACCTTTCAATATGTAGTGAATGACAATTGACTGAGCCTTGTGTTGTGTGAGGTGGACACAAAGGCCTACATTGGCCAAAGCACTCTGGGTTTTAAATAGACTGCCTCATATAATATATCTATCTATCTATCTATCTATCAATCAATCAGCCTGCCCGCCCACCCACCTGCCTGCCCGCCTGCCTGCCTACCTTACCTTACCTACCTACCTACCTACCTACCTACCCACCCACCGACCCACCCGTGTAGCTATCTAGTCAATGAGACAACAGTGACAATGCAAATTCCAATGATGATGAGCGAGCATGAAGAATCATATAATCTAAGTCTGGCCCTCCATTCTGAATTCCAAACAACTCATAACCACAACATGATACACACCTATTTTATAAGGATTATTCATTTATTCAAGGACACAGTGGATGATTAGTGTGAAGAGGCAGAAGGTAAAGTTAGTAACACAGATTTTGAATATGAACACTGTCAAATTACAGCAGGCAAAGGAAATTCCTCACTACAAGCCAACAAAGACAATGAAAGCATGGATGTTCTCAGAATTTTAACTAACAACTCACACACCCAGTCATCAATTTCTTCACTACAGCACAAAAAGTGCACTGGAATTAGTGCTGCACTGTCAGTATTTTAAATATGAGTTCACAGACTCATTCATGATTAGGCTAAACCTTGCATCAACCCACTTTTCAGGATCGGAGAAAAGGTAAACTCTGCACTCATGCCGTAACATCTAATGAGCCCAATCTTGCTGCCAGGACATGTTTGATGATGTGATATCAATTTTATGGAATCAGCCCCAACTGTGTATGACAATAGTTCCCTAATTGTGGTTAGCTTACAACACTGTTTCCCAAACCTCTTGAACTTTCAGACTATTTTCGGTTAAAAAAAAATTCAGACACAACCTGATGCAAAATAAAAGCTCCACATGGAGGCAGCAGTTTACTTCAAGATGATGGCAACACATTCACAGCTACATGAACACAGCATCACAACGCAGAACACAACAATTTAAAAGCTCCAACACTAAAAGGTAATTCTTCTGCAATAAAATATATCAAGTTAAAGTACAGCAGTCACACTCCCACAACCATCTTCCACTGCAAAGCATCTAAAGTCATTGCTTTCCACATTCTTCAGCCTCAACTGACGCTTACTGGATTACTTCTGAGAAAAATCACATTACACTGGCATTCAGCCCTGTCTGTAATATGAAATGTTTATCTGCAGATTTCCTGAAACACGATGTACTCATCACTGGCTTTGAAGAGTAATAAACTGCATACCCACTATGACATGCCTCCTCAAGTTTTTTGTCGAGTCGTCACATACAAGATTACTAATAATGGGTACGGATTTCATTCCAGGCCTAAGCACTCCATTTCCCAACTAAGTTCCACTGGCAAGTGACCGGAAGTGACATCAGAAATTGCAAAGTAAGTTTTTGATACATAAGAGAGACACGAGTACGTAACTGTGCTGCCCCCAACCTTTGTACCAAAACTTTGTCTATATAGCACCTCGTTTTGTGTAACTACGCAAAATTATTTCCCAAAGTTTTATGTTGGAGTGTAATAATAGATTTCAAATTTAAGTCACAATGTATGCTAGGCTGAATGAGTTAAACATGTTAACAAGAAGAAGACTGTATCATGTTGCATCTGCTTAGCAACAGCGACTCTTTGTTAGGTTTGTATACACTATTACTAAGTGGACTATAAAGCTCAGGGCTGGTAGTTTTAGCGAGCACGTGTAAGACCAGGAGGAAAGATACAAAGTGTCTTTGTGAACCACCACCTTTTGTGAGGCCAGACGCAAAAATCAGTGCTCAGTTTAAAATCCAAAGATGAGCTTAGCAGCATTAATTTTCTTGTTCATACCAGCTGAGTGGTGTGTGGTGCATCCAATACTGAGTGACACAGAGTAAATTAACCAAGTATTTTTTTCCAAGTTTCAGTTTATAAAGAAATAAAATGGGATGAGATAGAACCATAAAGATGATCTAGCCTTAGTGTTGTTAGGACCCACCCTAACCAGGTAAACACCAGTGTAATAATGGCAATTTCAGTTTTGTTTCTTACGTTTTTTTGTAAAATACTGTAGATGAGAATATACATACATATTTTTTAGGAAGATGTGACCTGTGTCCTGTCTGCAGTTCGCTGGGATGTAAGCTGTAGTAAAGATGTGATATTATTTAGCCCAAGTACCTCCACAAATAGCTTGTCGTTGATACAGGAATATAGATAAACTAGTTGTTAGAATTCGGATGTACTAACTCTCACTGAAATTCTAAAATTCACGATAGTTTAACTTTTTGGGAAACTGTAATAACGAGAGTAGTAAGTTTTTGAGAAAAACCATTTTAATATTATCTTCACGAGCATAGTATGAGCAATGACATGGATTAATCCTTTGCCATGTAAGTTGGATAAATGGTAACATGTAAGTTACACTTTAATTTAACATACCCAGAGGTGGTGGTCACAAAACTTCATGTACTTCTTTAAACAAGAAGGGAAAGAATTTTTGGTACAGTGTACATTGTTTCCTTAGCAGACTAGACTTGCAGCATATACAAAACCCAGGTATGGCTGACCATTCAGTGCATGGGTTAGTTACCAGCTGAACTTTAATTTCATTGTGATTGCATATTGTTTGTTAGTTATGCATGGTATAGCAGCTAAACTCCACTCTACTAAAATTGATTCAGTGGTAAGAATGGAAAAGTACACTGGACAAATTGTTACTACAAACGGTGGCAGCAGCTGGATACTGTCGGCCATTGGGCCAGTTCAATCTGACGGCCACAGTGAGAATACCACACCCGCAGGCCATTACAATTTGGTGGCTGCAGTGGGGATACCACCCCCTAGGCCACTACATCCATTTTGTCTAATGCAAGCATAAGCATAACTTGGCTATTAACATGGGGGGGGACTGATCATGGGTATTAAGAACTTTAGTTTACAAAGGACTCAAATTTGAAAGAGCGGAAATTGGTCCCATAAAATGCACGTTTTTCATTTTATTTTTTCCGTCTATTTTTATTTGCCACTATTCAATTCAGTAACCTCATAAACCATTCCTAGGTTGAAAAAATACCCCCCCCCCCCAAGTTACGCCTTTGAATGTAAGGACATAAGTAATCGTATCTCAAATATTTCCCATCTTAATATCAGAATAAGCTCACAACACAGAGAACACAAATGGCTACTACCGAACTCATGTCTTATATACGTACACGACTTACCACAAACCATTCTAACACACCTCCTCAATACTCTTAACCCGTCAAGAAATTTGGGTTTCCATTAAAGGTTACTTGCCACCGTCAACGGTAAACAAAGAAACAAGAAACCGGGCTAGAATTTAGGTTAGATGCCACACTTACACAAACGTTAGCGAATCTGGAATGACCATCACCCACACTTTCTTGTAACCATCAAACAAGCGACATTTCAGTACCTGCTTAAAACATTATACGCTCATGCGGCCATTCAAAATCTTCATTCATACGTGGCGTTTTCATCTGTTACCAATTCCGATCATTCGCCAAGCACATCGACCATTAAGGCACTGCAACAATGCAGCCAACCTGTAAACATTAACTTCGACCCCCAACACAAATGGCGGAAGACGCCGCGTTGTGATTGGTTTGAGGTGCAGCTCTGGGGATCATGGGACCATGGCACTCGCTACTTACTGACGCATGTTGTGGCGGACAGCAAATAACTGCCTATTAATCCTGTCACTGGAACGGCGGGTCGAAGGGAGATGTCAAGTCGTACGTTACACTCCGATTATTCCACTTGCTTGT
>BLKM01011919.1:75260-184620 GCA_013340265.1 Coptotermes formosanus
GGGGGGTGGTGGTGGTGACCGACACCAACCCCACGAGTACGAACTCGGCTACACGTTTTCCGAAATCGAGTGTGAGATATACACTAAACTTCGCGCAAAACATGGTGTGTACGTTATTATTATTATTATTACTTTGTTTCTCTTGTCATAGGCCATTTCTCCCTGGTACTTGTCTTGAACCAGCAGTGATCCCCACCGCTCAGGTTTCAAGTTTTAGACTGCAATACCTGCCGTATTTTGTGTGTTGTTCCAAGTATAGCAAGTTATTATTATTCTTATTTATATTAACAGTTGTAGTAGTCGGGACATCCGGCTACAGGTATGTCTTAAATTTGAGCTACCTTTAGCTGCTTAGCGACACAGTTGGTTACCGTGAGACTCACAACCACTGAACTACTCGCGCGGATTTTGACATTTTCACAGCTGCGTGATCGAGGAATTCGCTTTTTGGGAGGTGACGCTGCACGATGGTTGAGCCGTTCATGCCGTCGAGGAATCGTATTTCCCTCATCCACATTTCCAAAATATATTAGTCTAGGCGCACTGCCCTTTCGCTGAAGAATTAGCTACAAACACTAGACTGGTAAATGTTACCTGTTATACTGAACCCACGAGTAACATCCCATCTGAGCTGCTTGGCTATACCGGATGAAGGAAACCAGAATAGAAACGTCGTATATACATGTTGATATGGTATTACGTTATGGACAATTTGCATAAACATTTGTCTGCAATACTGGTCAACCGATTCTTACACGACAAACTACAAACCTTTTAACAGCCCTCAATTACACATGTAAGATATACCAGTACTGAGTTCACGGAAAACAACGTACAACACATCATGATTTCAACCAACTACATATTAGGTTTGTATGTGACAAATCTGGCTAATTCCATCCCTGACTTTTCAGTTGCCAGCACTTTGAACTGGTAAAGTGCTATTACACAATATTCGCTTGGCATGAATTGCCTCATTTAAACCACACTAGTTCTACCCATACAAATAATTCCCACATAGAAACAGTATAATATTCATCAACAAGAATTACAGCATTTTAATCTTCAGACACATTAAAATTTGTACTTACTCATGCTTGATGCTGAGCAATTTCTTTCATGGATCCAGAGATCATGAGCAACATGTACAGACCACGCTAAAGGTTTCTGGAGCATGTAAGTATGAAGCAGAACATTGAAATCCACAGTCCTACCGCATGCAGAGGACCTAACAAGTACACAAAACATTTGGATTTCCTTGGACTCTGCTTGAGGCAGCCACATTAATTCTTAATGTTACCTTCGTTAAAAAAAACAAATGGAATTAACGGAAAAAAACCTGCCATCACTGCCAAATCTCCGGCTTTCTGACGTCTGTCCATCTTATCTACCTCTAAAAGATCTGTTCGGTAATTCACTAGATCATAATGTCACAAACATAAGCCACCACAAAAATATATCTTAAGGTCATGTTCCACCAGCGTTTTACCTGTATGTTTCCCATGTTCAATGCTTCATACAGCAAGCTGGTTGGGCCTACTACAGAAATTACAAAAATACCAGATTGAAGCAAACTATGAATTACAAGATCGACTCTATATATGCTTCCAAATTTACAATTTTCTTCCCTTCAAGCGTCCTGTAACCTCAACCCAAGAGATACAATGTACAGCCACTGATTCAGTAACTTGAAGCACAGTCATGAAGCTCAGCTATATAAATAAAAGGCAATCTTTGTATGTATATCATAATGCCGTGGTGCATTCGTGTAACGTTTATACCTCCCGAGTTATCACAACCTAAGACCGTATCACTGAAGAGAGTGCTTACATATAGATCTAGTGTCATCAGCAAGAATGAAACATATTTACGTCTTCACATCCAGTGACCAACATTTTTTATCCCATCTTATCCAAATTTGGAATTCCTCAATAGACTTTCATAAATCTCCCCATTACCAAATTTCACATAAATCTGCAGAGTGGTAGCCATGCTGGTACATGCGGACTAACCGCCTGATAACAGCTCAAAGAGAGCCCTTTTATGGGAATATGCCACCAGTAACAATAAAACATACTTAGGTCACATAAAGCACCCAGTATTTTTCCCCAATTTTAATCAGAGTTGGATTTTCTCAACATATTCTTATAAGTTGCCAATATCAAATTTCATGGAAATCCATCCAATGACAGCCACACCAATACACACAGACACATATGACCAACGTAACAGGCATTCTGCATAACTACATGAACGGGCCTAGTAACCAACACAACTCTTTTGCCTTTTCCCGTATCCTAAGATGATGCCTTATTGACTAGTGGGTCCATGGCTGGCCTTGCAAATCTTTTTATGCTTCCTGAATTTCTCATCTATAAATGTTACATCACCTTCTCCAATGTTCTTACAAGCAAGCACGGATTCAACCTTACAGACTGCATAATTCGAAAAGAATACCAGTCATTTCACCCACACACAATCTCATTTATCATTTCGATTATTATTCATCCCAAATTTAATGTGTTCCATGTCCGTGCACTATATTATACAAAAACCCTGATCACCAACAAATGCACAAAGAGAGTTTTATAGTCAATTGTAACACACTCCGTGTTTCAACCCTGCTGGGTCATCTTCAGGGAGAACTTTTTATCGTCACACTAAGGTTGCACTTTATAGTTGAGTGAGAATATGCTGTTGACTGTGTACTGTGTTGTTCTTTTTTGGAGGCGTGAACTCTCTGTTGTCCCGGCCTGACTGTGTACTCAGTTGTTTTTGGAGGCGTGAACTCTCTGCCATCCCAGCCTGCAGGCCGGGGCCGCAGAGCGTTCACGCCTCCAAAAACAAATGAGTACACAGCCAATAGCACATTCTCACTCAACTACAAAGTGCAACCTTAGTGTAACAATAACAAAAAGTTCTTCCTGAAGATGACCCGGCAGGGTTGAAACATGCAGGAGTGTGTTACAGTTGATGATAAAACTCTCTTTGTGCATTTGTTGGCAATTAGTGTTTTGTATTATTCATCCCATTGTCTTATAGTACACAACCCAACAAACTCCCACTGATACACATATGTATACTTAACCACAGCATGATGTACCCATATTGTACACTAAAACCCATATCTTTTATACCTACTGATAATGGCTTTTGTAAAAGCCAAAACATGTCCCTGTGTTTAAATGTAAGCTGTGTTTGACTGACAATTTATTGATTTACAATCTCATTTATGCTGGTCAATCAGCCTCTCCAGACCTGTAGAATTTCCAGCACACGCATATTTAGTGTTCAAAGTTTGCTTCTGAAGAAGCCTTCTAAAATATGATGTGTGTTGACTGGCAAATATTTATTAGACATTTCAGATGCAACTACTGTCTCCATCCTCAGAGCCATCCAAGAACACCCTTGGCAGCAAGATCCTCCAAAATGCTGTGAACTAATTACCAATCTACCTGGCATCATATCCCAACAGACTTTTATCTTCATCACTAACACTGTAAAAAAAAAAACTCAAATCTTGCAATCAAACACTTGTCAAAGTAAAACACCTGAAGGAAGCAAGTTACGGAAGTGTTCAGATCATGAGATAACAGTACCTGCAAGTGCTACTCACAACCAACTCTCTGAAGCAGCCTCTTCAACTTCTTAATGAAATGAATTATTTCACAATGGGTAAATAAAATAAGACACATCCTTAATTTCACATAATTGTTTATTTATCTACTGTACTCAGAAAATGGGAGAGGGGTACGTTTTTTATTTCACTGCTGTCACTTCCATGTGTACTAGATGAAAGTGGCTGATACCCGATGAAGCACCTGAAGGAGTTATATCTGCCACACAATTGTGTCTGGGAGAGGGGATACCATTTTTACAGAGCATAACTTATTGTGAAGACAATTCACAGCACAAATTTATGACTGTCAAAACTAAATTTAAATGTAGAATTAATTAAATAAAAAAGCCATCATAAACTGCTCTAATTCCATGATGAAATCACAGAATGTAACTTCAGAACTCTCATGAGACACAGTTTTTATACCCCCACCCCCTCCCCCACATCAATCACACTAGTTATATCAAAATAATGAAATGTCTTCACGAACAATTTATGTCTTTCTTTCAAGATATTTTTGTGCTCAATGAACAGGGTAAAAACCTTTCTTAGTACTGTACAGGGTAAAACCCAGGTTTCTTAGTACCAATTGCACTGTAAAAAATGCAGTTATAGGCACACCATGTCTGTTACTCATTCAGAAGGTTGGAATGCAGGCAGCAAGTCTCAGCTGACAGGAAATATGAGCATATTAGCATCTTCAATCCATCTAAGATGTACTGCACAGGAATTTAGTTCAAGAAGTTTGTGAGCATGTGTGAAATATTTTCATACTGAATTATTACTCAAAGTAACTATTTTGAGCACATTAACACATCCATCCATTAACAGAACAAGGCTATGGGAAGCACCAAGTATGCATGTGAGTTGGTACCCCTGCTTCTTTAATGCAGAAAATGTGGGGATTCAGTCTCACGATCATCCCACATACAAAATATCTTGAAAGACATACAACATTCTGTGTAACCTCATTGAAAAATAAAGGCATTTCAGTTTGGTGTAACCAACATTTTATCCACTCATTGCAGATATTAACTTCCACAGAGAGCATGTGAACCATGTGTCTTACACATATCCACACCTGGTTATTATACAAATTATTCAACAACAAGGAGAAAACATAATGTTTGAAAAGATTTTTCTTATTCATACACACATACTTTTTACACCCACAGTTGACAGACCACGTGATGACATTACTTAAATGGTTCATTAATCCAAAAATAAAAGTCTCACCCAGTGTGTTGTTTTCTCCTCATTCCTGAATAAGCTAATATGAATTGTAAAATCTAACAATAACATAACAAGGTACAAGTAATGGTTATAGTGTGGCTTAAATAACAATAGTTACTAAAATATCACAAAATTATTGATAAAATGAAAAAATACTGAGCCACTGTCATGTCCTATGTGAGATTCACTTTTTCAAAAGCGACTCATGTTTTCATTCTCTTCTGATCTCCAAAAATAGATTCACTAGATACAGTACACTGGACTCAAAGACAACCAGCCTACAAGATAAGTGAAAGAGTGGGAAACAGGCCTTTATTACTTATAGTCAAGGGGGGGGGGGGGGGGAAGGAGAAGAATGGATGGGGAAGGAAGGGGAAGGATAGGGAAAGATAGGGCACATGCTCAGCTATGTGAATTTTTAAACTCAAGAAATCCTTACAGCCCAGAGTAAAGCTTTCATGGACCAGCTCAGGAAGCAAGGTCCCACTGACAGGGTGCACAAATGGACCCATGAAAGTGGAGGGATAGCCTGAGCAACAGGGTTGTATTACTTGAGGCTGGGGAGGACAAAATAAAATATGCATGATCTAAAAAGCTGCTTGCAGGGTTGCCACAAAAGCAAAATGTTGTAAAAACTTACTCTCTATGTATCCAATATGTACAAATTGTGGTGTGCAGTCCTTTTAATTTCCTTCTGTAGAATATGTTTAACCTAAGCTGGTGTGATCTATGCTTGGAACAACAGACCACGAAATAGCAAGGGTGAGTGGACATTATAAAAATCATCACCTATCAAATCAGAGGGGATTTTTTCAAAACATGTTCACGAGAGCACAGAGTATGTTCATGGTGTGTGAAAAGAACAAACTCTCTGCATCATGTGTTGGCTCAGCTAACAAACAAACCGTAGTCATACTAACATGTTTGACATAAACATACTTTCATCAATCTCACATATTAGGAACATAAAAACATGGATGTGAAACAAAGAGCAGAGTATTAAAAAATTTTATCTTTGAAAAGATCCTCTCTCTTTTGAGTCCACTGACAAAACAAAAAAAAAACTTTTGATATTTTCATTCCTCCATAACTACATTAAATGTATGTTGAGCCAAAATAATTATAATAAAATTTTATATCTGTATGTACATCATCATACATAAATGGATATTCGTAATTTCTTTCATTTCCCAGTGGACTAACAAGCACATTAAAATATATATCTAAACGTACTGAATATACTGGTAGCCTAGGAAGTGTTGTTTTTGAGTAGCTATGAGATCTATAGAGACATTAAAATGAACTGTCCTCTTTCCTTGGAAGCAGTCTAAGCATGCATGCATGCACTGCACTATACAAGGAATAATACTGACAAGACTCTGCCTGCATGGCTGAGCCTTCTCGCAGCCAAACTAAATAATCAGTGGCTGGGTCAATAACTGGATCTAAGCAGACAGAAAGAAAGCTAACAACTACATCACACCTAATAGGTTACATGCAATGTAAAATGCAAGGGTATATATTGCTTCAAACAAAGCATGTCCATTCTTGAATTAATACATTAGTGTTTTTTTAACTATTTAAATAATTACTGAGGGATTACATTGTCTACTGTGTCACATTACATGTTACATCACTTGCTAATGTATAACTATATAATATATTCTACGATAGAAACCTTCCGATGCCAGTTACTGGAGGTGAGAAACCTCACGGCTGGCTCAACCTGTCATCAACTATCGGGTCTCTCCCAGTACCTAAATGGGGCGGAGGCATTCTTTTACTGTTTTCTGTGGATAGCAAGAATGGAACTGCTTTGTTTCCCAGTAAGCCGCAGTGAGGGGTGGATGGGGGGTCTCTCCGGGCCTTGTCACGTAGGTAACCAATGTGGCTACCAAGCCATTTATATGTAAAAGGATACCGGTGCCGGAAGAATCTAACTGCGGACAAAAAGCCTGCAATGCTCAATTTAATTGAGTCCTGTTTCTTACGCATTCCTGTCTGGGATTAAAATAAGCTGACCGAAGCCTATAATGTGATAACATCTAGAAGCTAGCAAGCAGCGACTCAAGCTAACCCTGCTCTGCCGGAACTCTCTGTTAAAATGCTGCCTAGACCCTTGACTACAGTCAAATCTGGAAGCTCACTCTTCTAAATCTTGGTATTAAAGGGAAAGATACTCTTTAACAACATGGTCTATGATTTCAATAGTCACTAATCTAACTCCTGAATAAAAGTAACATGCACTTTTCAAACTCATTCGAGGTCAATGACCACAAGTCCATTCAGCTTCTTAAATACTATATACAGTAACACTTCTGATTCATAACAACACCAATCATCTGCCACAAACGTGCACTTGACCTCAACCTGCAATCAAGACAATATAAACAACATAATTATTTTTGAAAACAAGAGGAGTTTAGGCTTTGCGATGTAAATATAGTGCATTACTCTTCTCAAAAACCCATCTTATCACATTAATCTTACAACTAATCTAGTATTGTATGTGTGTGTGGCTTACATATGTACAACAACCTTATCTATCTTACCCTTTAATACCAAATATCAACTCCTCAAGGTTGGGGCAACTTGACTGTTGACAGACAGAATCCAATCAAAACAACACACTATTCGAGCCTGCTAAGAAGAAAAAACCTTTGCCCTGACCTAACTTTGATTCTTAAATGCTGTACAGGAACATTTACTTCAGTTTTAAAAAAATGTGGCACTTCTTTCGTCTGAGAGATATCACGGAGTACAGTACAAGCGTAGTGCAAACAAGACCACTTTCATTCTTGCGAGGCTATCGGGTCCTGTTTGCACTAAATATGTTTGTTTTAAGGGAAAACATCCAAATACGTTTTGTCACAGCCTCTAAGGACAGAACACCAGTTAGAGACTGAGTTACAATCACTCATTTGACTAGAACCAATCAGGATTTTCCTTTCTCGTGTATATGGTTTGGCAGAAAACAAAATGTCAACAATTAATAAAAATCACAGGTGACATCATTTTAATACCATGGCAGTGACCTTTTGCAGTCTTCCAGATTTTTCCCTGGCTTTTCATGTCCGCAATTATTGTTCAACTTTTCGATGACCATAAATATTACTTTCCCTTCTTGTAACAATATGGTTTACTTTAGAATATATCTTGCAGGCAATACTGCCTATCTGCCAAGCCATACCACTTACAATTAATGTTTTGAATTTGTCTGAATGAATTGAAATGTGGTGACTCAGTCTGTAACGTGTCAGTGCTGATAATAATCCCCATCTATCTCACTCACACCTCTTCCTCTGAAGGAAACTTGAATGAGTCCAGCCTATTCTCTTCCTTAATTTGTTGTATTCTGAGTTGGGGCTGGGCAATCCCAGGCCTTTCACGTTTTTGGTAGTACATACTTCAACACCCTTAATTGTGTTCATTAACTACTAGCTACGTGGGGAACAATACAAAACAATAGTTTTGTTAATCAGCCCTTTTAAAGGGATTCTCTTGTTTTGTGTATTACAAAAAGAAACTAGGATAATGAGTATAAAAACCTTTCCATTCTCCATGTTTTGTGGACCTCGGTGCTCCTCGTTGCCACAATTACCAACGGTCAAGCCATTCTGTTAGTTTGGCCACCCACCGTGCCACACTCCACATTCACATTTGTGGTTACCTGCTAAAATATGTCCTATGTTGCCCAGTATTATATGCTTACAATTTCAGACAATGTGGAATTAACATTATAAACCAATTAATATATTCTATGTCATTTCATGACATAATAATTATATAAACCTTATAATAAACAAGTTCAATTTGTTTAAACAACAAATGAAACTCTCAAGACAGAAAGACAGTAACAGACTTCTCTGCATGAATGGAAACTAGGAATTAAACCCAAATACTTGTTGGCAGAGCGTGCTATTTGGATTTCCCGAGAAGACCATGTCGTCGGTCCAAAGCTGTCCATAGGCTGCTGCTACATTGGCAGCAGGTGTCGTTGATAACTGTCCTTTATCCTCCAGCTGTGCTGCCATCTTATTAGCTGGGGGCAGTAGAATGGGTATGTGGTAATATTTACACAGTGGGCGAACACACTTCCCTTTCACTGCATCCCGGCACACTGTTACCTTCATGTCCACAACCTCCACGTGACCTGGAAAATGTGACTGTTATCAATACCAAAAGATTCTTACTATATACAAAGTTACAAATTAATATTATAATAACACTATGACTACATACACTTCTCTAACAAAACCAGAAGTTGTACGGGCTCCTGATGCTTTGCACCTATTGCTGAACGAAAACACAAGACAGCAATATCTGGACTACAGATACACATGAGGCTTATCAAACACATTCTGAACATGATTTTTTATGGAGAAACTACTAGTATTATCAAAGTGAGAATCACGCAGGACATTTGCTAACACCTTCTGATGCTACACACCACAGGATCAAGTGGCAGGTTGACTCAGCTGTGAGGTAATCTCTGCAGAGTGCCTCTGTTGTGACTGACATAATCTACAGGATACAAGTGTTTTGCCCCTTGGCACACTGTGAAATGGATGTGTTGAAAAAGCATAATTTTTGTATTAACTGGTTGGCTATCTGGTATAACCGCCACATAAGCATATCAGATATAACAGCAAGCACTACAGAAACAACATTGAGTTAGTCCAACATGTCTGAGCTTCCTTTGATGTGGAATGTCTGATGCATCTTGGGCCCCCCCCCCCCCCCAAAGGGTAGAACCTCAATCAGACCATCCACAGAACAGTTCTGCAATGCCTTGGAGATGGTGTTAATTGTAAATAGCCTCACAAATGGTCTCTACTACCTGGCTTCTGCATCTCAACAATGCACTGTGCCCAGTGGCCCTGAGTGTCAGTGCATTCTTGGCCAAGCACAGCATCCCGGTAGTTACCTGTCTGCCTTACTGCCCGACTTCAGCCCCCATGACTTCCATTCCCATTCCCCAGGCTGATGTTCATGCTGAAGGTGAAAAATTTCAACATGCAGATCACTCCAAATGGGAAAAGATTCCAAGACGCTGCAGAGACACAACTGAATATGACATGGCAGCTGCGGACCATTCCGTAATACGCCTATCACGCATGCACTTAAGTAGGATTGTTGGAACCACTGCATAAAAGCTGGAGTATCCTACTTTGGAGGCAATGTCTCACAGTAACTTGTAAGTGCTTTGGTTTCCCTATAAAAAGAAATTCTGTCCCAGATATTTCTGATCATCCCTTGTACGTGCTGTCTAATAATTTTGGTATGCATCAATCAGCTGAGAGGTAGAGTAATCCTGAGGAGACTGGAGGTCACTGTATTTGTTTAACCCTTTAAAGACGAAGCGTATCTGTTTTATATAAGCACTCAGTGCGTACCGCGCTGTAAACACTCTCCACTTCGGTTATAAAAACCAGTCTCTTAATGTTTTATAAGGCAAAAGTTGCTGTTTGTTCTGAGATCCGTACAAAACACATAAACGCAATGTGGGCACCACGTAGAATTTTCTAATGTTAAACCTGGTCGTATGTAAAGTTACCGCTAGGCTTTAAAAGGTTAATTTGCACTTGCTGAACACAGAGAATTGATAAAAAAATTAACTGAGCTATGTCTGTCCATTGAACACCTTTTTTTTCTTTAATGCTCCATGACCACTTACACCTCTTTTTGATTCACACCCTCCACATCATCAGTTCAACAGCTTTGGCTGGTGGCATGCTAGACACTGTTCAGTGTATGGAACCCATGGTGTGGAACAATGATAGAAAGAGTGCTCTCATTGTTAGCTCCCTCACTAACCGTGTGCTCACTCTTTTGTTCAGTAATATTTGTGGTGTGATTTCTTCCTTTCATTTAACATTATTTGTCTTTTTCTTAACAAAATGGGTGAGAAATATCAATCAACACTGTCTAGTCACTGATAAGTACTGAAGAAAAATTAAACATAATAAATTAGCTTGAAAATGATGAATGCATTACTAGTACTTGGCTTGGCTAATACTGTACATACAATTTGAGATAATGGTGAAAAAAATCATCTCACCCAGCATTTAACGTAAGTATATGTAAGTTGTTTACGATTACTTTGTAATTTATGCAGGAGAATAATGAGTATTGTTTGCTTCATTATCATAACTGTGGTGGTGGCGGTGATGGTGGTGGCAGTGGTGGTGATGGTGGTGGTGGTAGTGGTGGTGGCAGTGGTGGTGGTGGTGGCAGTGGTGGTGGTGGTGGCAGTGGTGGTGATGGTGGTGGTGGCGGCGGTGGTGGTGGTGGTGGTGGTGGTGACGGCGGCGGCGGTGGCAACATTATTTGTCTTTTTCTTAACAAAATGGGTGAGAAATATCAATCAACACTGTCTAGTCACTGATAAGTACNGGTGGCGGTGGCGGCAAAGGTCATGTCAAAGCACAAAACGTTTATCATGTGAAATTAACATCACAAGTACCACCACATGTAATGACAGAACAGTTGCAACATTATGCACCCTAGAAACATGGTCTGATTTTGGTATATAATTGTAAATACCCTGTACACGGGTGGTGATGGTGGCGGTGCCACCACCAGCACCACCACCATCACCGACGACAATAACATGTATACCATGTACGACAGCGCTGTTCTTGGTAGAACCCCTCACTTCACCGATATACAGGGAGCAGCTGTAATATAGTCGGAATCACTGCTTGATTCAAGGCAGAGGCAAGACTTTTTTTCCTCTTCTCCAATGTGTCCAGATCATCCCTGGGGCCCACCCAACTACATATTCAACGGATACAGAGGTTGTGTTCAACAGGACTAATGCAGCAGAAGCATGAAGCTGACTGATCACCTCCATGCAGTGCTGAGGTTAAGAAAAAGTAGGGCTAAACTTATACTCCCTCATATGCCATCATGGTGTGCAATGGGACAGTGCCTTCACTTTCATAGACACATTCTTGCATATGGTTTTGTTATGATCTGGCACTATTTGAAACTGCATTTTGATAGCAACCGAGGTCACAAAGCTGTGGAAAATGCATGAGAGACTGTCAGCAGGAGAATAACATGTCAGACCACCAAAATATGTATGGTTGTGTTACATGAAAAGTTTCCAAATCAATCTATCATCCACTCTGCGAATATACACTGGCTGCATCAGTCATGTGATAGGTCACTTATACTGAAGACTAAAAACAATGTGTGCGCGCTCCAAGACCATTGGAAAGATT
Source organism: Coptotermes formosanus (assembly GCA_013340265.1). Classification (NCBI taxonomy): domain Eukaryota; kingdom Metazoa; phylum Arthropoda; class Insecta; order Blattodea; family Rhinotermitidae; genus Coptotermes; species Coptotermes formosanus. The sequence continues at coordinate 87,342 of BLKM01011919.1, forward strand.
GTAGGCAAGACTTACAATAAACTCTTTCAAACAGCATTTATACACACAACTATAAGCCGGACATGAAGCTGCAAGTTGTCAAGGTGTTACAAAAAAAAAAAAGGCAACTGTATACAAAAATGGCAGCTTTCTGAATGCCCTTCAACCAGTAAAAACAATGAACTCACAGGTCAATTGTATGGTTTAATGGGAAACAGCAGGAGACTATACTTCACGATAATTCTGAACACTCCTACATGTTTTGGCCGACTTCCATCATCATTAGGGACTCAATCACTATACATGTACACAGCGCGCAGCAAGTCACTGACTTTATAGTTTAAATCATGTACAATCAAATCCAGTATGTCATAAAATAGCGTGTGCGCGCGCACGCACGCACACACACACACACAAAACAGTCTGTTTCCAAACATCTGTCTTGTAACCACTTCCATTTTTCTGGGGTGGAGACTGGTAATGTCATACAATTAATGTAAGTCATTAAAATTAATTCTGAATAATTGGAATTTGAAAAATTACTACTTGTTAGCATATCAATCGATCAAGTATATGTCTGTACATACCCCTGGCTGTGGTACCTGGTATTTATTCCCTACATGATATCGCTGTATCGTGTACAGTGAACAGGTAGCAATGGATCAATAACTAGTATGTTCTTTCACGCATGTGCACTAGGATGGAATGTTGTGTGCTATGGTATACAAAGGATGCACCTCACCAATGCTCTGCTGTCATGCGCTATACTATACACAGGTTTCACCTTACCAACGCTCTGCAACATACTTCTTCACTCATAGAGTCAGCATCATTATTTCTTCAGCATACAACTGCTTCACTAACGTAAAGTGTAAAAGTGATTACAGACTACCTCCAGACATATCCTGAATCAGTGTGGTAGTTCATGTAAGGTGCTCTGACAGAGACATGATGTTACTGCCTCAATACATGTGAACAGCTTCCAGACTGACTGTGAGATGACACTACTCCATTAAAGCCTGTACAGTCATGTTCAGCTTGGAATAAGGCTGTAGCACGTGTGATTGTTGAGTAATGTCTTCATAAGTGCAGGTGTTTTATGTTCCATTTGCGATTCAGGTATACCTACAAAATCGCAGACTTGAAAGAGTGTTTGTGTGCATCAAACTGTTCTTCAAAATGTGTAGAAATGGTATGGGAATTACTGGAATGTTGAAAGTAGCTTTTGGACAGCAGAAAAGGGGAAGAACATTATGTCTTTGAGTTTATTTTAAAGTTCAACTGTGGTGTTGAAAGTGCCAAACAATTGGGATATCCATCAACAAGCATTATGAACGAAAATGTGGATTGAGTGATGGAACTTGTCCTCAAAAACGTAAGGACCACTACCAGTACATTTACCAACATGCTGGGAATTTCATTTGGGTCAGTTCAGAGTGCTGTGATAAACAATCTCAGCTTGCATTGCATTACTGCCAAATTCATGCCCTGCACCTGTGTACTCTGAAGTCTGTCTGTGAACAAGTTTACGGCTAGGAACAAAATCACTTTCATTCTACACTCCCTACTCATAAAATTTAGTGTTGTGTGAGTTATTTATTTTCCTCAACTCAAGATGAAATTAAATGGAAGTAAATTTAAGGAAATCAGCATGATTCAAGAAAAACTGTGGGAGGCACTGGCTGAGTTTCAAATAATGCACTTCATGAAATGCTTCAAATGGTGGCAAAATCCCTGAACTCACTGATGTTAAGACTACCTTGAAATGGGCAACACTGATTAGAAAGTCACGGAGACAAAAATTCAGTTCAGAAACTATTGTATTGCACCATGGATACTGAGGTTACAGCATGATTTATTAAAAAGCCCTAAATTTTACTCTTTTGATTGTATGACTTCACTGTGAAGCGTATTAATATTTCAACATGAAGGAAAACTTCTCTGGAACAGATACAGTAAGCTACGAGATGGTTTACAGCCGGCTAAATATGTTATTTTCATGCTGTTCTGATGGAAAAGATGTAGTTTCATGCACTTACCCAGGCAGAAGCTCTGTTTTCAAAATTCTGCCAACTGAAGAGTAAAGATGTAAATGAATTCACTTTTTTTAACATAAAATAGGTCAGAGCTAGGCAGGAGGAGAGGTATGAAATAGAAATGGGTTGGCAAGTATGGATGCAGGGGATGCAACCCATTCATTCTATAGTCTGTCTTACAACAGGTCCATAGTCTTTCCAAAGCCAGTTCTACACAGTGGGCAATCTTGTGCTTCCTCTTTCAATTTCCAGTATCGTCTCTTTTTCTGAAGTTCATCTGGTAGCTGTTTACATCTTCCTCATCTTCCTGTCACTTCTACCCTTCCCTCTATCTCTCCTTCAATAATGTGTTTTAGAAGGCAGTTCCTCCACAATATGTGACCAATTCAGTTAGCCTTCCTTCCTTTTATGGTTTGTAGGATACCACTCTCCTCCTTGGCTGTTTGCAATACTTCTTAATTTGTCACGCAATCAGTCTGACTGTCGTTCTCCATTCTTCTGCAGCACCACGTCTGAAAACTTTCCAGGCATTTCTGATTGACTTTTTGAAGTGTCCAAGTCTTAGCACCATACGAAGCTATGCTACAAATGCAGAACTTCACTAGTTTCTTAGTTCTAAGTAGTACACCTGCGGACAGGCAGGCTAAGAGGCCCAGGAGCAGTGGGCAACCTAGCTATGCCAGAGCTACTCATGAGGGCCTGAGGACGGCCATCATCTGTGATGGCTATCCGAAGACACAAGTCACGAAAGATGACTTTGGACAGATCCAGCAGGTGATCGGTGGGCTGGCATATGGGCTCCCTGAAGAGGAGTTCACTCCCAAGCTAGTCGACACCTTTTGGGCAAAAGGGACTGCCATTGTGGTGTGCCTCGATGAAGAAACAAAGGATTGGCTGGGCAGAGAGGTGCCCAAGATGAATGTGGGGGAGGGCTCAAAGCTCAGGATGGTGGGCTTAGAGGTACACCCAACTTATAAGAAAGCAGTGGCTTGGTTTCAGGGCCCCAGGGAGGATACGGAGTGTCTGTTTCAGCGGCTCCACAGGTTGAACCGGGGACTGGACACCAGCCAGTGGAGGGTATATGAGCGCAAGGAGGAACCTAAAGGGGTACGCCTTGTGCTCAGCATAGAGTCACAGTCTGTGACCACACTGGAGGGGCTGAAGCGGAGGCCTTTCAGTGGTGTGGGGCAGGCAGTTTTCTCCCTTCTTGGCATTAAGCCAGAAGGGAAGAAGTAAGAAGAAGAGGCCAGGCCGGGATATGATATGGTGAGTAGCATCTCATTTGTCCACACCAACCTACAACACAGTACAGCTGCGTCCAGGGTTCTTTCTAGGACAGTAGCTGTGAAGGGCTTAGATATGGCTCTAATGCAGGAACCGTGGATACGCGACGGCCATATTATGGGTCTTAATATTCCAGGGTATACCCTGTTCTGTGGAAGTGGAACGGATAGACTGAGAACATGTATCCTGGCTAACAGGAACATATGGATGCTACGAGGGTTCTCTTTTAGGGACGTGGTAGCAGTTCAGATAAAGTATGATGAGGGCGAGGAAAAGAGAAGTGTAGTTGTTTGCTCTGTGTATTTGCCCTTCGATTCCGAGGATCTGCCCCCAACAAGGGAGTTTGAGGAACTCGTGCGGTATTGTGAAGAGAAAACTCTCTCACTCATTGTGGGCTGTGACTCCAATTGTCATCATACAGTTTGGGGGAGCGCAAACTGCAATGATACAGGAGTGGCCCTGGTGGAATTTCTGAATTCTACAAATTTGGAGATCCTTAAACCAGGACAATGAACATATCTGCAATAGCAGGAGGGTGAAAGTGCTCGATATTACCCTAGGATCCTGCGAACTCCTAGAGAGAATTAAGGATTGGGAGGTCTGCTTGGAGCCCTCCCTTTTAGACCACAGACATATTATGTTCAAGCTAGTGGGCTCAGTCCCGGCAAGCTTCTTCAGGGACCTGAGGAGCACTAATTGGGACTCCTTTCGGGAGGACCTGGAGGGCAGGCTGGAGCAGGGACCTAAGATAGATGTAAAAGATGAGGCTGGATTGGGGCTGGCAATTGCATTCTTTCAAGTGGCCCTAATCACAGCATATGAAGATAAATGTCCTCTCAAGGTTGGGAGAAAGGGTAAATGCTCTCTAAAGTGGACGTCTAAGTTAGAATCCCTTAGAAGGGAAGTCAGGCAGTTCTTTAATAAGGGTCGTAGAAGTGGAACTCCTCAAAGTTGGGAACTCTATAAGGAGGCTCAGAGGAGATATAAAAAGGAGGTAAGGAAGGCTTCCAGAGATTTGTGGAGGGCCTTCTGTAACTTCATAAATGATCTGCCCATGTCGGCAAGATTACATAGGGCTCTGTCGAGGGATCTGAAAGCCAAACTCAGCTCTCTGGTGGCTCCATCAGGACTGCGAACACAGTCAGAGGGGGAAACCTTGGAGCTGTTGATGACAACCCACTTCCAGGATTCGACACCTTTCCCGGGGGTGGTAGCCTCTGCGGCCGCCTCCCGCACCAGAAAACATGACTGGGGGGTGGCTGCGGAGATGGTCACTTATAGAAAAGTGGAATGGGCAATTAACACCTTTTTACCATACAAAAGCCCAGGAATAGATGGCATATTTCCAGCTCTGCTTCAGCAGGGACAGAGAATTGTTATTCCATACCTGGTTAAGATATTTCATGCCTGCCTGGCTATGGGCTATGTCCCAGCTATATGGCACCAGGTTAAGGTAATGTTTATACCTAAGCCTGGGAAAAACTCGTACACTGGGCCTAGAGATTTTAGACCCATCAGCCTAACTTCGTTCTTACTTAAGATGCTGGAAAGGCTGGTGGATAGGTATATAGGAGATGGGGCTTTGGTTATGAAACCATCGCATCCCAATCAGCATGCTTACCAGGCTGGTAAATCCGTTGAAACGGCCCTTCAGCACTATATATAAGCATATCATACACCTTGTGCTTTTACATGTTACTACGGTGGTGTATGATGTCCTGTCAATGCAACAAACATTTATTATGTTTAGACACAATAAATTCACGAACGCGTGTCATGTAAATTCGTGCAACACTTTTCAAAATATGGCAGAGAAGCTGCACTATTTTGTTGGAGGAAAGTTCATTATGTTACATAATGAGAAATGCACATTTTTGCAGCAGGACGGTGTAAATACCCATATGGTAAATAATTCAGGGGATATCATACTGATTTGCTCATTCACCTAATCAAACTCCATGCAATTATCATCTATAAGCATGTATAAAAGATGAGGTTCACACTTACAATCCACAGACAGAGACAACTTTAAAAGAAAACATCAAGCATGGGTATCATCAACTGTCACAATTTGTGAAAGTCGTTAACGAGATGTTTACCCTGACAGGAAGCATATCAGACAGCCAAAGGACATTTTCAACACATGAATACTGTATATTAAGGTAAATAATACTAGCATATATTATTCAATATACAGCCATACGCAACCTTACAGTACACATTTTACGTCCAGTAAAATTTATACATCAGCACTGCAGTTATAAAGCTTCCTCTTCAGATTCTTAAATTGGTGGATGATTAGTTGCAACAGTTTTTAAGATCATTCAACCCAGCTGTGTTATCAAACCCGTATATATTATTCAGTATGCATGTAACTCTCATTTTATGTCAGGGTTATGTTCCTGAAAAACACTGCGCCAGATTATCACATCTTCCAGATTACTTACATACATACATTCCATGAGTACACAAGTGTCTCATCCCTTCTACATACTTTTCTTTGTAACCAATACACAGTGTAGAATGTGATGAATTATTTGTTATAAATTTCGTTATATTTCTTTTATCTAGATTTAGGACTAACTTACTCGTAGCAAGTCATTCAATCATATGAGAACTAAGTTTGGCACCGAACAGAAATCTCAGAAATTTCTGCTTGAAATCATGGCACTAGTGTCACCAGCAAATAATATCTGTTCTGACATAGAATTTATTCTCAGGAGATGGTCATTTATGTATATTATGAATAACAGAGGTCCTAGAATTGATCCTTGGGGAACTCCAGATACCAATGTACCGCAGTCAGAAAATTTTGAGTTGTATTAGGTGACTTTACTTCAACTTTCTGTCTTCTATTAGTTAAACACGACCGGAACAAATCTGAAGATACTCCTTGAACTCCTTAGAAATGTAATTTAGCTAACAAAATTTCATGACTTAGACAGCCTTATCAGGCAGTGCCTATACTGACATAAGTTCTTACAAGTAATTTCTTCTTGCTGCACTCAGAGAACATCCACTTTTTAGTTATGTTCATTTAAGCATAAAAAGACTTAACTTTTTCAATGTTCATATGCCCATTCATGTATTTTTCATTGGAACATGTTTCTGTAAACTCTTTACGTACCTTGTCCAACTGGAATAATTTAGACTCTTCCACTGCCTGCCACTTGAAAAGGTCCCTTACACCCCCACCTGATGCTATAAATTATTGTAAGTGGTCCTTCCATTTCCTTAGATCATAGATAGCTGATGATCCCATGCTGCAGGAAGCCATAACCTCTCTTTGGCTTTCACCACTTTCCAGCCTCCTAATTATTTCAAGTTTCCAAGGAATCATTAAAGTCATATTTCCTCTTGCCAGCAGTACCTTGCCCACTACCTCTGCATCATTTGAAGCCACTATAATAGTTCACAGACCACTAAGGTCCAGATAACCTAAGATAAAGTCATACGATCAGCACACATACTAGAAGTTATGGGTAGTAAACTTCCAGTCTTGGGACTGCTCTCCTAAGTACAGACGTATCACAAGTGCCAGACTGAAGGAATTCTATGGCACTTTCTTGTCAGAATCTGAGGTACTCAAAGCAGTGGGCAACAAAATTACCATTTTCTGAGATGCAACATCATGTAGGGTATCTCCGAAGATATAGGTGGCAGATTTTTTCCAAACTGTCAGTAAGCATCTACCACAGCTACAACACGTTACAACTGATAAGACTATCATCTGAAGTACTTTCTTACCTTCCTGAAGATGTACAAACTTGCAGGCTGGGCGATTACAGAGCTGCCGGTTAAAATCTTGGCACACCGGGAGGGTGTCCAGTAACTGGAACAGGAAATTATTCCATTCAAACTCTCACAGGAATTGATGTATATGAAATGCACTATGGAAGTTTCGGTCTTGTCTTGTCTTAAAAGTATGGGAGACTAAGAAAATGCAATTACAGCACAACAAACCAAAATAAAAATGTGCTCCGCTTGAACAACTTTTGTTATTAACTATACTCTGAAGAAAAACTTACACTTAACATGCATTAACAAACAAACAAGCACACAGCAAAACTGACTGTAAAATGCACATATCACATGCATCAGCTACTAAATACTTCAGTTATCCAGTAACCTTATCTAAATTCACCATGTCTCTGTTAATTGATCTGATATATATATAACCAAAACCACCAAACTGCCTATGACATGCAATTGTTTTAGATAGTAGAGATGAACAATTAAACTACTACGTTATTAACAGGGGGCCAACAAAATGTAGCTGCTTGTAACCATCCCAAAAAGGATGCGTCCAACTAAACTGCGTTTGATGGCAACACATTTGGTGACTAGGAGGCTAAAGCATCAAGAAAATTAAAGTACTGTATAATAAAAGCTCAACTACCTGTCCGTGCTCATCTGTGTAGACCACATAGGGAGAGTTTTGCGGCACCGTAGCTATAGCTTGGTGCCCAAACCAAACCAACGAACGTCATGCAACGTAACAAGCACGTGGTGGGCAGGCGTACGTGTGAGAAGGCAGCGGTGCAGGCCAAAGGGGAAAAGCACAGCCAGACGCACGCGGGCGGGTGGAGTGTTCGTTACGATTTTGCATTTCCCCACACCGCAGCACATCCCGAGTGAGGTTGGTGCGCGCAATTCAACGATCCACAGCAGGACGAATATCCGTTCCATTCCATCAAGGCACACCAAAGTTTAAACCACCAACACGCACACATACAGCACAAGAGATCCAAAATACAGTTTTTTTCAAGGGACAACAGTAAACCACCACAGCAGCGCATCAGAAGGGTTACCACAGGTAAGATATTTATCGGTAAAGTAGGATGGTGGGAAGGTTCAATGCCAGGAGTAATGGCAGTGCATGAGGATATTATTGTTCAGCCAGATGGAGGTAAGCATGAAAAAAGAGAAATAGCAGAAAAATTAAATACTGCATGCTTAATGATGAGATCTAAACAGATCCACCAACACGTACACACTAGAACATCAACTTGTGTTTATGGGTAATGCTTGAGAAATGTAACCTGACTAAAGTACAAATATTTTAAAATACTAATAAGCAAATTTTGAGGAAAGACATCAGAAGCAGCAAGAATACTGCCTGCTTCATAGTCTTCACTGCAGACCCCTTACAACGGTATTTTCTGGCATTCAGCGTGAAGGAAATTCTGTATGTATGACTACTACTACCAAGAACATGTAAGTCTTTTAAGTTTTAATATGAGAATTAGCTACATAAACCCAGTAACTTCGTAACATCAAGCCATGCTATATTGGTTTTCTGTTCACATCTCTGGGCTGCCTACCGTACACAGCACAAAATACAACTTACTGTAATTTCACACAATTATCAACACCAGCCATAGCTTAGCATGAAGAAATACAGTGTGTAACATTATGCAAGAGTGGGGTGGTGCAAACACATAGCATTAATACCCCCATTCTTGTGAAATGCCACATACCTCATCACGCCTGGCCAGTACACACTACTTGCGATATGTGAACACCCAACTTAACAAACACTGTAATGAGCTGGAACATGCAGAACAGTGCAATTAAAAAAAAAGATATATGTATGTATATAGATGTTTCTATGTGTGTAAATATATAGAGCTGAGATCATAGTAGCTTAGTGTCAAAGTGCTGTTTGCAACTCTTAAAATATTTCAAACAAATCTGGTACTACTTCCACCTAACATGTGCGGAATATTTGCACACCCATACGTAGACACATAAATGTCAAATACATCTGGCAAACAGTTGCTGCAATGTTGGCATCCAGAAAGTAAGTAAGCTGTTAGCTATGTGCATACCTAGTATTACTGACAGCTGTTATGTTAACGTGTATCAGAACACACAATGAACTCACAACAGGGTAGCTGATAAGTAAAGAAGTCTCACTATGACACTGCATGTAGCAGATACCATTCTAAATAAAGAATATAAAAAATATGATTCTGTTTGTAATATTAGGTGGGGTGAACTTATTTACACTTTGGAAAAAGGAGAATAAAGCATTTGCAAAACAGGTTTTTTTGTGGAACAGCAACAGAGGGATAAACTCTTCATCTAATATTGTTAGGTCCAACACAAGCTAGTTTCACATGCTGTTGCTGGTCAAAAGGTCATGCTACTAACCTTAAGACTACATTACTTATCAACTGTGTCAAATACATTTTAAAATGTACAATCCACAATAAAAGTTAGCACATTTCTTGATAGCAACAGATGAAGGTTGCATTCAGGCCTTTGTGAAATGTAACACACTACTCTTTAAAACCACTCTTCATGGTCTAAGCTTTCAAAATTTCTGATATTGGTCAGAATACAACCTCAGGTGGCTGGCATCACACTGCAAAGCAGTATTATGTTATATCCCAGTAAGCTAGCCAGCCAGCCACCACCTGCTGCTGCAGTATACAACCTTCAGTCACTCAGCTTTCCCTCCTCCCCCTGAAGAAGCAATAGTTTGGTTTACTGAGATGCAATCCTACACAAAGACTACAGGGTCACAGCAATCAATATTCAATCAGGCTGGGATTTATGTCTTCCTGTGGGTAGGGAAGGTTCAGTTCCAACAGGACACCTGGGGCAGTGGGTTAGTTTAAGAACAGGAATCTATCTGCCTTACCTTATGCAGCAGCATTACAGAGATGCGGAAAAGGGTACAGAACACTGGAAAACTAAAAACCAATTTTCCATAGTTCTTTTTTTAACAACTAAATGCTGCAGGACTTCTGAGGGAGAGAGAAGATTGAAAAAGAAGCATTAATAAAACAAATAATCATGCATTTCCAAGCATTATTATTACAAATACTGGCTGGTGTCTGTCACTTGTTTCTTTACATACAAAGATCAGCAGGATTAGACAGTACAATACACAGTTGTATGGAATACAGTCAAAACAACTCAGTGTTGGCTATGGCAAATAAGCGTGACAAGTCAGGCAGATTGTAATAAAAACCCAAATCCTTTAAAAATCAGTACAGGACAGTAGCAGAAGGCACTTTCTTCATATGCATTGGAAATGAAGCTAAATAATGATGTTGCAATGTGTGACCCAATGCCCGCTACAATTGTCACTTCAAGGTGAGCACTTCAACAAACATCACATCACCTTAGTGTGACCCCTCGCCTTCTGAGCTACTTCTCTTCGAATACAGTACAAAGGGTAATTTAATCAGAAACTTAACTCTTCTATGTCTTTATCTTGTTCCAAATGCAAACAGTTTTAATAACTAAATGTTATAATACACATTTCGTAATATATTGTGTAACTGTATATTAAATTCTAATTAGAAGATATTAGTAATGTAATTAACCACCGTTATCATAACGATAAATTTAAACATAGGTCTTCAGACCATGGAACATTTATTTTCCACTAAAATATTAACTATTTCATGACTAACATAGGAACACTTAATACAAAGAACTGTATGCATTCTGTCATACATAAACATGTTAAAATCAACAGATTAAAATGGGCATTCTGTCATCACAATCAACAACAAATCACCAGCGGAACTGCCCAACAAAAATTAGGAAGACATACAGTTCTCAAATCTGACTACAGATATAAAAGCTTTCTACGTAACAAATGATGAGTAAGATGATAAAAGACTCCCATTCTGGGCATGACTAAAACATAAACGAGAATTACACAGTATTACAACTACAATATTAAATGAATAAGTAAATACAAAGCCAGACATAGCTGGCATATGTCACTACGCAATATGTGTAACCCAGGAAACCCTTGAACATGAGGTACTTTGCTGACAAAGTAACCCATCTCTGCAACCACTTAACACATCTGTTGTCACAATTATCTGGTGTCAATTATATTTTTGTCTATATGCAAGGGTATTCTTGGGTTAAAATCCAATAAAAACAGAAGCTGACACACTAGAGTGGCACCAACTAATAGCATTGAAAAGTATACAATGTTCATAGATCTACCATGCTATGCTGCTACACAATTTATGAAATGGAATTTCCCACTGCATGCCTAAAAAGAGTTATCTTCTTCAGTGTATAACAAGGTACTTACAACTTTACAATGCAGTTGTTTCCCCCGAGTTATATGTGAGAAAGGTTAGACCTTTTCAAAAGCTTATAGAATCCAGGCTCCATCACACACAAATGTAATTCTGAATTTAATTCATTCAAGGAACTAACTTACGATGCGTGGGGAACTGTTCACATACAGCACCACTGCCATGCCAAGAGGCCACCAGTATGATGTGACTGACACGTCTATACCTACATGTTATGTTATCACAGCTAGGTTACATGTTACATTGGTGTGACTGTGAGCAATGGACTGGAGCCAAAGACACCCTTTGCATCTCCTAAGCTCCCCCAGACTGCAACGTACGTCATGCTCCTCCACACTCAGGCACTGGAGTTTTGGTCCTCAGAACAGCAGTGTGCCAGTGTACACTGCTAGCTTTAGCTCAAACATTTAGTATTTAAATACTGAACAAATTCAGACAATAATTTTGACTAGAAAGGAACTTCCTTATAATGAATTAACAACAGCAGAACGTCAAAATGCACCTTAGGTTGTTTTCATTTTTTTGTATGGCTGCAATGCCACACTAGTAACTATGTTGTTATTGTTTGTGCTTGTGGCTAGAGGGTTGTACTGTGCCATCATATTGTTTAAAATTCCATTACCAACTACAGGAGAAGGAGGGGGTTGTGGGATCATTGCAAAGGGCGTAGCATGCACCAGCTGGGGACGAAGAAAGGAGTATGGGTTAACAAGTGTTGCTGGAGGTGGTGGGGCTCTGCTGTATGCCAAGAGGTTTGGTTGGCTTTGAGAATATACAAGCTGAGATGGCAGCTGAGTTGGAAGGTGAGTTGTGGAGGCTATGCTTAGACTGGGAACATGTGGAGCATAACGTGGCGGAGGAGGCAATACAGCCATGGCCTGCTTGTTAAGGGCTACACCAGTATAGTTCAGAGCCATCAGAGGGTTTACAGACAGAGAGTTGGATGCAGCTGCTGCTGCTGCTGCCGCCGCCAACTTGACGGCTTTGGCATAACTTTGTTGGGCTGCTTCCTTGGCAGCAGCGGCAACAGCCACATCTGTGGGAGTGGCAGCTGGTGTTGGTACTGGAGGAGCAGGGGCTGGGACAGTCACCGAGACAGGCACTGGTACTGACAGTGGGGGTTTGCTGCCTTGAGGGAGCTTGTCATTTGCTACAGGGGAAGCTGTCTCCTCCAGCTCTGTTACCACCACTTTACCCAATTCTGCAGCACCCCCACTGCTGCTTGCCACTGACGAGCAGCTAGGCGTGGCAGGACTTAGGGAGGAGCTAGTGACAGTTGCAGGGGGAGTCGAGTACTCACATGACACCGGGACAAATGGAGGCTGCTGCAGCTGCATCAGCTGCTGGTACGTTGTTGCGTTGGGCTGGTACACAGGCATTCCAGACTTATCAGCAGCTGGCCGCTTATATGGTACCATTCCAGGGAAGGCCTAAAAGAAAAAAAACAGTACCTTAAATTAACAGAATTTTTACAATTTATGCAGCTAATTAATCCTGTGTCCCTGAAAGCAACTTATAAACTACTAATGCATTTATCTGGTAGCAGCTGTTACAAAGGTAGGTACTGTAAGCTTTCTGTAAGTGGTATTACTGACCCAAATTCAGATGGAAATGAGTGAAGACTACAATAAGATTAGGTAATCAAGCATATTACGCACAACATACCTGATGCGTTTTTCAAGGAAACAAATCTACTAAAGGAGGAAATTTACCTTCAAAATATACTCTGGTATGACCATGTGGTTGATACACTATTCAAGAGGAAAGAAATGTTTCTTTGCCCCTTACATCTTGTGACATAAAATCACATTAATAAATAAGACATATACTGAACTGTTTTTCACTTCAGAAAAACTGCACAATTAAGTATCACAAGTTGTGCTGGCACAAAGTTTTACAGTACAATGTAAAACTGCTACTAGTTTCATTGGTACACTGGTAGTTGGCATAATTACTGTATACAAGTAACTGGAATTCAATATTAAAAAATAAAAAGGGGGGGGGGGGGGGCTGGTGGGGTACACAGATTAACTGCTTATCTCATTAGATGTTTAACCACCTGCTGCACTTACGCCATTCTATTCCACAGTAAAATATGACAGTACAAATTTCCTAAATGGCTGTACTTAATTTCAGCAACTTCATCAATTAGTTTCAACTCCACCAGTTTCCATACACAGAACTTACTAAATTCCTATCTTTCCTTTTTGTGAGAATTTGGTCTGTAAAAATAACTAATGTTAACACATAAAGTAACCTCTCTTTCACATACACATCGATTCCAGCTGCGCACTAATTTGTTCATTTAGCAGGTGAATATGTTCTGAATTGTCCGCCTCTTCAGCTACTTACAATGCAGTATCAAACCTCTTTGAGTACATCATATTTTTACAAGTAAGTGTACAGTAAGAGAGTGCTGAGTTTACCATTGCAGTGGTATAAGTTTTGTAGTTCCTTCAAATAAGCAACCTGAAGCCCTGTTCCCACAACAACTACATCAGATGAACATCTGTGACTTCCGAATACTTGCCATGTCAACAAAATGGTGCACTTGTACAAATTCTGGCCACCGTCTGTTTCCCACAAACGGTTGGTAAAAGTGACACACATGAAAGGACTCATCAATATTTATTTACTTATCAATTCGAGACTTGCTGCATTCCTACAACTCAGTATATGTGACAACTTGCGTGTGGAAAATAAGTATCATTTGGTCAAGTAGACAACTGATGGCAATGTGATCACAATAACCAGGTGAATATTCCCCAAACATTCCCAAGTATTAAAGTCCTAATACACCAGTGATGGACACAACAGAACAAGTTGCTTGACTCCTTGTACAATTACACACTATATGCACATTTATCAAATACAAGAGCTGTGGGAACACTCCATTAGGCATGTCATAAAAAATTTCAGGGTACTCTGCTCTCATGATTAATGCAGCAAGGCAGTTTGAAACTAGTGTGAAACTGGTCCTGCATATTTCTAGATCCTTCAGATTATACTGCTGTACACATCTTGGTAAGGTGATGACATAACAAGTACGAAATTTGGGCCTATTTCAAATTCATTCAAACTTATGCTCCAATGAGAGTTCTGAAGTAGAACACATATACAAAACTGTGCAACACAAATAAACATAATCTGTGTACGTCCTTTAAAAATATGAATATCTACACAAAAAATTTGCAGGATAAAGATGTAATCCACAATTACAGAAGTCACTCCACAACTGTACTTTTTTCTGTCTTACATCATCTGTTATTTAACAATGAATAACAAAATGTGATGGGGAAGTAAAGGAAGGAGCATACAGACTTTTGGTGGGGAAAACTGAAGAAAAGACAGCACTTGGAGGACCTAGGCACAGACGGGGGATAATAGTGAAATGCATGCTGAGGTACAATTTGACAACGTAGACCTAACTGGATAGGTGGTGGACTCTTGTGAATGTGATGAACCTTCACGTTCCATAAAATGCGGTGAATTTCTTGACTAGCTGAGGAACTATCAGCTTCACAAAAAGGAGTCTGCTCCATGTAGTTAGTTAGTTAGATAGATACAAATACAGTGTAAGGATGAAAAATCACAGCTGAGATAAGACACAAACATTTAATCCTATAAAATTACTGTACGCCAAATTATGTTTCAGTGTTAACAAGGCCTCTCTTATTACGAACTGAACATACCCCTCAATACGAAACAGAAACAAAGAAACAATACTGAAAACAACAAAAGGTCACAATGTCTCAAATGTACAAATAAACAATCACAGACAATAACCACCCTCCCGCTGTTTCCTGAAATAAAACGATATCATGATGGTGATGTTTTGTGTAGTAAGTGCCTTCCAGAACAAACTCATCAAATTCCACGAGTCATGAAAGGAAGTGCCTGGCTTCCGTTATCCTTCTAAAACCACAACATTTAGGCACATTTTGCAAACATTATGAACTCTCTGATTTATCACTTTCACCCAACAAATCCATTAATAACAGTGTCCAACTTACTGGACTCATTCATTCAACCCTGGTATGGAAAAGCTACACTCCATTTCATCAATCCACATTTATTTTTGTTCAGTTTCCTTCATTTTTAAGGGTCACTTTCATAAAAATTAAGGGCCTAAATTAACATACATATACCAGTCACATTTCCAGTCCTACAAGAGAGGTGAATGATGAACATTCACCCTTGGGATAACATCTGAGGCAGTACTACCTGCTGGAGGTTATCCTCACACATATAGTCAAAATGTCCGGCTTCGAATGTTACAAATATAAAGCATTTACGGTAAGGATCTAAATTTTTATCACAGTCACATGTCCTTGCCAAACATACACTGCTTTCTAACAGTTAAAGAGAGCAGTCTAAGAACAGGCCTAAGACCAGCTCATGAGTACTGCTGCCTTGTCTTTACATAAAGAAAAGCATTTTCTGTAATCTCCTAGAGGCCATCATTTGGAAGCCATGTTACGGAAAGTCTGTGTTCATACTGCAGCTTACCTTCACCCCATGACTGTGGTTTACAATCACCCTGTGAAGTCTGAACATGCAAATGCACGTTCAGACTTTATTTTACCCTGTGTATCACATCTACCCAGTGTATCGCAATGTGGTGCCCAACACCTAGGCATGAGATCATACAACAGAGTAGAGGCAATGAATGCTGCATAGCTGTCTGAAAATTTCATCTGTTTAGATGATAAAATTCAAGGCTGATTTAAACAACTACATCTTATTACAGCTTATTAGCAGACTTCATACTTCATTTTCTGTTCCAAGAAGTGTCATACTGTCACATACTGCAGCTTAAAAATTTCATTTTTCTCCCTTAACTAGACATTACTACTGCAAGATCATCCTTGAGCACTAAACAGTTATTCAGTCAAAAAATTCTCTGCTCTTCAGGCAGCTATATGTCCACTCCTATGTTCACAAACGCCCATTACTTGACACAACCCTTAACTAACTAGTTTAATTCATGTTATGTTGTAAAAACTTCATCCAGCATTTACACGTATCTTCCAACTACATGCCAATTCCACCCTGTAAATACCATTTCCAAACTTCAGAAAATTGCATAAAACTACTCCATTATACTAAAGTATGGCTGTATACTTGAATAATAATAATAATAATAATAATAATAATAATAATAATAATAATAATAATAANNNNAATAATAATAATAATAATAATAATAATAATAATAATAATAATAATAATAATAAACCGCACAGGTCAACTGACTCAGATGCCAAAATGAAGGAATACACACATAAAGCGCATGTGCATGTATGTGCAGACAAACACAGCCAGACAACATGATAATCTTATAAGCCTATTTTTCCCCCCAAGGAAATGTAATTAAGCTAATAAACAAAAGACAAATATTCACATAATATAATACTCATCAAATAAAATCAGTAGATAAATAACAGCTGGAGTGCTGAATTATTTCATAACCCATGTTTATCAATGAATATATTCTTAAGTGTAGAAATGTGTTATGTTCCAATCAGTTTGGCACAATATTTGTATCTATATTTACTGTAAACAGAGACCTCAAGCTGCCACACAGACATTCAGATTACAAGGTGTCAGTATTTATTTCTCTGTTTATGTGACAAACAGCTCACAGTGCTAAACTGTTGTTCTTATTGCAAGAATATCCCATGTACCTACTCATATTTCAAATAACGGTTAAGCTTACTTGCAAAATGAAATGCTGAAGTCATATGGAGAAAGTTCAGTGGTATAAATGCATACTGACTGTGTCAATGATTAGAAGTCTCTGCATGCCTGAAACTTCAGATACTGGTCACAGGATGAATTACTTTTAATGAAATCATAATGACAAAAAGCACAGACACACCAACGTATGTCCCTGGTTAACTTAACTTAACTCCATGCAGCAAAGTCCTTATTGAGAAAGGAACCACTCCTTTGGCAGTCAAAGCCTTTTAATGCACTAGAAGGCACCTTAACACCTTCATGAGACTGCCACTGGTCCTTATCCCGCGTCAGGTAAATCCCTTTGGAATCGTGTTATTTAAGCACGTTGTCCATCATTTCATGTTAAAAATAACAGCATTAAAAAAACAGGACACAACCCTTTAAGATATTAAAAAAAACACGTTGTGGAGAATGGAATGGTCCCCATCCTCAGGCTAAAAATATGGTTAAAACGTACATTGCCTGGTCCAATTGGTAACATTATGCTCAATCCAGTCCATGCTATCATACTGTACTCCTCAAAGACAAATTAACAATATTTTCCTCTACTCTATGCCCAGGTCCTCCATGTTCCATCTGCTGTACAGGCTACAGGAACAAGCCGCAGGACCAATGGAATTAGTGTGACCAAGCATATGTTCTCTCTTACATTTTGGCCAGTGAAACTTTCAAGCAGAAGGCTCGAAGCAAGTCTCTGGTACAGTGATAACAATAGCAGATTGACAAATGAAGCCAATGAAATACCCTGCCACTGCCACTTCATATACAGAGCAGACACATCCACCAACTCAGCTAGGTTCTTCACCAGCCAAAGACTAAGTCATGCCCTATAAGAGAGGTTACTTTATGGGATAACATTTATTATTTTTATAGAGAACCCAACTCCAGTTATGCCATGTCCCTGAATTTCTTTAATACCACACATGAAGAAGGTGTCACATTAAAACTTAAACAATATCTGTAACAAATAGAATATCCAAATAAAGTTTAATGATTAAGATTTTAGAGTTTATATACTCGCTCAACGGCACAAGTACCAAGTTTTACTTTATAATGGAATAAGGAAATGTTCAGACGAACTAAAATATTTAACATCACCAAGGAAACTAAAATAATACTATAGGCACATTTAAAATGTTGATGAGGCACCCTTTGTTGAGTATTGGTAATGTTTGGAAGTCCATGTTGCAGTAAGAGTAAATTACAGCCTCGCATACAACCATGTGCAAAGGGGAGCAGACTGACACACTTATGGAGTTACCAGCCTTGGTACATTTTACTGAATGGTGTGTGTGTGGCAGCCTTGGTACATTTTACTGAACGGTGTGTGTGCGTGCGCGCACACGCCCCCGCGTGCGTGAAAGAGAGAGAGTAAGAATGCATGGTGCACACATCTGTCTGTGAACACATACATTGTCTATAAATTATGTTGTAAAAACTGGAATGTGGCTATGTCCATAATCATGTATGCAGCTGAACGTTTAACAAATTGATTGAATTGAGTTCTTTTTGTATGCTTAGAAGCATTACATTCTATGCAATGGAAACAGTCATTCCCCACATTCTTATGCTGCTGCATCAACGCCATGTACGCATTACAAATTATAACTGATTAAGTAACTAACAAGTATGCATATTAGACTGAACTGAACTGACTTACATTCCATGAATCCAAAACAGATTAATACCTTGGACACGGAACAAATCAAGAAAACATTACATACATACAGTAGTAAAAACAATTTATTCCCGTCTCCCACAAGCTTTGGCCCTGCATGGCCATCTTCTCGGATGATCAGTATAGGCAGAAATTACTAAAGTTATACAACACTTATGTCTGTGTCAGGTGACTTGTTACACACTACTACCAAGAAACCCCTTGATGGGAATATAGCTGCATTGACACAGGTATACTACCATTAGGAAGTAAATACATGGACGCTGAACGCTAATAACTAGTGTGCAACAAAGCTACCTGACACAGATATAATTGTTTTATAACTTTAGTCATTTTTCCTAGTATTAATTGTTCTCCCTACAGATGGCAATGCTGCAGGGCTTAAACATGCAAGACAGTGGGATAATTTGGTTTGCCCCAGATTTATTTTATTATGCATATTGTCTTGGCTTATGAATAAATTACACGTGATTCTCCAAATTCAAAGGCCACAGTTTATGATAGCCGCTTTCATAATATAGCTACAAGTGTTAACACAATATTACCCCTGCAGTGGGTCATGTGTCACACAGTACTTGAGAACTTCAACACCATCAGGTTATCTTCTACAATAAGAGTGGACATAAAGCTACTGCTAGAGTCTGCAGAAAAATGTTTGGTTACGTTACGTTACATTATGCTATGCAACGCACATTGGGATTATGTTTGTGTTAGTAGTGGACATAAAGATACTGTGAGAGTCTGTGGGAAAATGTTCGGTTACATTATGTTATGTCAGGCTAGGCAAGACACATTTGGGTTATGATATTTGTGTAAGTAGTGGACATAAAGCTCCTGCCAGAATTTGGGTAAAATGTTTGGTTAACTGGACATGTTTACATCATGGTTTCTGAGTGATCAATGTACATAAAACTATGACAGTTTGCGTAAAAATATTATGTTAGGTCAGACACATTTAGGTTATAATTTCCGAGTACATAGTGTAACAACATAACGGGTTGGGAGACAGTTTAATGCCAAATCGAAATTCACTTCCATTTTGTGGCATAAGCAAAAGCTTGTACCATAAATAAATATCACACTTACAAAGCTTTCATAGTAGAATGATCCAACAGACTTCATATCCATCTGAAACAGGAGAATAATTCAATCAGCATTTTCCGATTTTATGTTCGTTCTCATCACAACATGCTTCTGCTCATGTAAGAAGTTCTGATCTGCCACACATGTTCTATTCTGGTCCAGTTTCTCACTTTAAACAATGTACCTGCCAGGTCCCTTGTAAATATGTATGGGTATCTATCAAACTTCTACTGCATAACTTCACTAATACTATACTTGTAGCAACAAATGACTGTCAAAAACCAATGATACTTGGCATACTTGTGTTACATAGTCTGTAAATGTTCTCACTGCAATGGCATGAAATGGGTGTGATACACTTAAGCTGTTAATTTATAACGTATCAGTTCTTTTCCTTCATATGCTGGTGATGATTTGGATTTGCAGGAATGCTTCATTCTGACAGCCAGATTGGTTCTGTGCTTCCTTAATGCAATGGTCAAATAAATAATATGATAAAACCACTTTCAATTAGCTAACACACCAGGTGAAAGGGTATGCTATGACAAAATAAATGGTGTTAATTTTGTAACATGGGTGTTCAACTGACGTATGCAGACAGGGGAAAATATAATCACATTACACAGGTTACAAAAGGAGGCTGTACTTCATGTAACACTCTTCTAATTTCTCATGCTAGAAAATAATGTGACACATACAAGAGTAGCGACCTGATATACATCTGGAAGGATGCAGAGCCTTTATTCTTCTGGTTTCAGGTTAATGTTTAATAAACTGTATATAGATTGAAGAATTACACAGCACTATCACGCATAAATGAAATCTTAAATGTTAACCTGGCATGTACACCAATTAAAAGGTGCAGCTCTTTTTTGTGTTACGGACAAAGGACAAAGCACACAAATTCTCTCTCACCCACCATAAAAACGGAAAATCCATGTGTTAAGAATGTTACTATATGCATGGTTTCTTTAAATAAACAAGTAATGGAAGCTGAGAGACATCACTCATTTATCTACAGAGCTTAACAATCTCAATTTAAAACCACCCTATACATTACAGGGCAGGTGGGTGCTAGGGGGTTTGCACTGACTACTGTGCAGCAAAGCAATATTGAGGAAGTTCACTCAAAAACAGTCAACAAGAAGGAATCGAACAAATTCAAATCCATCACCATAGGCTTTGTTTCCCAAACATTCTCTGCCAGCGGTAACACGTGAATGTCTAAAGCGTTACATGCATTCTGATTCACAGTAAGTCTCACTTCTCCCAAACATTTAAAAAAAGAAAAAAAGCCACAAAAGATTAATGTTTTTACAAGGTACTGTAAGAATACTGTAAACTGGATAGTTAGGAATGGGTTTAAAATGTTGCAGAAGTTGCCAGAATGTTGTGACAAAGGTCTTGCCTGCCTGCCATGTGAATCTGAAAACCAATTTCATATCATGCCAAACACACGCTCACTGGAACATTAAAAAGCACTTGGCTCTTGAAAAGGATGGTTAAGCACACCAGCACTGCAGCCCTTGCACAACATGCCAACAACTTGAATCCACTACTTATTTGTTTCTACTCATTACAAATTAATATCCAACTACAGTATGTCGTATTTTCAAATACGAAGCTGTATAATAAGTTCAATGTGCAATGTATGTAATTCAAGGAGCATAAAGCACAATCACATGACACTGAAGCACTATCAACCTTCACTCACAAACTACATGAAGAGAGAAAAATTTCAAACTGTGAGCAAAATGAGTGAGCAAACTTTGTAAACACAAAAGCTACAAGTGACTTGTCTATGCAGTGATGCACCTGTTCATTTAACCAAACTGTAATTATTTTCTGATGTATGATATAAGGAAGAAAAACAGAATAGAGTGGTGAAAGAAAAATACTCAGATTCTTCAAAAGCGGTATAAATATGAGATGTTTAAAATTCCATGTAGGACAATATACTGTCAATTTCTGGCAGCATGATAGGTTATGTTGCAGCTAATCATTACCTGCCATACTTGAACATAAGCCTAATTTTTGTGAATTAATGCTACTAAGAAAACAGACTCACAAATGCATCAAAAGGTTTCACTGCTTTCCATAAATAAAATATATTTATATTAAAAAATTCAAAACACGCAGGGTCACCTAAAAAACACATGTTAAGTAAATATGCCAATGAATTTTTCACACGATAATTCTGATTTCAATGAACCTTCTTAAAATACTGACAGCCATGTGACCCTGCATTACGCTGTAACCACTACAACTACATGGGAAATCAAAGTGACATGCAAAGCATTATGGTACCAGTAGTATGTCATCACTAGGGTCACGGGCGCGTTTCTTCCCCACTTCCACGCCGCCAACGGTTGCCACGGAAACGGGCTATTAGTAGCAGGCAGACAAGCAGCCAAGCATCGGGGAGGCCCGAGTGGGAAGAAAATGAGCACAACAAATCAGAAAAAAAAAATAATAAAACTTTTAGAAAGGCAACCATTAATAATCAAAGGTAATAATAATAAAAATATGGACCAGCAAAGATATGGTATGCTATGCAACCACATCACAAGAAAGGCACTGGGCAACAGTAGGTCACGCATGAGTGGACAATGACTGCACCAAACGGTAGAAGAGTGTCTTGGTGAAACTGACCAACGTGTCAGTACGTAAACAAATACAGCAGAAGAGGTGTGGAACATGCAGGCAGCTCTTTGACGTTACTGAAACAGAACTGGCTGAGGAAGACAAAACAAGCACGAGGGCGGGCATTCTCTTGGCAACAACCAGCATGGCAATTTATGTGCAGCAGCAAAGAAGAAGAAATTCTGCCCCATGGCCTTTGGATTGACAAATTCAGGTGACTTCCACATGCTTGGAAACCACAATGTGAAATGTTAAGTGTGCTCAGTACGAGTCATTCATATCACCTTTTTAAAGTATGTATTAGCTTAATCAATTTTTCCCATGCTGAAAAAAGTAAATTCATATGTGGAGTAGTTACAGAAGCAACCAAGAGTGATTTCAATGCCTGTGCTCTCGTGCCTCCAGTTTCCTCTTAACAGCGGGGAATACAAGAGATCGTGATTTTGTTGATGCCCATAACCTACAGCACAGTATACATAATACGTAGCAGCATGCACACCTGTAAAGCAAGGAAACACGACAACAATGACAACAACAATCCTTAACAATCAAAGCACCTTTGCCAACTTTTCAGCACTCAAGCATATACTTCCATTACAGCGTGAAGGGTCTAGCTATGGCAGTGAAAAGACAGGAAAATAGGTTTTGGAAGAGGAAGAGATCATAAGGAACAAGAATTGAGATGAACAATTAGGAAAATAATGGAATTAAATCAACAAGTCAATATGTCACACTGAATCTGGGCCCAGCCGTCCTCTTAGTGGCACAGTTGTATCTGGCACGTGTGGAGGCATCAGTCAAACAACAAACTGAGCACCCAAGAGTTTTTAACAAGACCATGCTAGTTAAAATGCAATGCAGTTATCCCCACTGCAAGAGACGATGCCTCCACACAGTATTCTGAAAGATAAAAAAGTTACAAGTAACATGTTCACCTTTCACACTGTAAAGATGTACCCACTAACACTAAATAAGACAGTTAGTCTCACCCATATGCACAGTGGGCCACACTGCTGCAGCTGTTAAGTGCAGATGACAGAGTATGTATGTTGCAGTGACTCCACCGCTAACAAGCCCTACGCTTCAGCAACGTTACAGTGTGTTGCATGAAAACAGACTACCTGGAACCTTACCTAGTATCACCACCGAGGAACATCCTCATGGAAACACTGTGATCCTACTCTTACATCTAACCACCACCACCACCACCACCACCACCACCACCACCACCAACCACCACCACCACCACCACCACCACCACACAGTTTGTGCCTTAATAAGCAGACTAGTCTGCGTGTACTACCAGAGAAAGGGTGTTGAGAATTTCTCTTTAAATTCACGTGGTTTAACTCCACCGTAAATGGATCTCATCAATAACATCTGAGTCACTTTAGTGTTGAATCTGCTGTCTGGCCAATGATTGTCTAAGAGGGTGGCATTGATGCAGTATAGCTGGGCAAGAAGAGCATTCATTAACTACAACTGCTAAAGCTAGAAGGTGGCCAAGAGACAGAAACAAGACACAGAAAGAGATGAAAGACAGCTAGGCTGCTAAGCCGAGGCGAGGGTGTGGGGGGTGGAGGCACAGAGGAGAGAGAGTGTGCATTGCAGGGGCACAGCACACCCCAAGCCTTGTCACATGGCGGACTGGACGGCAGACAATGTTCGCAGCGCAGGGCTTGTCAGCACTGAGGAGACATACAGGGAAGCATGTGCAACATTCAACAAGTACAGGGTGAAATGGTCCCCTTATAGTTTGTATTCCAATGCAAATTTCACCTCCAAAATAAAGTGACCTTTCAGAAACACAAATTTGTGGAGAATTTTTCTCTGTTAGGCAAATTTTATTACCATTATCGGCTGAATCCATTTCACCCTAAGAAAGCACAGTGTCAGGAATGAAAATGATTGGGCCATGGCACACAAGATGGCACCACATAAAAATACACCCAGTTGTCAGCTGGAAAAAGAGAGAAAGACAGATTGAGACAGAGGAGAACCATAGAGATTTTCTAGAGCTACTATACATAAAAAGAGTAAACAAACAAAATCCAACACAAAAACTGCATTCTACTTAAAAAGTGAAACTAATAAGGCACAAGAAAACACGTGACAGCTAGCCGAGAGCAGAAGAGCGCGGGGGCTCCGTGAAATGCCTACCGGGCTGGCCCGAGACTGTGCGGCCTTGATATGGGCTTGGAGGTGCAGAGGGGGGTGGAAATAGCGGCAAGGGTCGCGGTTGCATCGCCCCTTCACTGCGTCCATGCAGACCGTGACTGTGCCGTCTTCGTTGGCCGTCACGGTGTCGGGGGGATGCGCAAAGCGGCACTCACTTTCAGCACGTTTGCACGCCCCTCGTTGGTACTCGCGACAGACCTATAGCAGAGACGAATGAAGCAAGGCTACAGCTACAGCCAGGGGTTGGGGTGGAGAGGAACAGGTTCAAAACACCGTCTACTGGCACTTGGGTAATGGGAAGCTGACTTGCACTACATGTTCTTTTGGTTTAAGTGAAGGACTAAAGTGACAAATCAGGACTCACATAATAACTGCAAGATCTCCTGGGACTTGCACACACATTCACAAATCTTCAGGTAACCATGGCATAAGTCTGTTGAAGCAACAGTACTGTAATATGAATTATCACTCAAAATTAGGTGACTATTAAGAGTTAAGGAGATTATCACTATTATTATTATTTATTATTATTATTATATATTATTATGGGTAAAATAGGTTCCTGAAGCTTAGGGAAGTCTTCTTTCTCAAATACAATAGTTTACACTTTCCAACTCACATAACATCAATGAATTTTGATATATGCATTACATATTTGTGTTACATGTATTACATACACGAGTACTGTACAATACTGGTCACATGGACACGAAAAGTGCATCTTATAGGGTTAAATGACTATTATAAATTAGGTGCATAACATGATTACTGCCCGAGGAAGGTTCTGTAGCTTGTTAATACGAATGATTTTAGTTTACTTTAGTGGCTGTTAAGGTTAGGGGTAAGGACACCATCTTACTCATGACAATGGAAGTTCTCACTACTAGCAAAAGGCATCAGAGGACAGAGAAATAAACATTATACAATGTAGATTAAAAGGGGCAAGCGGACAAGTGCAACTGCCAAAACCCAGTGAAACAGAGCAATGACAGAAAGTGAAAGACTGAGCCAAGGTCCACACAAGGAACTACAGTACAATGCCCATGGCACTTGCCACCACCTTAACACAATGGCCTGCATGGTGTCATGCTAGTGTGACTTACACCCAAGTGCAGCACTGTTAGCATTCAACTCGACAATCTGTTACATCTACAGACACTATTAGTGTTATTAATTACACCTAACTATAGATTAGGCTACATTTACAGGACACTGCTTGAAGAGTGAGATACCCTTCAAAATATGGCTAAGTCTATGTAAGCTTCTATGAATACATCTGAAAGACAAAAAACATCCTCCCATAAACTGACAAGTGTACAGGTTACTGTAAGTAACAAGTGTAGAGGTTACTGTAAGTAACAAAACTCCAACATAATCTTCAGCTGCTCTCATGCAATGTAAGAAAACATTCACACACAAATTAATAAAATTAGATGCTGCAAACTAAAATGAGATGAACTGAAACACAATATGCCACAATAGGACTGGATGGCTGCTGTCTGCTATAAAATAATAAACGGAAGTAATGTTTTAAACCATCAGATTGTAGGACAGCCTACCCCAAGTGGGCACTGCTAAGACACACATCCACTGCATTCAACATATATATATATATATACTAACCAAGCAGTAACAGAAGTGTAAAACAAAACATATGCAAATAAAATTAGGTCTAATACAAATAAGCAACACAAAAAATGATGTGAACTACTCTAACAAACACTGCCCTGAAAGAAAATTACGTGAGTTACTACAAACATTTAGAAGCAAGCCATAAACATAAAGTATAATACTGGCACAGCCAAGTTTACTATTGTTTAAGTGATCTTATGGCATAAAGAAGTAACAAAACCATACATAAAGAATAATGACGTGTGTGCATTTGATATTTCCCTATCACATTCTAGTCAATCTACACGTACCAAATGAATCCCTCTCCTTCCTGTGATTTCAACCACCACCCTGTCTATAAGCTACCCCTTAGTCTGCTGGTGATGCTGAAAAAGCACCCATCCCCCTTTGTACTGGCACTATGCCAAGAGCCTGACGATGTGGCACATTCAGACAACTGCAAGACCTCACTTACCTCAAGCCTGTCGGAGCGAGCCATCTTCTGCTGCGCGACAACTGTTTGAGGCACCACACTGAGAGGTGAGCCCACTGACGTTGGGTCAGGCCCCAAGATGGCAGGCATCACAGGTCCTGGTGTGAAGTAGGGACTGAAAGTGCTACCCACCTGAGGCATCCCAGTCAGGTACGGGTTCGTTGCCTGCCGAGTACACACAGGGGGCAGAAACAAAAAGAACGTCATTAGTGACTGTACAACAACAAGAAAACAAGCAGAATGGCGTTACTTGCATGTACACATATTCTATGTACACTGTGAATGACATACTGAAAGTGAAACTTCGCCAATTATATTTGGCCAAATTCCACTTTCTTTTTCTAAAGACAAGTGTAAAATGAGAAATTTCCTTCTATATTTCATGAACTAGACGTACCTGCACCAAATTTCTTTACTCTGGTTTGCAAAAATTATGAAACAAAATAAATGATTCTACACTGTATTTACCAAAAATCTTACACTTACTATGTGTTGAGAAACGTGTTTCAAGGCTAACTTCTGCATCATCCTCCATGTCTGCAGTTCTAATACACGGTCAGTTGCACAGTAAATGTATTTCGAACACTTAAAATACCTTGGTACCAATTTTTAGTATCTATCTATAAGACAAGAACCGACAGGTGAATAAAGCAAACCTGCAGGGAGGAGTTATAACAACAAATTTGCAGAGAAGCATACAAAGAGCACGTGGGTGTAACAAGGAGACAGAAAAACGTACAGTACAATGACTCAAAACAAAATGTATAGGGTGCAAATAACACAAGATCAATTTCAATACAACCTTGTACAAATGTAATAAACAATGTGTTAAATCAACTGTACACTGGATACAGACAACAGCTGGTATTACTGAATAATGTAGTGCCGTGCAATTAGGACAGTTCGTTGATAGTGTATGGTGTAACACACCACAAATGTATTAGGCATGTAAATGACCCGCAATGGTATAAACTGCACCAAATATAGTAAATACTGACAAGGTAATCTGATACTGCAACAACTATAAGATTAAAGGTGCAATCACTATAACTATTAGCGCTAGAGTAAATACATAAATGAGTAAAATTTTTAAAGGTTTTAATTAGTGTTACCATTAATGCAACACTCAGCAAAATTTTAACGTCACTTTGTAGCAAATGTCGAGAGACACTAAAACAGAAATTCGTTCTCTGTATTTTAAATGTTACACAGTCACGTGTAACTGTCAGACACTGTAAAATCAACCATGTATCTGAATAGATGACAATAAGGATGATGAACAGTTGGAATCAAAATGCGTTTGTCGATAAACAGGAAATAAAGAGGAGTAAATGTTGTTCACAAACACAATACAGAATCCTACTAACGACATGGTATGCATAACGTTAAAGAAATCAGTTCCCAATGACTCAATCAGCTTTTATAAGCTACAACTGTAATACTGTCTACAAAGGGCTTCACAACAAAATTCATCTGCACAAAGTTGGGTTTTACAGACATTAAAATATATATATATATATGACTCATCCAACAAAAACAAAAGGGCACGGATGGAGATTATACACTTTAATGCAAGCAGAGGGTGTTATGAATGCATTTTATTGACAAACATTAAAACTTATTCAAAAACTATTCAAGCTCAAGTTACTGTGTAAGAGTTGCTGTTCCACGTCATAACACGCTGAGCTACACACAGACCACACAGAATCTACTGAGCACGTATGCCTGCCCTGAAGATAGTCCAGCTTGCCAGGTGAGATATTCCAATAAAATTTACACGTGCACCCTTGATGGCGCATGTGCTGCTTAACTTCCACTATCAACCACAGGGCAAAGTATGTATTCGGTTAATAAGCGCTTTCTCCACCTTGTGGAACTTCTGTGTTTTGAAGGCAGCCAGTTTCAATGGCCTCCCGGTCACAACGATCACGCGTGCTACATTTTTAGTAAGTAACAAATATATCTACCACTCTTCCTTTCATTGTGACGTCTACTTGTCCCACAATATATTTAGTTTTTATAGTTCCCGATCATAAATCATTCACTACTTGGCTTTAAAATTTTTCTATTTACAGTATGTGCAAATTCTAGTTGCAAACCTTTTCTGTCATACTCACTGGAATGCTTTCACTACTGAAGTATATAAAGGCTGTCAATGTTCATACCGTGAAGGCATATAAGGCAGTGGATGTATACCTCCACTCATTCTGAATCTCGACATTAGATGGGGGTAAGTAATCGTCTTGACGCACGGCTGCTTTACCCACAGGCAAACAGCCCCTTGTAACAACTTAACAGGAGGCACTGGGGAAGAGAAACCCCCCCCCCTGTCCCTGATGGGCGACCAACCACGACTTCTGAGTTGTCCAGCCCGCAGCCGCCATGATAAGTTTCACTACTAATTACATAATTAATTTGCGTAACTTCCAGTATTACATAAATTTCTTCTTTCTGTGTTTCGCAGGATGTATTTACACTACCGTTTCCTTTCATTACAAGCTTTAAGAGACGAACTTCCCACCAAATGTACAGCTTGCAACATATACATCATAATCTGATAAAACATAAAATATAACAAAGTAGTACAAAAATTATGTATTTAGCTGGTTCTCATTTCTGAAATTGATTTTAATGCATGGAGATGAACAGTATAAAACTTATAAAGCTTCTGGCTAATTTCCAGCAGTTCTTAACGACAGGAATTATAGATCGTGTAACAGCGGACAGGTTATGAAGTTACAGTCACACAGACATAGTTGCCGAGTTCAACATGTATGTTACACTGTCATTTCACTCTCTCCAACGACCCCCAGCGAACCCACACCCATGATCACATATGTGGGTGTCAAAGAATTAGAATTTACAGCCAGTTACACAGCTTAAGGCGTTTAAAATTTAAGTCTGGCATATGGACGTACCTGAAACGACAACATTATGAAGGATTTAAGCAGCAGCTGTATAAAGCCCTCGTATGTCCACATTCCACACTCAATTTGTTATGTCCACATGCCAGACTCCATAAAACACACGTTGCTACCACAACCACAGTTTTTCGAGTTCACACATTTCTGGATGTGTATAAGGTTCATTTGTTTCGTTTATTTATCATGATAGTTCTGGGGTTTTTATCCTGATCAGACTGTAACAACTGGCCAAATTGCATCTTTGCAAACCCCGACGAGTTCACAATGAGATTATGCTGTTGCAAATGAAAGAAAACAGGCGATGGAACACTACGCCTCTTTATTCACCAACGTATTACTCCCTATACGAAAAAACTTAGCAGTCATTGTTACATTTTGTTGTATGCATGAACTGCCATAAAGTATCTAGTCTACTTAGTATCTATTACAAACCACGTACAATGTGGCGCAGTATAGTGGCAACGTTTGAAATTAATGGAGTGTCACACATTTGATGACCGGAAATTTCTTACACAGATGGCGTCCTATATTCCTTTATTGGAAAACAGGTAAGAATATCCTACACCGCTGACATTCAGACACAAATTTTCACGATGTGGTCAACACAATAAGAACATCTTTTTCTTTTAAGTGGCAACCGTAATGGGAACCTATTTGTCCACTTTTTAATGCATACGTTGTTAGCTACATTTATAGCTCAATGCGTTACATCTCGTCCACAGCCACCGCCCATATTGTGATGTGACACATGGCAAACTCTCATGTGGCAGAAGAAATATATAAGCCAAAAAAAACTGTTTTAAGGTGAACAACGATAAATATAACGTAAATAAACACCCACACAAATGAAGCAAATTTCCACATTAACGTTACACATATGACCTTGTTACACACAGGAACATCAAATAAATCACAACACACCACCCCATTCCAATAATTGAATCCGATTCTCAATAATGAAAGAGAACGGTAACCACCCACCCACCCACCTACCCACTTACCTACATAGGTATACCCCGTGAAGCAGAGCCCTTATTGAGGATTTCAGTTTCTCAGGTAGTTCAGGAATTTACGGAACTTCACAGAATCCAAACGTTCATTACCGCATTCACAAGAGCCGTCCATTTGTCCCCATCCTATGCCAGATCAATCAAGTCCACGTCCTCCCCACCCTATTTCTTTAAGATCTATTTTAATATTATCATCACGTGTATAGTTAGGTCTTCAAAATATCCCTTTCCTTCAGGTTACCCACCAAAATTCTATATGCATGTCCCTTCTCCCTCATGCCATCCATACATCCAGCCCATCCGATTCTCCGTGATTTGATCAGTCTCATACTGTGTGGCGAGTACAATCATGAAGCTCTTCCTCAGTCACTAACAAAAAAAAATATTACAATTAGAATTAACAATTTAAAAACGAAAGTTAATCTGTTTTATATAAGGACTCGGCTCGTACCCCGCTGTAAAAACTCTCCACTTCGGTTATTAAAACCAGTCTCTTAACCTTTTAAAGACGAAGCGTATCTGTTTTATATAAGGACTCAGTGCGTACCGCGCTGTAAATACTCTCCACTTCAGTTATAAAAACCAGTCTCTTAACCCTTTAAAGACGAAGCGCATCTGTTTTATATAAGGACTCAGTGCGTACCGCGCTGTAAACACTCTCCACTTCGGTTGTAAAAACCAATCTCTTAATGTTTTATAAGGCAAAAGTTGCTGTTTGTTCTGAGATCCGTACAAAACACATAAACGCAATGTGGGCACCACGTAGAATTTTTTAATGTTAAACCTGGCGGTACGTAAAGCTACCGCTAGGCTTTAAAAGGTTAAGCAGGCAAGTGGCACAAAACTTCCTGTATGGCACCTTCCTCTTTGCTCTACTATCTACTGTAAAGCCACTTACCGAACACACATGTATGAAACGAGTTTCGAGTCCTGCGGCGCGTCACGTATATGGAGCACACGGTTCCTTCAGCAGCTCTAATTATTTGTTTAGTTAAGAAATTACTTTACTCCTAGAAAACCTCAAGGTGTACATTTTACCACCCACCGTATCATGTAACAGGTTCAATCTTCATATTACAATTTTCTCATCTATGTCTACACTTCTAACGTGGCGCCTTTCTTTGTCAATTTCCACGCAAACATTTGTATGTGTCCGTTGTGTCTCCTGTGTATAATAAATGTTATGACTATTCCCATCCTTCTCTATTTAACCTTTCAAAGTCTAGCGGTAACTTTACGTACCACCAGGTTTAACATTAAAAAATTCTACGTGGTGCCCACATTGCGTTTATGTGTTTTGTACGGATCTCAGAACAAACAAAAACTTTTGCCTTATAAAACATTAAGAGATTGGTTTTTATAACCGAAGTGGAGAGTGTTTACAGCGCGGTACGCACTGAGTCCTTATATAAAACAGATACGTTTCGTCTTTAAAGGGTTAAAAAATTCTACGTGGTGCCCACATTGCGTTTGTTTTGTACGGATCTCAGAACAAACAGCAACTTTTGCCTTATAAAACATTAAGAGATTGGTTTTTATAACCGAAGTGGAGAGTGTTTACAGCGCGGTACGCACTGAGTCCTTATATAAAACAGATACGTTTCGTCTTTAAAGGGTTAAAAAATTCTACGTGGTGCCCACATTGCGTTTATGTGTTTTGTACGGATCTCAGAACAAACAGCAACTTTTGTCTTCTAAAACATTAAGAGATTAGTTTTTAGAAGCGAAGTGGAGAGTGGACTCAGTGCGTACCGCGCTGAGTCCTTATATAAAACAGATACGTTTCGTCTTTAAAGGGTTAAAAAATTCTACGTGGTGCCCACATTGCGTTTATGTGTTTTGTACGGATCTCAGAACAAACAGCAACTTTTGCCTTATAAAACATTAAGAGACTGGTTTTTATAACCGAAGTGGAGAGTGTTTACAGCGCGGTACGCACTGAGTCCTTATATAAAACAGATACGCTTCGTCTTTATAGGATTAATTTCAGTGCTGTTATGTAATTCTCTATATTCTTCCAATGCTTTATGTCTCGGCACTTCCTTCTCATATCCTCAATCAATATTACTGCTGATACCGCATGCTCCATGGTTGAATAACACTACTTCTTCATACAGTCAACAGACTTTATTTCCATTCTTCATACGTCACACACACCCTTCAGTTTCATCACGGCTTCAACAGATCCTGTCAATGGCCCTTAAGCTGAGGAACCCTTGCTTGTGAAAGATGAAAAGAGAGAGAAGAAAAGATCAAAGAGTTGAAAGAGAGGAGGAGATAGCCTGGTGGGTAGTCAAAAGTGCAATGTGAATGACCAGTTCTGAAAGACACTCTTGCATGAAACATACAGGGACAACCCTCAGAACTGTGTGGATGGATGGGGTAACCAGACTGAGTCTGAGAACAAAAACTACAGAAATCCATGCGTCTTCGTGTCACTTGTGGAAGTAAGTTATACTGGGGTTTAGCCTTTTAGAGCCTGGCGGTAACTTTACATACCACCAGGTTTAACATTAAAAATTTCTACGTGGTGCCCACATTGCGTTTATGTGTTTTGTACGGATCTCAGAACAAACAGCAACTTTTGCCTTATAAAATATTAAGAGACTGGTTTTTATAACCGAAGTGGAGAGTGTTTACAGCGCGGTACGCACTGAGTCCTTATATAAAACAGATAAGCTTCGTCTTTAAAGGGTTAAGCTGCATACTGAGTATTGTGGAAAGCAAACACTGAAGCACACTACCACAACACAGTATTTGTGTGTTATCGGAGAACACCTGGCACCCTTACAGGCTATTACCTCCAGTGGTGTAAAAGTAAAGGTAAGGTTCACCCTAGAACAGGCCATGACGGCCTCGAGAGTGAGTAGAGGTACAGATCTACTCTTTTAACCCTTTAAAGACAAAGCGTATCTGTTTTATATAATGACTCAGTGCGTACCGCGCTGTAAACACTCTCCACTTCTGTTATAAAAACCAGTCTCTTAATGTTTTATAAGGCAAAAGTTGCTGTTTGTTCTGAGATCCGTACAAAACACATAAACGCAAAGTGGGCACCACGTAGAATTTTCTAATGTTAAACCTGGTGGTATGTAAAGTTACCGCTAGGCTTTAAAAGGTTAAGTTCGGCGCTTGATGGCGGTGGGTGGCTAGCCCCACGCCCCGGCCGCTTTACCCCCAGGAAAGAGACCCTGTACCCATTGTACAGGAGGCTGAGTGGGCCCCAGGGTCGGTCTGGACGGGTGAAGAAAATCTTGCCCCCATCGGGATTCGAGTGTCGGACAGTCCAGCCCGTAGCGAGTCCGAGCCGATACACCCCCTGAGCCATCCCGGGCCAACTTCCAGTGTTGTTACTCTTGTAATTCCTTCCTTTCTGACATTTTCGTCTTTCCTCGTCCCCCCCCCCCCCCCCAAGGGTGCCACAACTTGAAGGTCGCTGTGAGGTTTATTGCACCCCTGATAATGCTGAAAACTGACACGTACTTTGTCCATTAGAACACTTTTTCACGGATTCACTTTAGTTCCTGAATTCCTGAACCACAGAATTTCCAGAATATAACACAGGATTGTTAAACTTTCTACCAGCATGTCACATGCAACCATTTCACTTCTTTTGGTGGTACGTAAAAATTTTTCGCCAAAAAAAAACTGCGCATAATACCACAAATTTACAATTTATAAACTGAAATTTCTATTGGACAAGACAGTAAAATTGGTTTATGAACTCGGAAAAAGTAACTTTCTGTTCACAAATTCGATAGGCATGTGACCCTGGTATTCTACGGATACCCTGCCATCTGGTGTTGAAAGCATTTTAAGATTTCGCTGGTGGGAAGAAAAAAATAAGTCTTTGAAAACGAAAGAAGAGTTTGGTAACGAAAAATATGAAATCGCAACAACATATAAGAGTTTAATTTGATTTGGCACCAAAATGACTTAAATGTGAAACCACGTGAGACAGAAAGAATTTTAACATCACTATGACAGCTTTTCAGGTACACCTCATCCTGTCGAAAACAAACGGAATACGAAAAAACAGTACATTTTTAAGCATGCAAAGCACTTAATTTGTGTGAGTCGAATGTGTGGTCCATTCTACGCAGACGTACTGCATTGCTGAGGACTCAATTCGAAAACCTATTTCCAGCTGTCAAGTTTCGTGTAATAAAATCTGCTTTCTTCACTGCGTGACAGATTCAGGTACAAAAGAAAAAAAACTGGCGACGCTGGTGTGCCATGCTATTAGACCTACATCACTGCACACCGATTTTCTTCAGTTATTCAGTCTGCCTGCCGCATAGGCCCTATGTGTGACGTCTGGCAGCACATATGGTATAGCAGCTGCTTTCCTCGTGAAAAGAAACAAAGAGTTTCGGCAAGATCAGCATTAATAACTACACATTGTCTACAATAACGAACGTGGCACCAACGCAAAATCTTTAACCTAACGTTAATAAGCTAAACATAGACAAAAGATGCCACATTTTTGGAAACAGCTTCTGATACACATCAGAGTACTACCAGACTGAACTACCTAATTCAGACAAGTTTCCGGATTTGGATTTAAAATTAAGAAGACATTGTTTTATTTACAGTATTTATGGAACTACCGTCATTTTTACAGAACAATTAATGCCCTTCTATGCATTTTAATCGTTTTGCGGCCCGACCTAATGCAGCCCGCACGCACCAAGCTTGACACGCCTGCTATACAGAAAAAACAAGACTGCACATGTGAGAAAAAGGGAGCTTATGGCATGTCTCTGCACGTGCATGTGAGGCCTATGGTGTGTCTCTGCACGTGCATGTGACAACTATGGCATGTCTCTGCACATTCATCTGAGGCCTATGGCATGTCTCTGCACGTGCATGTGACAACTATGACGTGTCTCTGCACGTGCATCTGAGGCCTATGGCATGTCTCTGCACGTGCATGTGACAACTATGGCATGTCTCTGCACGTGCATCTGAGGCCTATGGCATCTCTGCACGTGCATGTGACACCTATGGCATGTCTCTGCACATTCATCTGAGGCCTATGGCATGTCTCTGCACGTGCACGTGACAACTATGGCATGTCTCTGCACGTGCATCTGAGGCCTATGGCATGTCTCCGCACGTGCATCTGAGGCCTATGGCATGTCTCCGCACATGCATCTGAGGCATATGGCATGTCTCTGCACGACCGCACACACGCACATACACACGTACCACGTACAGTTAAAAAACGTTCTTTGCCCCAAAAAAAAGTGCAGAAGAGATTATCCGTGTTAAAATCATAGTTCATCCCTTGACTAAAATTTCCTATTCGTCAGTGTGTGCTATTTAACGACGCTGTTAAGGGAAATAGTAAGCCTGGCGTCGGTGATAGTTAAATTATGAAGTGTTTCGAATGATAGAGTGAAATCGAAGTACTCAGAGAAAAAACCTGACCCAGTTGTACTTCGTCCACCATAAATCTCACACTGACTGACCTGGGACTGAACCCAGACCTCAGCGGTGAAAGGTCCTCGACTAATCGCCTGCTCCATGCCACAGCCCCCGTTCTTCACCAACACAGTACTGCTGCATATAAGTCCATAAAGACATACTTCCTCATTTCCGCTTTCCGCTTATTGTACGAATTCTACACGCTCACGACAAGTTTAATTTCCTGATTAAATTTTCAATGATAGATTGCATTTAAATCACACTGACTGCCTTCGAACACTTCAAACGTGCATTCACCATACATGCTTACAAGGTCTCCTGTGAAACACACATACGGCAACTTCTTTAAAAGCGCGCCGGGGCGGGGCGGGGCGGGGGGGGGGGGATAGGTGCCAACTCCAAGAAAAACAAAAATGTTCATCACAGTATAAAATTTGGGTGAGCAAAGGCGTCTCAAGGGTATTGATCGACGTACCATGGTGTCACTTTATATCAGATGATGAATGCTTTTCAACTGGGCATGCGCTATTGGCACACAGTTAAATATTAAAACTAGTGTTGAAGTGACTTATATTTCACAGCGTACACCTCCACTATCAAAAAAAGAAAGTAACACTATTCAGGTACACAGTTAGTTAGCACTCCATTTCACTGCACTCCCTTACATGTTTCGTTCCCTTAGGACCATCTTCAGGGAGACACCTACAGAATCAAAGTGTTGTTGCCAAGAATTACATTGCATGCTACACGTCCCTATTATAAAACCTATACTCTAAAACTCATAACGCATACAAAATATGCCTACATATGTCCTTTTTTTTAGGCGACAGGGGAGTGGAGAAGACTACATAACGAGGAACTTACTGACCAGTACTCATCACCACATATTATTAGGGTAATCAAATCGAGAAGAATGAGATGGGCGGGGCATGTAGCACCTATAGGGGAAAAGAGAGGTGCACACAGGATTTCTGGGGGGAGACCTGAGGGAAGGCGACCACTTGGAAGACCCAGGCGTAGATGGGAGGATAATATTACAATGGATCTTCAAGAAGTGGATTGAGCTGGCTCAGGATAGGGACAAGTGGGGGGCTCTTGTGAATGCGGTAATGAACCTCCTGGTTCCATAAAATGCGGGGAGTTTCTTGACTAGCTGAGAAACTGTTAGCTTCTCAAGAAGGCCTCTGCTGCATGGCGTTTGTTAGTTATGTCCTTGTTACATACTGCTGCATACAGTCTCTTGCTACGTCCTTCTTTAGGCCTAAGAATATTTTATACTCGCACACAGTAGTAATTCAGCAGAAGCTATATAAAACAGTACAGAAAAATAAAACACGTCGAATTTTATATCAATTTTACAGTATAGATTTTATCGCAGGGAGATGTACCGGACACTGTAATACCTGGTAGCAACACTTGGGTTCAATAAAAGCGTCTCGCTGAAGACAATCCTCATGGATTTCAATATGCAGGAATACAATAAAGTGTTAACTGATTTTAAGTAACTTGATAATGGTTCTTTCCTTTGTTATAATAACTGATGTGCCAAAAGATACATCGTAGAGTATCTGCTATCATTGTATTTAGTGTTTACATTCTCCTTTATTTCCAAGAACAAGAATCCCTTTTTCAAACCTCCTACACCGACTTTTTTAAACTTTCAAAAGCAATCTTATTTGGTCACCGGTAACAAGACTGGGATACTTCAACCATGCCAGCTCCTGAAACAATGTAATCTGTTCCCCCTTCACTTTCACACGATACTAAATCATTATCTGCCATCTGATCTCCAGTCACCTTTACAAAAACACACTGAACTTTATCATCTACACATTCCACTTTATATGGCAATCCCCTTCATTCGTCATCTTGCCCGTTACGTCACAATCAATAACTCTGAATTTTGCAGGCGCTTTACAAAAAAACTGCATTCCTTCACGAGTTTTCAAAGGTAACTAAGAAAGCGGGTGTGCCTTCCCTGCTCGGGTCGCGGGGTTTCCACAGTACCTGCTTACTTGAAGTGTTCCTTGCCCCCACGAGTCGCGAGGTTTCAAATGTAACTAAATAAAGGGATGTGTCTTCCCTGCTCGGGTCGTGGGGTTTCCACAGCAACGGTATACAGGAAGTGTGCCTTACCCCCACGGGTTGCGGGAATTCCAAGGTAAATATGCAAGTGGGTGTTCCTAGTCTGCCGTGGTCGCCGGGCACCAGAATATTGGTGTTTGTAAATTGTGATGTTGGCTGACGTTGAGATTACGACATTTTGGAACTTGAAATTCCAAAACTATTTCATTCTCTTTAGAACAGGAATTTTGTGGTCAAACTTGGAAATCTTTGCGTCACATTCAACGGCGATACAATTTGCACGCAAGCCCTCAATATGTGCAACTAAACCACACGATATATTCTGATCTGGATAGATGACGACAACATTATTTGAAATATTACGATAACACAGCACGTGTGCCCAGAATTTGTCGTGAAGAGAATTTTAACTCATTTTACACTACACTTACATTAACACACACACTACAGAAACAATATATACTGATGAAGAATTAGAACCACAGCTTAAAAGAGACAACTGCTTGTCTACGGTCTGTCCACAACATCACTGCATTTGCGCCAGTACGTTAAACCAATCAGCTGAT
This sequence comes from Coptotermes formosanus, assembly GCA_013340265.1. Taxonomy (NCBI): domain Eukaryota; kingdom Metazoa; phylum Arthropoda; class Insecta; order Blattodea; family Rhinotermitidae; genus Coptotermes; species Coptotermes formosanus. The sequence continues at coordinate 126,162 of BLKM01011919.1, forward strand.
CCCAGTGGCCGCGCGGTCTAAGGCATTGGTCTTCAGCCGAACGCTTGCTGGGATCGTGGGTTCGAATCCCACCGGTGGCATGGATGTTTATCTCTTGTGAGTGTTTGTGTTGTCAGGTAGAGGTCTCTACGACGGGCCGATCCCTCGTCCAGAGGAGTCTTACCGACTGTGGTGTGATCAAGTGAAAATAAAACAACCTCGACGCCTACTGTGAGTAGGTAGAAGAGGGAAGGACTACGAACCGAAACGTAAAACCAGTCACAATCCATTACGGAAGCCACTTGACAATTAATTATAGGCCACTTGACAATTACTCGTAGTTATTCAAACTGCGAGTTTTGAGGTTCTCTCACAGCGGTGCTACTGAAAATTAAGTCTTCTGGGATGCTTTACCTTCAAGATGTAGGCACTACAATCCCTCGAAACGTCGGTAACTACTTACCAGTCAACATGGCGTAACATCCCATAAGACTTCAATATTTCAATTCAGACAGGTGTGTCTCAGAGGTGAAACGCGTATCTTTAATTTAAAATACATTTCTAGCCATGCGCCTATTAGCTTCGTCGTGTCCGCCCGTCCGCATGGAACAACTCGTCTCTTACCAGACGGGCTTTCATGAAATTTGATCTCTGACGATTTTTCGGAAATATGTCCAGAAAATTTGCTTCATTAAAATCTGACAAGAATGACAGTACTTTACATGAAGACCAATGTACATTTATTATAATTTCTCGCTGAATTCTTCCCAGAATGAGAAATGTTTCAATTTTGTTGAAAAAATGAAAACGCACATTTTATATTCAATAATTTTTTTTTTCTGAAAATCGTGCCGTTTACGAGATAATGTAGAAAAATTTGGTACAGCCAGAGAAGCCACAGATGACAATATAATAAGGCGCATGCGCTTTGCGTGCTAGGTAACTAAGGCTACAAACACACACTCAGAATACGTAATATTTATTGCTTTTCCATGCCAACGATGGTTACGCGAACGTGCCTCAAATGTTACTTTACACGAACACTGCCTGCCTTGCCTGTAAAATCACACTTACTTCACGGTAGTTACTCACGTATATGACTACTATAAGATGAAGATGCTTAAAATACGGCTACTCCTGCCGTTAGGACTGTATACAGAACAACACACCAACTTTCCAGTTGCAAACTCAATTATTTTGAATTTACATACGCTCTAAATATACCGGTGTGGCTGTGCTGATCGTTTTATAGAAACACTAGCGTATTTTAACACAGTACTTGTATTACATAACAGCAGTGCTTATGGTAGTTCACCATGAACAAACTTGTCCTCACTGTCCTCGGTACAGGTCAAAGCCCGTGCGCATTATTTTCATTAACAAGGTCACGCAATTGGAAGGTTCTTTTACAGCCACGTTTATCAAATCCAAAGTCAGCACCATGAACTTAGAACTTCATCTCCAAGATAAATATGATCAACAGTTGGTTTACCATGATACGAAGAACAAACCACATTCCGCCCATTATTGCATCAAAATCCATGCATGCCTTTTCATTAACCCTTTAAAGGCGAAGCGTGCCTGTTTTATTGAAGTACCGCGCTGTAAACACTCTCCACCTCGGTTATAAAACCCAATCTCTTAATGTTTTATAAGGCAAAAGTTGCTGTTTGTTCTGAGATCCGTACAAAACACATAAACGCAATGTGGGCACCACGTAGAATTTTTTAATGTTAAACCTGGTCGTATGTAAAGTTACCTCGTACTCCGTTCTGTTAGAGACTGAGTCGACCCCGGAGCCATAGTGGGGGCGGAAGGATTATGTCCATGAAAAAATCGACTGACACCATCGGGAATCGAACCCGCGACCTTCCGGTTTGTAGCGCAGTGCCTCAACCAACTGCGCCACCGCGGCCCCAATTCCCCTCCCGCTAATGTCAAATAGCCCAAAGTGCAATTTGTCACTTCTAACAGTCATGTGAACAGGACAGACAGACAGACATATGAAAAGAAATACAGAGGGATACACTGAAAGGGGAACGGGTAACAGCTTGACGGAGATAAGCAGTGGCGCTGTTTGTGGCACTTCTTTTTGTGATCTCAGTGTAACATTCAGAGAGGGTTTCAGAGTTTTGTTGAAAAAATATGCATATCTCATTGCATAAAATCTTTGGAAAATGAAATGAAAGAACATGGCGACTATGTTAAACACGCTGGTTTCATACAGATCGTTGTAACAAATCCTGCATAAATCCCGGGCGATTAATTACGTACGGTGGCGCCTAGTACTTGTAGGTTCTCAGTATGGAGCTCTAGGTCACCCTGCTGGCGCCTAGAATTTTGAGGTGGCTCCTAGATTTTTGGAACATTTGTGCTCCCTGCGTTATAAATCTTAAATGAAAATTGAGTGTTGACACGTTACAAACGCATCTTAAAATTGTGTAGAAAACATTCAGATCACGGTTTTGCTACTTTATGGTATACAGCTGTGAGAATGTAACTTGGGTTTTTAAGTCTGCACACACAGTCACGCTTGTCGTCTCATGAAAATGTCACACCAAAAATTTTGGAACGCATGAAATGCACGACATTATAAACCTTTCAAATCTACAAGAAAAATTAAAACACGCCGCACGGCGCACACTTATTTTTAATGAAGGTCAAACTTGTGACGTTTCTGAGAATTCTGGCACAACTCTCTATTTGTAATTTGTACGAACTGTTTACTGACTTTGCAGTGATACTGTGGACAGTCAGAGGATTACATACAGAAGCCAAACCAAGTTACCATTAAAGGCTGCCCAAGCATCAGTGGTGTAGTAAACTGCAACTTCCCGTCAACCTCAAAAAAACAAAGAAAAACAAGAAAACATACCAAAAAAGAAAAATTAATACATCACAACTACTGCATTCCATAACACCCATCCATCCCACCAACCCAAGAACAAACAATAAAAAGAGAACTTAAAAAGCAACTCAAAAATTTTCACACAGTTTAGCTTGCACATGCAGTTACCTTCTTGGCGTAAAATCAACTAATGCCCTAAATATTCCTATATATATATACACATACACATATGCACAAAGAAATAAGCTGGACACTCATATACCCCCCCCCCCAAAATATCATATATACACACACATTCATACGCACGCACGCACGCACGCAACAAAATATGCCCTACACAGCACACAAGGGATTTTATGTTTAACATAACCAGAAGGTGACAATATCCTGTAACAATTTGCAAATGCCAAGTCTTTGAACCCTATCTTCATTCTTCTTGACAGCCTGACCCATACTGCGTATGTCAAGCAGCTTACATAAAAGTTTAAGCATTTCTGTATTTTAAGGGTTTAAAGTCTCAATGGCATTGCACATATCTATACCGAAATTCCAGGACAGTGCCTTAAAATATGCCCTACCAACTCTGCATTTCGCATAACACTGCCCTGCGGGCAGGCAAAAAAGGACAGCAACAAAGAAACAATTTATAAATTGAAGGGCATAAAGTTTATGTACTTTAAAGTGACAAATTACGGTTACCACATATCCATCACAAGAAAACAGGGCATTTTTCCACTTGTCGACCGTAAGAAGTAGGCTATGTCGGTGAAAAAGCAAGTTAAAAAAGAGCCCACATACAATTTTGGTAAATAAAAGTCCCATTCGAAGTTCTTCTGCAAATACTAATTTTAAATGTCATGGGTACGAAATTGAGAGCGAGACGTTCTTTAAGCAGGTTTTTCAGTGAGTCGCAGCTGCTCAGAATTCGCTCGATACTCCGCATGCTGAACTCGCATGTTTTTTAATTCAATGATAATACAATGTTAAAATTACGCATTTCTTTAAAAAGTAACCGAAGTATTTTCTTTCCATTTTCAGTACCATGAAAATACGCAAAATATTTGAGAAATAACAAATAGTCAACCACCAGAACATTTCTACAAATTAAAATAAAACGCCCAAACAAAAATTTTGGGTCGAAACAGAGGGCATGGCCGAAGGACAAAAAATGTATGACGGCCCTACCATAAACCTTCTGCTGCAGGCAAACAATTCAAGAACTAGCCTACGGTAATGTTTAACCTTCCTATTACAATGAAAAATGTTCTTCAATGAATATAACGCGTGTAAATCCTGCACGCTGTACTTCTTTGTGCAACTTCGTCTCTAAACCTTCAAAGAGTTCATACACAGTCACTTCCTGTTTCTCTCTCCCTTTTCTAGAGTATGCACAGTAGTTTTTATAATCTGCAAGACCACTACCACCATTTGCTACAACCCCATTTTATTAAGAGTCTCAGTACTGGTTGGCACAAATTTCAGCTGTCCTTCTCCTACCACAGTGATAGGTGCCAAGAGCTAATTAATTACGACAGGTGGAGTAGATGACAGGTCGCGTTACACAGTTTAATTAAAATAATGAAGGCAAGGTTGCCTTCATCAGGGTCTTAATAGGTATGCACTCGCGTCAGCAAGGAAGTGCGTGTTACTGAAAACACAACGCACTTAATGACTCCGGAATAAATATGCAAAAACTCGTGTCCACCATTGCGTCAGTGCTTCGAACTTCACGAAATGCATGTCCGATAAAAGTGCCTTTGATTTCTGTGACTGTCAGGATATGGATGTAGTCCTTCTACCATTATGATAAAGCATATAATCACCAATTATTAAAATTAACAGAAATATCCCCAAAAACAAGTGACAGATGCTAAAAAAATTCGTGCCAATGGCTCCAGTCCCTGGCGCTGTTTGTGTACTGCAATCTGCAATACTTGGCGAATGATTTGCAAAATTCAAACACTGACGATGGTGGCAGGTAAGACACTGTGCTTCAGAAATCTAATTTCAGCTCCCTACAAACTTCTCTTACAGAAGAAGCTACTAATAAAGAATCGTTGCGTTCATTTATAAACACACCACCATGTTTCTTGCTGCCTCAAGTCTTCAAATCATTTGATGCAGCCAGTGACATGGTAGGGCGTTATTATGTAGAAGCTTCCAGTCTTGGGTCACCTACATTTTGGGACGGTTCAAGCAAATTTCTGCATATTGAACCACAAACTTTTCCTCGCATCCTCTTTATTATTATCACGGTCTTAACAGGCATAAATAAATGGTGTCAGCGGAAAATGAATCTCAGCAGCACCATTCCTAAATGAATGATCCTGCCTGAATTCTTTGGCACTCACGGGGGAATTGCAAATTTCAGATGTAGATATTTCACTGACTTTTGAGAGACTGAGGAAACACCGCGTTTCATCATCCGTGATAACGTTCCGGAAAAATGCAGTCATACTGTTGAGTCCACTACACTGTTACATTGTTTTGCCATCAATAGACTTAGTATAATATTCCGGCTTATGAAATGTACCTATCAACCCCCTACTGAGGGCACTGGGGTAACACCCACCCAAATTCTAACTTCCTAGCGTCGACACAATTTCAGTTTCAACGTCTAAGTTTTCTGGAAGATATGGTACATACGGTGACTAGCAATAAAGTGAAATATTTTTAAAAATACTGTCAAGAAATCAAACAATATTTTAAGGCACTTTTAAGCACATGCACCTGGAATGACCGACGAATTATTAACGGTAACCCAGTAACATTCCTGGATCAGTCATGAGTTTATGGCCAAAAGTATATAGCTATTTCTGGACTTATATTTTTCAGTACTTTGTAATCAAATAACACGTTATTAACCCCGCATGTATAATTCCTGTACTTAATATTGCAACCCGTGTTCAATTTCAAGGCCAACCTGACACAGCGTCACAAACATCAGCTTTACGCGGACTGTAGCATGTGGAATGTCATTCACTATTTGCCAATTGCCCACTAAACTAAAAAAAAAAAAATCGGCATAATCTGGCAAAGTCTGAAGGAAAACAAGAGAACATTCCACTACAGTGACAAACTGTGGCACAAAAATTCCCTTACCATTCATTACTAATTAATGCAAGGACTTACGAAGTTCACCCTATAACCTGCCACAAAGGCACAGACGGGCCGTAGAGGTATGGCTCTACTCCTTTAACCTCGGCGCTAGATGGCGGTGGGTGGTCAACGCCACGCCCCGGCCACTTTACCCCCGGGAAAGAGACTCGGTACCTATTGTACAGGAGGCTGGGTGGGGCCCCGGGGCCGATCTGGACGGGTGTGGAAAATCTGGCCTCCACCGGGATTCGATCCCCGGACCGTCCAGCCCGTAGCCAGTCACTATACCGACTACGCTATCCCGGCATATATGGCAGGTCTTATACTTTGTAATACGCAATTCTACGAGGTACTAAACATAACAATTAGGATTACAACTCAATAAAGACGTAAATGACAGCTGTTAACTTCTTGCAAATTTAGAAGTGTTTGTTTACCTGTACAGCAGGTGCAAAAAGAGGGTAACGGGCAGTCAACGTTTCCAGTTGTTAGGCACGTGTTATCATACACCAAGCAATCAATCTTTGTAACAGTACTGATTATTTGCTACGCGTAACTAGGAACACACAGATAACCAAAACCAGACAAGCAACAACTAACTACACCCGATACAGTAAATGCTTACCACAGCAGGAACTTGTCCAGGTATCAGAGGCTGACCAGGTGGGGTCAACCCCATTTGCTGCATCAAAGCATTCTTCAAGGCAAGATGATTTCGTCCATTGATCAGCAACTGATCTTTTAGGTGTTGTGGCGGATGGAAGTACTTGCATGGCGGCTTCTCCCGGTTACACCGACCCTGTAAAGGAAATTGCAAATGATACACGGAAAAATTACAACAGCTGTTTGCAGTATGCAAGTGATCTATTCGTTCTGTTATCCAAATGTACAGAGATTTTTAGTTCCCCCGTACGTGCTACATGTCTCGCCCATCCTCCTTTATTTACTCTTGCTCATAGTACGCTGCGCAAGCCCAACGTGAGCACTGACCTAGTCCAGGACCTCGCGTCTGGCAGGTTCGTAGCGTCACAAGACGAAAACATCGTATTATGTGCAATTCCTTATGCATCCTCTCTCTCGGGTCCAATATTGCCCTCAGCTCTGCATTTTCCCTTAATTTTAAACAGTAAATTTCCCACCCATTCAAAACAACAGATAAAATTACAGTTTGGTATATTTTAACTTTACACATGCATATTGGAAATGGGAATACACATTTCTCAACTGCATGACAGCAAACAGTACCCGAATTTAATCTGCTCTAAATTTCTTCCTGGATGTGATTTCTTGGCAATGTTTTCAGCCAGCTCTGCAGTTTCTCTACCAATCCCCCAATGCACGATTCCTTCATCTTACCCTAATGTATTAAGGTACGTAACTTCAACTGATGCCTGTCAGATCGGCCTCGACAGTGTTATTAAATGAATGTGAAGGTGAAGGGAAGTGGAAGTGAGGTGAAGGTGTATATCATATCATATACACTGAAGTCTCTCCCAGCACTACCTGCTACCCCTCCCAGGCCCGCCCTTCCGTTAACCAACCACTCGTCTCGAAGTACTCCTCTAATTTTCTGCACCGTTGCCCTCATGCTTTTTCGCAAGCTGGGCGGTCCCTGGAGGAACTCAACAATAACTCTGTTCTAGTTAGGGGGCTGTCCAAACTTCTGCAGTCCTTAATTCGTCCTGTAAAGGTGGGTGGCTGCACGAAATTAGAAATAATGGAGGGACCTGTACCAGAAACTGTGTTAATATCTTTATTTCGCTGAGCCCTGGGGGCTCACCCCGCCTTTTATTCTATGGTATTAGGAGGCGGGGTCTCTTTCACAGCGGGTAAATCGGCCAGGAAGTAAAGATGACCGCTCAACTCCATACAGGGCCAACGTTAAGAATGAGTGGCTGTTCCTTCACGGCGGACCTATGGGGAAAATGTCACTTAACCTTCGGGCTGACACTGTGCTGAACACGCCTGGCGTCGTCACCACCACTGAAGCACAACCCGCAGTGTGACAGTTATTGGAATTTACAAAATACACAAACCTCCTGAATGGTCAGTAATTAAGGTGTCGGACTAATCTTTTAACAAAGCGTTTTCACTGTTGGACTCTATTTAACTGCTATATCTAGAATGTAAGTATGCGCTTATGTAAAGACTAAATTCTCAAACGATGCGGTTCTGCTGAGATATGTACTGATTTCGTGTAACAGCCCTGATATACAGGCAGATTACACTCACAAAGTCCCCGTCATTTTGCATGACAGTCTTCAGCGCGGATCTCACAAACCTTACGGCCCTCTTACCTCAGTCACATGATTGCAGCTGCTACGTAAGCAGACGGATACTGGCACCTCCACCGCGCTGACTGCAGAAACACACTGACCTACGCGCGCACGACTTCGCGCACTCTCCCGACCTGTGACTTTGGCCTAGGCTGGCTGACGTTATCTGCGCCTGAAATTACTCCTGCTATACCTAATATGACGTACCAGAATCCTTCTAGATAAGCTAACAGCTCAGGTGCCAAATAAATTCTCCACCTTTCAGTGAAACCAAAGGTTCCCAGCCGTGTCACAAGAGCCAGCCACTGGTTCTTGTCCTCAGGCAGAAAAATCGCGTCGCCCCCGCCCCCCCGGGTTTCTGGTTGAATTTTGACTGGACCTACTACTCTCCCACCCACGTTTAAATTTTCTGAGTGGTGTCGTCTCTTCGGGTTTCTCGCCAAAATTAGGCATACATTTCATATCTCTCCCATGCACACTAAATGCGCCACCCTTCTCATTCTTTGGATTCGTGTCTTCTGGGATGCGACATCGTGTCGTTTGGTGAGTGGTTCCCGACGTTTCAAGGAGACACCCTGGACTGTCTGACACTCGAAGATAAAGGCGTTTTGTCCCTTGGAACGTCGGAAATCACCCACCAAACAACACGGCGTCACATCCCAAAAGACGTGACTCCTCAGCAACACTGCTGTGAAGAACATCAAATTTCTCTTCCTTTAGGTCATCAGCTTTTAACTACCCGAAAACAAACTCGCCCGAACATAATTTGACCGTGAAAATACGGTACGACCTACAGTTCCCCAAAACTGCTGGTAACATTCTAGCACAACGTATCATTTGACCTTAGAAAAATATAAGTAGGTTAAACAATTCATTTTTAGCACAGAGCTGAACATGTGTTGTTCATTTCCCAGCCATCTGCCCGTTGTGTCCACGGGCCGCACAAGTATATTTCGCAGTGTGTGTGTGTGTGTGTGTGTGTGTGTTTTTTTTTTTTGGGGGGGGGGGGGGTATTTGAGCGACGATCCTGTTTAGATGCGAACACCTACTGCAAGGTTCATAAAAGATGTGATGGTTTAAGCACAACATAAGGTGAAACAGATTACGATTCGTTTCTACCAGTTTGAATACTCAAGCCCGTACACTACCGTTCAATAAATGTATAAATATGCCAGAAATGGTGTCTGCATACGCCTGTCATCCAACGATGACACGTACTGATCCGCAATTGCGTTCTTCATGTAGATTCTGGCATCAGACACAGTTTGACAAATAAAAAGTAATTATCTTACCCCGTGTGGTGACCCGTTGTGTTTTCTAACAAGCTACGCAACCAGAAGTACCTTCTTCGCTAATGCGACACAATTTTCTTGGTAAAACAAATTCTTTTTGTTTACAGTAACTATGCAGTACACGTTTCTGCTCTTTACTAAAACCACCATCAGGCTAAACCACTATAAAAACGTATAAAAGTAGCCTTGTATCTCACATCGGGGCCGGGAAATCGTACCGTAATGCGACTGGTCTACGGACTGGACGGTTCCGGCGTTCGAATTCCAGCAGGGGACACCGGCTTTCTTTCTCCAAAACCGTCCAGACCGGCTTGGGGGCCCACCCAGCCTCCCACTCAATAGGCACCGGGGTTCCTTCCCGGGAATAAAGCGGCCAGGACGTGAAGCTTACTGATCACCCCATCTAGAACAGAGGTTAAGAACGAGTGGAGATATACGTCTACTCCCCCCTACATGCCCTTTTTATATCATGTTTGATGTGGCAGTTACATCTCACAGCTGCAAACGTTCACAGTTGGGAAGTTACTGAACGTGTACACACGAAGACGACGAAGAAATAAATCTGCTAGGCACTGGACTTTATCGGGGGAGTCTGTTACATCCAACTTGGAAGCGCATCTGACAGGCAGTAGCAGACATTAACGACGACCGTGGGCAGAACCAACATGCCACGTGTACTGTTCAAGGCTTTCCCACTCCATGTGAAAACAAACATTGAAACTGACCACACAACTTAACACAAAATACGTCAATTCAACCCCACTATCGATAATCGTTCTCGAAACACAGAACACGTCAATTCAACCCCACTATCGATAATCGTTCTCGAAACACAAAACACGTCGATTCAACCCCACTATCGATAATCGTTCTCGAAACAAAAAACACGTGAATTCAACCTCATTATCGATAATCGTTCTCGAAACAAAAAACACGTCAATTTAACCCAACTATCGATAATCGTTCTCGAAACAAAAAACACGTCAATTTAACCCAACTATCGATAATCGTTCTCGAAACACAAAACACGTGAATTCAATCCCACTATCGATAATCGTTCTCGAAACACATAACATGTCAATTCAACCCAACTATCGATAATCTTCTCGAAACACAAAACACGTTAATTCAACCCCACTATAGACAATCGTTCTCGAAAGTTACGAAAGAAAACTTTTCAAACAGAAAAAAAAGTGAACATTTTTGAGAAAAACTTCCAGTGTAATCAATCGAAATTCGGGCGAATATTTCATAAAGAGAATCAACATACCCACCAACAAATGTACTTAATAAAATACAAGTTCCAACATACATTAAATTCCTGCACGTTTCTACTCCGGGGTGCCATTCTCAGAGAGTTTCAGAACAAAGGACTATAAGCCCAACACGGTATTTTAGGTATTACACTGCCCGTACTGAAATGTTTAAAATTCTAAAATGTATAAAATATATAAAAATTGTAACAATTATACATGAAATTGATGAGAATTTTATATATATTTAGAATTTCAACATTTTAAACATTTCAAACCGGGCCGCGTAATACCTAGAATAGCACGTTGGACCTGTACTCGTAAGTTCTGTAACTCCCTAAGGATGGCACCCCTGTGCCGAAACACGTAGAGTTTTAGTAATTATGAATTTATTGAGTGCATCTGTTGGTGGATATAGTGACCGTAAGAACAAGCAGATTATGAATAAGATACAATTTCACAAGGACGTTTTAATAAATTTTGAACGACTCAACGTTCACTCAATCAAATATAGTAAATACAAATACGATTAGTGTACTTCCTGGGCAACCCTGACTTGAGAGGGTGGATCTCTACATTCCAAGTAGACGATTTTTAACTTCCGCTTCACAGAACGACAGACAGCATGACACGAGGCGATTTCACAGCTTTATGGGCAACCCTCTCTTTTCCAGACACTGAGCTTCAGTACCTAGGTTAATTTGAGAGGCCGGACACAGGACGTACTCCTATAATCCTTACACGAGTTGCAAGAGGTACCCAACCTACAGTTACGTCGTTTCAATACAGTTTTTAAGCATTAACTACACGAGTGTTTAAAACACACTGTAATTCTGATCAGGCTTTGCAAAGACAAATGAGGACACAGATTAAGGCCAGGCGAACAATGAAAGTCGAATGTCCCGATCCCCCGCCATGGAACGGTTATTTTGGCCGTGTTGGTGGCGGGAAGTTGCGGCATATTAACACTCCTGATACGTATTTGGAAGGCCCTGGGTTCAAACGCGAAGACCAGCTACCATGCGTTTCTTTTTGTAGTCTTGCACTATCACTCCACGCAAATTGTAAGACAACGGGGACATAAAAAATTAGTTTACAACCTAATATGTATTATTTTACCAACGAATTAGTCTACGGCCGATCCCAGTGGCGGCGTGGTCTAAGGCGTAGGTCTGCGGCCGAGCGCTTGCTGGGATCGTGGGTTCGAATCCCACCGGGGGCATGAATTTTTTTCTCTTGTACAGTGTTTGTGTTGTCAGGTAGACGTCTCTGCGACGGGCCGATCCCTCGTCCAGAGGAGTCCTACCCACTGTGGTGTGTGTCTGAGTGTGATCAAGTGAAAATAAACAATCTCTACATCTACTGTGAACAAGTAGGTAGAAGAGGGAAGGACTACGAAACGCAAAAAAAAAAAACAATTCGTCTACAACCTGTTCATGCCATATACACTCCGACGCCCACTCTACATTATACAAAGACATTAAACTTCGGCTTATAACATGCAATGAACGCACAGAGGGGGAGTAGAGGTACAGCTCCACTCTTTCTTTAACCTCTGCATTAGATGGGGTGGGTGGTTAAAGCCACGCACCGACCGCCTTACCACAGGGGCAAAGACCCGGTACCCATCCTAGAGGAGAAGGGACGGGACGCCGGGCCGGGCTGTACCGGTACTGAAAATCTGGCGCCCACCGGGACTACATCCCCCGGACCGTTCGACATTATACGGTACACACAATGGTACAAACGTATGTATACAGTTGTCCCTGTCGACGCCATGAGGGCATATAGGGGGAAGCAGAGTTATAGCTCCACTCATTCTTAACCTTGACGCTAGATGGAGGTGAGTGGTCAACGTAACGCCGCGGCCGATTTGCCCTTCCCACCGAATATAACACTGGTACTCATTAAACAGGAGGCTACGCGGATCCCAGAGCTGGTATGGACGTTTCGGAGACAAGAAAAATCTCCCTCCACTGCCAGAACTCGAACCCCGCATCGTCCAGCCGGTAGGCTTGTCACTATAGACGGCGCAATGCCGACTCTCCCTACACGCTACAGATAGCGCCATTAACCTTTTAAAGCCTAGCGGTAACTTTACGTACCACCAGGTTTAACATTAAAAAATTCTACGTGGTGCCCACATTGCGTTTATGTGTTTTGTACGGATCTCAGAACAAACAGCAACTTTTGCCTTATAAAACATTAAGAGACTGGTTTTTATAACCGAAGTGGAGAGTGTTTACAGCGCGGTACGCACTGAGTCCTTATATAAAACAGATACGCTTCGTCTTTAAAGGGTTAAACAAAGTACAAATAACAAATAAAACAAAACGGTACGTTCTGTGTTCCTTAATGTTAAGCGACTATATCCGTCGCGGTGGTATGGCCAAAGATGCAGGTTTTGCCATAGTGAGATCCCCCAATGTAGGTGTGATTCTCAGGGGTACGCGGCCGGGGAATGGGGAAGAAACTTTAATCTTCAGGAAACATTCGGCTTCATCCTAATCACTCTTCCTCCTCAATTATCAAGTCCCTTCGCTTCTGGTAATACTGTAAGGGGCCGGGCGTCGGGCGGACACAGTTCACTTAGAGACGAGAAGCAGCTTACAAACACACTACAGTCCTAGTGGCCGATCCCACACTCTTTCAATAAAACTATCTTCCACTAAGGTGTCCAGTGACAGCTTACTGGCGTCGGGCAATTCAGCAACACCGGAAGTCCGACGGCTTACTGGCGTCGGACAATTACGGAATACCAGAGGTCCCACGGCTTACTTCCGTCTGACAATTCGGCAATACCGGAAGTCCCACGGGTTTTTGGCGTCTGATAATTCGGCAATATCGGGAGTCCCACGGCTTACTTCCGTCTGACAATTCGGCAATACCGGAAGTCCCACGGCTTTTTTGCGTCTGATAATTCGGCAATATCGAGAGTCCCGCGGCTTACTTCCGTCTGACAATTCGGCAATACCGGAAGTCCCACGGCTTTTTTGCGTCTGATAATTCGGCAATATCGAGAGTCCCACGGCTTACTTCCGTCTGACAATTCGGCAATACCGGAAGTCCCACGGCTTTTTTGCGTCTGATAATTCGGCAATATGGAGAGTCCCACGGCTTACTGGTGTGTGACAATTCGACAATATCGGACGTTCCACCGTACCACAGTGGGACATCAATTTCTCATGACACTTCCATGAATGAATCGGAGTTCTTCAGTCCCTGCTGAGCCTTCTATAACCCCCAGAACAACAAATGTGCTAAGCATTTCCGAACCGCGTCAACTGACCATCTTGCGCTTGGTCTCCTGCTGTAACGCAGTGCGAAAGAAGACAGATTTTGATGGTCTATAATTACAGACCACATAAACTAGGTGCGTTAAAACGAGGGCTACCTAATCAAAGTACGGGTATCCCTCGTTTTACGCACCTATGTGTTCCTGAGAAAGTGGGCGCAAATCAAAAAGGCGTAAATAAAAAATAATGTTAAAGTTCACCCTAGAACAGGCCACAAAGGGAGGTACACGTATAGCTATACCCATACACGACCCCGCCTTAGAACGGCGTGAGTAGTCAGCGCCACGCCCCGGTCGCTTTACCCTGGCAACTGTACAGGAGACTGGGGGGGGGGGGGGGCCAGGGCCAAAATGATGTTCCCTTAAGAAATAATGGACCAGGTAGGTATTAGGGGTAATTATACCATGACAGCCTGTTCATATGGGGCCTACGTACACGTATTTATTATATTACAATTGCGTTACTGATATTAACCTTTTAAAGCCTAGCGGTAACTTTACATATCACCAGGTTTAACATTAAAAAATTCTACGTGGTGCCCACATTGCGTTTATGTGTTTTGTACGGATCTCAGAACAAACAGCAACTTCTGCCTTATAAAACATTAAAAGATTGGTTTTTATAACCGAAGTGGAGAGTGTTTACAGCGCGGTACGCGCTGAGTCCTTATATAAAACAGATACGCTTCGTCTTTAAAGGGTTAATACAGCAATAACGAAATAATATTACATTTTAGCCAATATAAACTGAAACGGAAACTGTGGAAAACTTGTGTATACTTGTCACGGATGGTATGTGTTCTACATCGCCGCTACCACGGATGACTAAGTTAACTCCTTCACAACTTAGTCGGTATGTAATCTGCTCTAAGACTGTTGGTGCAGTCCGGTTATGGTTTCAGTTGTGCCAGTATCATACAGGCAGGTGTGATGATGGTTAGGTTAGGTGACGTGTCATTTGTCGTCGTGCCAGTTTATCTGTTCCTGCAATGTTCGTAGTTTCTACGCTTGTCACAGATGGTAGGTTTTCAATATCGCCGTCACGGATGATTAAATTCACTCTCACAGGCTTTTCAACGCAGTCACTTTACTACCCACAGATCATGCATATTACTACCGTTAAGACTACTGCTGTGGTTATTCGTCATCGTGTCAGTTTTTTGTTCTTCGATTGGGTGCGCCATCTCGGCGTCTGTACGTGGAACAGAAGTAATAAAGGCAAACAAATCGCGTGGTCTGAACTTCTATCTGACGTATGACAAAAATGGCGGGTGTACAGTGGCTAAGGAGTTCCAGTGAGCGCACAGCCTACCAGTTTTGTTCTGTGCCGTGAGTTTCGGCCACGTTCGGCAGCGTCCTACCGCACAGCCAGCCGAAAAACGTTAAACCGAAAATGAGTGCGTAAATTAAAAAGTGGTGTAAGTTGGCAAAGAGGCGTTAAAGAAGAAAGGCGTAAAAGAAGGGATGTCTGTATTTTTATAAACATGCAGGTATGCATCAGAAGATGACATTCAAACAGATCTAATAAAAAAACCCCACTTTTGAGGGCAGATGGATTAATAAGACTTCGAATAAGATCAGAGGCTGGGTCTTGCTCAACTGCCCCCCCCCCCCGGGCCCCAGAAGTAAGAACTGTACAGAGTCCTTGTGTTTCGTTGTAAGAATAAGAACACAGTGGTAGAACTGCCAACGGAGAGGCCTTTCCCCCATTTTTCTCAAACATCAGCTATAAAAGATAAGAATTAAGCACAGACCGACATATTCCCCCCATCACTCGCGCGCCGTATCCATTAACGGAGTAACTAACGCGCAATCAATACCTCTTACTCGAGGGTGCGCTACATTTAACCCAACGAGAGGTCCGTTATAATCACCTACGGGGCTTAAGACGCTGAGCGAACTTTAATGTGTTCCATGTCCGTGCACTATATTATACAAAAAACTTTAAACACCAACAAATGCACAAAGAGTTTTTTCTCGTCAATTATAACACACTCCTACATGTTTCGACCCTGCTGGGTCATCTTCACGGAGAAACCTTCCGTTGTCGTCACACTATGTTGCACTATACAGTTTAGCGGGACTGCACTGTGCACAGTCAACAGCACATTCCCGCTAAACTGTATAGTGCAACATAGTGTGACGACAACGGAAGGTTTCTCCGTGAAGATGACCCAGCAGGGTCGAAACATGTAGGAGTGTGTTATAATTGACGAGAAAAAAACTCTTTGTGCATTTGTTGGTGTTTAAAGTTTTTTGCTGAGCGAACTATTCGGGTGGATTCTTCTCACCGCGATCGAACAAACACTCACAGAACACAGAAACGTTAAAAAAAATGATCCCATTAAACTCAGCAAGTTATGATACTTACCACATAAATTTCAGAATGAAATGCGCAATAGTATGTGAAATAAAAACATGGCCGAAGTCGGAGCATAATGATTATATCGTTATATCGGCAGTCTAAAATAACTGAACATATCAGCGCAATCAACACTTCTACAATGATAATTATCATTTAGATGTAGGTACTGACTGAATGACACAATCGTTAATGTTACTTTCCTGGTAGTTTGGTGTGAAAAAGCGTTAAGAAGACAATCTAATAATCTGGATTATCCGGAAAGCAACGGTTCGAGCACAAGAACACAAATTTAACCTTTTAAAGCCTAGCGGTAACTTTACGTACCACCAGGTTTAACATCAAAAAATTCTACGTGGTGCCCATATTGCGTTTATGTGTTTTGTACGGATCTCAGAACAAACAGCAACTTTTACCTTATAAAACATTAAGAGATTGGTTTTTATAACCGAAGTGGAGAGTGTTTACAGCGCGGTACGCACTGAGTCCTTATATAAAAGATACGCTTCGTCTTTGAAGGGTTAAATGACTGTAAAACAAATAATACTGTGGCTATTTGCGAAGTAAAGAACACACGGCACGAATTTATGCGAAAAAATATTGGTTCGCCGACTAAAAGGTAAAGCAGTCCCATTACAAGCCTGGACAGGCCCTGAGGGTTCCAGGAGGTTAAGGCTCCCAGATTTCTAGACAATCGGCACATGAAGGTGGTCAAGTTGTCAGCCTTACGCACCAGCCGCCTTTACCCCCCAGGAGAAATTCCTGGTACTCATTTCTGTTAGAGGCTGAGTCGACCCCAGGGCCATAGTGCGACCGACAGTATTATGCCAATGAAAAAAAAAATATCCAATGACACCATCGGGAATCGAACCCGCGACCTGCCGGTTTGTAGCGCAGTGCCTCAACCAACTGCGCCGACCTAATCTACTTATTGTCTCACAGCTTATCCTAGGGTTACAAATCAGACGTGTACAAATGTTCCAAAAATCTAGACGCCACCTCAAAAATTCTAGACGCCCGAATTGGTTACATGAAGCGTGCTCAACACGGGAGGACTCAAAATACATTAGGCGTCGAGGTAAAAAAATATAATTGCAACGATGACATGACGCCGGGGTTTGTACACCCCGTTCTGTTGGTCTATTGACGTCTTACAGTCTTCTATTGCCAACAGCACCACCCCACTTCCGGTCTCTCTCAATGACATGCAACAGTCCATAATCTAGGTCTCTTTCTATAAAATGATAGCGAAAGAAGCCAATAAATGAACTCGCCCAGACATCAATGGAGGATTCTGGTGGTGGCGGTGGAGGTGACGGTGGTAGGGGTTCTAGATTGTTGACTCCCACATCCCTGTTCATTAAAGTCTCAACCTGTTCGCGAATTGTCGCACAGTCTTAAGTCGCTTCAGCAAGTATATACAACTTTAACCCGTCTGTTGCCGAGTGGGGTAACTCAGTTACCCCAGTGGTCCAAATTTCCCGAGTTTGGTAACAATGCACGTCCATATTAGCACAAGACTTTTTGTATTTGCTCATTAGCACTCACTATGGTAGAAAAACAAAGCTGTAGTGCAGGAGAATCAATTTTGAGTCGATTAAACACTAAGTTTGGCCGGTGGGGTAACTCAGTTACCCCACTCGGTAATGCGTGTAACAAGACAAGAGACAAGAGAATATTCTTGTGTGAGGCAAACAAATCGGTGGCCTCACAGAATATTTATGGAGCTAACTGACATTGGTGCACTCAATAGCTATGTAATTTGGACGGAGAAATATCCCCAGTGGAATATTGAAAATTTGAGCAGGAGAAAACTTTTCCTAATTCAACTCGCAAAACATCTTGCTCTCCCCAACATGAAGATACGTTTGGCTCAAAACTTTCACAGAAACATTCTGAACAGCATCAGGCTTTCTGCAGGGGCTTTATTGGAACCAGATGACTCTGTCAACACAGAAGATGCACCGACACAAAGCTGCCTGTCGTCAACACTGCCTACGGGGATGAGGTGCAGTTTTTGTAGTAGGAAAAGGGAGGGAAAAACGAGAGTGATGTGCTGCAGTTGCAAAAAACCTGTGTGCAATGACCATCGCAGTAAGGAAACTATGGTGAAGTGTCTTGATTGCGACGAAAAAGGAGGACATTAAAATTTATTTTTGTACGATTCAGAAATTTTGTAAATTTTAAAAATTTAACCATTTTGTAATTTCAATTTATTCAATTATATTATGTACAAAGGATTTGACATTCATTCCATAAACTAAAACCCATTCACATTTGAATTTTATCGTTATTTTCCTTGTGTAACTCATAAAATCCCAATAAAAAGCGTGTGGGGTAACTCAGTTACCCCACTCGGTCAAGAGTGTTACAACGGGGGGTCGGCAACAGACGGGTTAATTTTAAAACGAACTGATTTACTCCGGTAATGTTTCAGTTTGTTACAAATGATTAATGCTGTCACAGTGTAAGCTTACGTGCGCTCAGAAGCGAACAACAACAAATTGTTTTGAATGTGTTCCAAAAAAAAGTAAACTTGCCGGCACCTAAGGACACACAGTGCGCATGAAACTGTCAAAACCAGGAATTTATAGCGCTTCAGTTCGCAACGGAAACCGCAGTCATTTCAATATCTTCATTTAAGACGCAATGTACCAACCCGGGCTGACAAAGATCCGTGTCGTAAAGTCCCGCATCCGGTGTCAGCCTAACTGGAATGGTTCTACAGGCACCTGCGCTGCTGCCTACATTTCATCTCGCAATAATCCTACGTTAAAGCGCTGTTGTCACTAACACCAGTCATTTCTCACCCTTAGAAACACCACAAGCCGATCTCCGCGGCGGCGAGGTCTAAGGCGTGGGTCTGCGGCCGCTCGCTTGCTGGGATTGCGGGTTCGAATCCCGCTGGGGGAATGGCTATCCGTTTTTTTTTGTGTGTGCTGTGTGTTGTCAGGTAGAGGTCGCTGCGACGGGCCGATCCCTCGTCCAGAGGAGTCCTACCGACTGTGGCGTGTCTTGAGTGCAAGCAACGGCAACGATAACCTGTACATGTACAGTGAGTAGGTAGACAAAAGGTCAGGACAAAGAAAGAAAGAAAGAAAGAAAGAAAGAAAGAAAGAAAGAAAGAAAGAAAGAAAGAAAGAAAGAAAGAAAGAAAGAAAGAAAGAAAGAAACGAAGGAAGGAAGAAACAAAGAAAGAAAGAAAGAAAGAAAGGAAGGAAGGAAGAAAGGAAGAAAGGAATAAATAAATAAATAAATAAAGAAAGAAAGAAAGAAAGAAAGGAAGAAAGGAAGAAAGGAAGAAAGGAAGAAAGAAAGGAAGAAATAAAGAAAGAAAAGAAAGAAAGGAAGAAAGAAAGGAAGGAAGAAAGAAAGGAAGGGAAGAGAGAAAAAGAGAGAGAAAGAAAGGAAGGAAGAAAAAGAAAGAAAGAAACGCCACGAGTCAACACGCGCCCATAAAATAAAAACTACACTCCGTGACAAACACCTACTGTGCATGTTACACCCTTCTCGGATACGGAACTAGCAGCAAGTCCCTTCGCAGGGCCGGTGTATTTCTGCCAGACTACACAGAGTCACGCCGCAGAATACTGTAATTTGCGCATTCACCGCCATGAGAATTCTAATCTGCACCTTTTGAACAGCTCGCGAAAAAAACTACCGGGTATATCCACGATCCTTTGCGGGGGGGCACTTGGAAGAACTAGGCGTGGATGTGAAGATAATACTAAAATGGGTCTGAAAGAGATAGGAAGGGGCGGACTGACTGATCCAGCTCACGGTACGTACAGGTGGCGGGCTCTTGCGAAAACGGTAATCAACCTTCGGGTTCCATGAACTGCGTACTTTGACTCGCTGGAGAACTATCAGCTTCTCACGAAAGGCTCTGCTCAACGGAGTTATATAAGGGATCGGGGAAAGCAAAAAAATAATTTGACTCCATATTTACTTCAAATAAACCACACATAAAACGCCTTACATAAAGCCTCCGGCATGACCAAGACTTGACTCCTATCCCACGAGAGTTTTTTTTAGCAGCGCTGTACACCCGCGGCTACAGATGCATTGGTTCAAACTGACGTATTTGCACGAGCGGACGCCGCGGCGATGCTGTCAAGGTCATGGCGCTGCTAACGCTGATAGCCGCGGGGACCAGCGTTTCCCCGCGGCTAGCCGCGGTGGTTATCTGCCGAGCTGCTACGTGAGAAAAATTGTGAACAGTTCTAACGCTTCTACGAGCGGGTCTATCACGCGCTGCTCTAAGCGAGAATTTGCTGTGTTGTGTATAGTTGCGTAGACTTTTTAAAAATATCCAAACAATCACCCGTGGAGTCATTACGCACTGAATAATTTATTAATCTTCTAAAGCCTAGCGGTAACTTTACGTACCACCAGATTTAACATTAAAAAATTCTACTTGGTGCCCACATTGCGTTTATGTGTTTTGTACGGATCTCAGAACAAACAGCAACTTTTGCATTATAAAACATTAAGAGACTGGTTTTTATAACCGAAGTGGAGAGTGTTTACAGCGCGGTACGCATTGAGTCCTTATGTAAAAGATACGCTTCGTCTTTAAAGGGTTAATGAAATACAGCAGCTGTCCGCCATTTGGGAGTTGGGGGTGGTCGTCCTGCAGCAAGAGACAAGAAAAAACACAAGCATGGGAGACATTACACAGAGTTAGCAATTCGCCAAACGACTTTAATTCCATGCGCAAATAATTAAAAAAATTCATTTTCGTCTTTCCTGAGTTCGTAAAATAGTGTCAAAAATTGACCCTATTCTAGTCTTGTCCGAAGTAGTGAATGAACGCAAGTACTGGTTACAACGTTTATTTTTATAAATTCTCTTGTGCAAGCGTAAGGACTTCCTTCCGCATCTCAATTACATCTACTGATGGGTGGAACGGCAGCGCCGTTCGTGAAAAAACGAACCTTACACTTTGCGAGCTTCCAGGTTTCTGCGACGGTGTAACATGATTCTATTCTTATGGGATATGGCGCTGTGTCACTGGGTAATCGGTTCCCTTACGAGAAGACGTAGTGGTACTATTTTTCAAACGTCGAAGTGTTCTCAGAGGTACACTTTATATGTCGTAGCCACGTCCTCAATATGAAAGTACCACTTCATTTTCAGGTTCAGTAAAGCGAACAATTATCTGAATTAAACTCACTAGACAAATTTTTGTGGCGTTTTATATTGCTATATGTCACTACAGATGGCGAGGAGGTTCGGAAAATGAAAGTATGCCCAAACAGGATGACTTGAGCTCGCCACTGTGTGTCTGCTACATGAATATTCTGCAGCATAAAAGGAATCCAAGATACCTGAAAGGGAGACCAGAATAAAAAAGAGAAAATAACGGGGAGAGAAAGCATCTCTTTTAATTTTTGAACGAAATGAATGTAACCTTCAGTCATCAGGGGTGCAAGAATTTTCCAAAATTCTAAGAGCCACTTCAAAATTCCAATGTCAGATGGGTGACATGACGCGAATTCAATACTGACGAACCAATAACATTAGTCGCCACAGTACAAAATCTGGTCGCCACGGCGACCCGAACCCCAGAACCTCTGCACCCCTGTTTTACATCTTACACGAATAAAATAAGTTAAGCAGAAGCTTTTCGTACTGAACTACTGCTACAGATATAGAGTGGAGATGATTAACCTTTTATAACCGAAGTGGAGAGTGTTTACAGCGCGGTTCGCACTGAGTCCTTATATAAAACAGATACGCTTCGTCTTTAAAGGGTTAAAGTTAGTCGCATATATGGCCTTGTCATTAACACTAATTTGGGGTAGCGAATAAACTCGACGAGGTGAAGATTTACAGTCCACAGACCAAGAGATGATTCCTGCTAGGAATGCAACAAATGCGCATGCGCGAGGTTTCGTGGCCATTCAGGGGCTGCTACTACCCATCCTGAAAGCATTCACACAGTGAACTCGGTCACTGCAAGCTACTTGAAATAGCTGACGTCTTCAGCCTGTGTGTAGCAGCAGAAATGTCTTTCACTCCTATTAACAGCAAGCCAGTAAGGTAGGGCTGTGGCGTCGGAGTCGGAAGGAATTTTAGGTGGGGTCGGAGTCGGTAAAAATGTACCGACTCCGACCTCAGTCTAAAATCGTTATTAGAAACCCCAACCCCAGAGCCCTGATAGCTACAGTAACCATTAGACTTATACTTAAATATGGGTTATAAGTCTAAAAAGTAGCCTGATAAATTACGTGGTGGTGATGAAATGTCTTATAGGTTTGCCGTTATTAATACATATTGAGATTTTATGAAGGAGTCGGAGTTTTAAAAATCGAGGAGTCGGAGTTTTTGTGTACCGACTGCACAGCCCTGCAGTAACGTAAAGGTGAAGTTCATCGTAGAACAGGCCATGGAAGCCCAGAGGGGGAGTAGAGGTGTACCTCTTTCTTTAACCTCAGCGGCAGTGGGGGTGGGTGGTCAGCGCCACGCACCGGCCGCTTTACCCCCGAGAAAGAGACCCGGTACCCATTGTACAAGAGGCTGGTTGGGCCCCAGGGCCGGTGTGGACGGGTGTGAAAAATCTCGCCCCCCCCCCCCACCGGGATTCGATCCCCGAAATATTCAGCCCGTAGCAAGTGGCTAACAGCAGGCCAGTAGTCCAGCCTATAACTAGAGTTCCCGCACCGCGCCAGACACGCCCATTCGAGATACAGCCGATATTTGTCGTACTGACCCAAGCAGTAAATTCTGTCAATTTTCTCAGTTCCAACAAAATCAACTTTCACGACTTATCACTAACTCTGTTTGTCAACTTACTACCAAATGAATCATCAATTCCGTAAGCTGACCTGCACAGCCCACTTAACAATACTGACACCAACTAAAGGGGTAAATTTTGTTTGGGATTGTTGCCATAACTACGCGAATCGTGACACAACCGAGGCACACTGGGCAGCAGCTCGCGACAGGACAAAATACGACAAAGCGGTACGCTCTATACGCTAATGGATGCGAGTAAAGAGGAGATGAATTGAACGCCATCAGTAAACAGGCAGCAACGGGGTTCAGTCATTACTCTGCCATAGAGCCACACAATTTAGGGGGGCAAAGTGCAATACTTGTTCCTACTGTTCGAAGCGTGGCAGGCATATACGATGAGATAGACCGTCGGCTAGTTAGATACAGTACGCCGCACACAGCAAAGGATGGAAAGGGGACATTATTAAGTGCACATACACACACATATAGATGAAACATGTAACACTCGCGTCTGTGTTCATGTAATTATGTACAAACGTGCTCAAAAAGTTCTGCACTCACTGTCGTCAGTGCTATTAGTGACAGTTACACACCAGACGTCAATCTCATTATAGCTCTACATTAAGTGTCCGGTAATTTAAATTTGTAATTTTACAAAGCAATGCAGTATTGTTACTGTAGTGTCTAATGGTAAAAAAGCAGCGTCGCCCGAAGGCTCACAACAAAACATGATCTATTTCAGTACAGCAACGAAAATGTTAGCGTCATACTAATTTATGGCAAAATGTGTTTATAGTGATGTTTTTCCACTTTCTACCACAGGAAGGTAACACCGTGACTTTGTATTAGATTCGCAAAACAGCTGGTTCGAATCCAGGTGAAGGATATCCTGTAGCCTTCAATTACGTTTTTCAATCTCTCCTGATGAATGAAAACAAGATCCTTTGTAAGCAGCTAGTATTGTTACTGACTCTGGAGTCTGCAGTTGACCTTGACAATGGTTTATGCAGGGGAAAGCCGAACGTCCTTTGATTGTGACCACTAACCGATGTATTCCAGTTACACTGAGCTAAACTGAAATCGTGTTTTGTGTACGTGTGTACGTGTGTGTGTGTGTGTGATAATATAGGTGTCTTCTGATGTCTTCAGCGTGGTTAGAGCTCAGCATAAATTTGACTTTATGAGTTCTATAAACCCAACACATAACAAAAGGCAACGAGCATTTTTTTTTTTACGAAAAACTACCTCATTCAGTGACAGTCATGTTTTTGACACAATCTATACGTTTCTCCTCCGACAATCGTCACGAGTGTTAAGGGACTCTACCAACGCTGTGCAGGTCAACTGCATTCCCCTGAGTAAGACACAGTAGCAGCTCAGTTTGGCAATACTCTGTGGTTTATATAACCCGATAGTTTAACCTTTTAAAGCCTAGCGGTAACTTTACATACGACCAGGTTTAACATTAAAAAGTTCTACGTGGTGACCACATTGCGTTTATGTGTTTTGTACGGATCTCAGAACAAACAGCAACTTTTGCCTTATAAAACATTAAGAGATTGGTTTTTATAACCGAAGTGGAGTGCTTACAGCGCGGTACGCACTGAGTCCTTATATAAAACAGATACGCTTCGTCTTTAAAAGGTTAATACCGTCTTCACTAGAACCAGCCACATATGAAAGACACCGCAAATTTTAAAATTGGCCACAACGGTTCGTTTACTCTTTCCACAAAATCTTACTGAAATCGGCTAACGCTGAAGATGTCTTTACGAAACTGACTGCAAGACTGGTCTCCACCTATAGCTAACCCTCACACGAGTCACACCCTTAAAACCAACATGTGTTATAAACCACGCCTGTCAATGCAATTATAAAACGGTAGGTTTTGTAGGTGCCTCTAAGTTCAACAACGTGAAAACTGAAATAAATTAAACTTTCTACAACGGGAAAATAAAAATAAACAATAAAAATTTAATAAACCTTTCCATAACCACACTATAAATTTCCGAGTGCTGTCAATTTTCATATTCAACCCACACTAAGCCTTTTGTGTTCATTATTCCAGGGATGGGAAACCGCCAATACACGTACATACATTTCATTTTCACCCACCCATATACACACGTGAACAAATATTTAATCACTTATTCAGTGGCAGTTTCCTTTTATCAATATGGACGTGTATGTATGTATGTCTACGAAACGTCCTTTCTGCGAGCCCAGCAAATTTTTCGCCGCACGTTGTAGCAAGTGTGTCAATGGTTCGCCGTCGTCCACTTCGATGTCAGCTGATAATATTTACATACTTATCCCCGCCCCCAAATGCTTATACTAAGTATTTGTTTAATCGGAATACCATCGTCTGTCGCTTTCCTCTGATATGTCACCACGCGCGTGTGGGTTGGTTAACCTTTTAAAGCCTAGCGGTAACTTTACATACGACCAGGTTTAACATTAAAAAATTCTACGTGGTGCCCACATTGCGTTTATGTGTTTTGTACGGATCTCAGAACAAACAGCAACTTTGGCCTTATAAAACATTAAGAGATTGGTTTTTATAACCGAAGTGGAGTGTGTTTACAGCGCGGTACGCACTGAGTCCTTATATAAAACAGATACGCTTCGTCTTTAAAGGGTTGATGTCTTAATATTCTGAACTTTACATACCACCAGGTTTAACATTAAAAAATTCTACGTGGTGCCCACATTGCGTTTATGTGTTTTGTACGGATCTCAGAACAAACAGCAACTTTTGCCTTATAAAACATTAAGAGATTGGTTTTTATAACCGAAGTGGAGAGTTTACAGCGCGGTACGCACTGAGTCCTTATATAAAACAAATCTGCTTCGCCTTTAATGGGTTAAACAGCCCAAAGGAAGAAAGGAATGACATTTGTTAGACAAAACAATTACCCCACAATGGACCTAATAGGCTATCATCATCCCCGTCTGAATTATCGGAGTGCTGTAGCTTGTCATATCCTTTGCGATTGCCTCGAATGCACACCTCTTTGTTATACACTTAATAACACGAATTTGCTGTACATTTCTGTAGCCTAACTGCAAAGAATTTGAGAACAAACTGTTGTGGGCTAAGCCGATATGACTGAGATACCATCAGAATACAGTACACACGGTGCCACGCCCCCAATATGCAATACAAATCTGACAGGATAACGGCAATGCAATATGGAGGCACCTACCATATCGAAAAACAGGTTTATGTAGCGTCAACTGGCGATAATGAATTACAACTACAGAGAGCGGTGCAGAGAATGTTTCTCAAATATGCAACCCATCAAAGCTCTCATGAAGTTCACTCAAAAACCCATTTTTTCAAAAATAAATACGTGTTAGCCTCTTCAATACGTGCAACTTTTTTCGAAAATATATACCTCACTGATTTCTTTATCCCCTTCCACAAACCCTCTTTACAACCAACACACAGGATGGGCCGTGCCATGGCTCAGGCGGTTAGCCGCCGGCCTCCCACAGCGAAGACCCGGGTTCGATCCCGGGGGTCAGTCAATGTGGGATTTGTGGTGGACGAAGTGGCACTGGGACAGGTTTTTCTCCGAGCACTCCGGGTTTCCCCTGTCAATTACATTCCACCGGTGCTCCAATACTTGGAAAAAGGACAAAATAATAATAATCACAGGGTTGCGCAATAAACGGAGCGCCCGTCGTGTCTGCTGTGGGGCCCTTCTCAACTTAAAAAAAAAGCGCGTGCGTGCGCGCGCGCGCGCACACACACATACACATACACACACACACACACACACACACACACACACACACACACACACACACACACACACANCACACACACACACACACACACACACACACACACACACACACACACACACACAGGATTTCCCTTCCCAGCCCATCAGAAATCTCGACCACAGGATGTGAAACAGACCAAAATACATAAAAATTATCGAACAAAACAGAGCCACCATCCACACACAACTTCGTACAAATTAGTCTTAAAATAAGACTGTCCTATAAACATAGACGCCAGTGCCTACAGCTTTTGTGCAAAATATTTCGCGTACCTCTCCCTTACCCCAAGGGGTTCCGCCATGTAAAAACCACTACATTTACATCAACTTGGCAGGTGGCCTGCGCAGTAGCCATATGGCCATGGAAACTTTGCTATTCTTAACAGCTGAATTACTGCCTGACGACATCATACTGACTCAATAATCCGAGTGTACGTCAAAATAGCTTCGCTTTTACGACGAAGGCGTTGCGGTTGAAATAAATGGCATTTGCTACAATGACGATAAATTTGGGCTGCTACAAAAGGAGGATGGCACTCAACTAGAAATCATAATGAACTACAAATCCCTCCGTTAACACATGACGACGACGATCACGACGCATGCCTACAAAAAACAAAAATTAACAATCAAGATTTTATGCCTAAAAAAAGAATATTAAACTAATGAAAACAGAAAAATACTGTAACGCATACAGGCCTACGTGCTGACTAGCAGTCTCACCTCTCTTTTATGGTCACGAAACGTGAATAAAAGTTGAAGTCAAATTCAGCCAGAACGACGAAAATGAGTTTTAAAGAGACGGACACACAAAACATCGTGAAAAGACTGCAAAAGAACCGAAATATAACGTCCGGATGAACTAAAACCGGGTTACTTTTCTCTACAGTACGCGTACCGTTAGGTACAATAAATTCATGAACAATGAAAGCCGTCCTCACAACTTGTTTCTTCATTTATTAAAAGTTAAAAAATTGCAATTTTTAACTTTTAATAAAGAATAAGTTGAGAAGGCGGCTGTCATTGTATATGTATTTATGGATTACTTCTCATTGCAGAAAGAAAAAGGATAGTCAGGGCTACAGAATACGACACCGAGAGGGACTGCTGGAAATTAATGGTCAGATCAGCTGAAGAACTCTTTACCAATGATGACCATTTAACCCTTTAAAGACGAAGCATATCTGTTTTATATAAGGACTCAGTGCGTACCGCGCTGTAAACACTCTACACTTCGGTTATAAAAACCAGTCCCTTAATGTTTTATAAGGCAAAAGTTGCTGTTTGTTCTGAGATCCGTACAAAACACATAAACGCAATGTGGGCACCACGTAGAATTTTTGAATGTTAAACCTGACGGTACGTAAAGTTACCGCTAGGCTTTAAAATGTTAAGTGGGTAAATGACTATACTCGTACAGGTGAAGCCGGAACAGCGTAACCAAAAAACAGCGGTTCGATTCCAGACGGGAACAAGAGACATTTCAGTTCTTCGAATAACACAGGCCGGCCCTATCGACGACCACGCCCCCTATTCAGTGGGTAGGGGAAGATTTCTTCCCCGGGGTATAAAGAGGCCCGAATTGGGCTGTTGCGCCACAGAAAGAAAGAGTGTCGTATAGTGACTTACGGTGAGGATTTCACCGCACATACGCAGGCCTCTAAGGATTTTACATACCACACCCACGGAAATCAGAACATCCGAACACACTACTGACAACTCAACGCCTAACACGTATGAGTGAAACGAGCTGACGGGGACGAATGAAGACACAAAGACAAACGACCGTGACCGGAATCCTGCGGTGCTCAATGTTCAAGGTGAACAGCAAAACTAGCACACGTAACGGCAACTGACGTCACAGCCCGCAACATAAAGATTACACGCTCTACATTCGTCGCGCTGTTCTACATCTTTCGTGGTGATGATCATTACTATTAACGTCAGTTCACGGTTTTCGTGCGCTTAAAAGTTTGAATACAGAGAAGAAATAATGGCTTGTGGTGATGTAACGATATCATATGCGATGCATACGTGAGATTGTGTTGGTTCGGTCCGAATTAAAATGTGTAATTTCAATAACCAAGTTCTCTTACTTGCTTCAACTCTACACTGCACTGGTGCGAAGCTTAGATGGCGACATCGAACGAGTAAGTGTGGCAGTTGGTACTTCTGCTCAGGGCTGTGGAGTCGGAGTCGTGGAGTCGAAGTCGGAGTCGGAAGGAATTTTAGGTGGAGTCGGAGTCGGTAAAAATGTACCGACTCCGACCTAAGTCTAAAATCGTTACTAGAAACTCCAACCCCCGAGCCCTGATAGCTACAGTAACCGTTAGACTTATACTTAACCTTTTAAAGCCTAGCGGTAACTTTACGTACCGCCAGGTTTAATATTAAAAAATTCTACGTGGTGCCCACATTGCGTTTATGTGTTTTGTACGGATCTCAGAACAAACAGCAAATTTTGCCTTATAAAACGTTAAGAGATTGGTTTTTACAACCGAAGTGGAGAGTGTTTACAGCGCGGTACGCACTGAGTCCTTATATAAAACAGATACGCTTCGTCTTTAAAGGGTTAAATATGGGTTATAAGTCTAAACAGTAGCCTGATGATTCACGTGGTGGTGATGAAACGTCTTATAGGTTTACCGTTATTAATACATATTGAGATTTTATGAATGAGTCGGAGTCGGAGTTTTAAAAATCGAGGAGTCGGAGTCGGAGGTTTTGTGTAACGACTCCGCAGCGCTGCTCCACTCTGCACTGGTACAAAGTTAAGATGGCGACATCGAAAGACTAAGCGTAGCAGTTCGAACATCTGCTTCGTCCTACGAAAGCTCCTGGTTCAAATCTTGGTCTCCACCCTGTTAACAGATATTTCTGTCAGCTCGTACAGGCATCAATAAACACGCAGCTGAGTGTGACTTTAAGTAAAGTCCGCAATGAGCACCGCGTCGTTAACCCTTCCAAACTGAACAAGTTAGACGACGTATGTATAACGTTACAATGTGGCGCGTTCGCGTAACCACTGTTGCCATGGGAACACAACGATACGTTCCCTTTTCACTGTTATTAGCACAGACATAGCTGTTAACAATATGAAGTTCTTCCGTGTAGCCGTGGAAATGCAACAGAGGGGTCCCCTTTGCATTGTTTACGCGATACACAATATTTCGCACTACTGTTAACGGTAATACGTACTAAATACCATAAGTGTCTGTGTGTATTCTTGCCTCACTAACCTGGCATGCAAATCGCATCTTTTCTTCGCCGTATTACACTGTCTTCTGTGGTCTGTTTGGCTCTGTAATATTTTCACATATTAGGACATAAACGACACGATTTTTGGAAAAAGAACTGGACAAAAAATTTTTTCTCTCCAAATTTTGTCTGAAATGTTACTCATTCTAAGGATTCAGCGAGATATTGCCATAAGCATACGTAGATCTTAATGTAAAAAAAAACGCCCGTTATTCTTGCCAGATTTTAAGGAAACGGATTTTCTTGATACATTTTCGAAAAATCCTCAATATCATATTTCATGAAAACCTGTCCAGTCGGAGCCGAGATGCTCCATATGGACGGACGGACATGGGGAAGCCAATAGACCCTTTTTGCAATTTTGCGGGCGCGCTTAAAGACGAAGTGTTATTCTTTCCAATACTCCGTACATCCAGCGAAGCACTGCTTTAATTGGAAGTCTCGACCAGACTTTGCCTCCGGGCCCTTCTAATAGAAGTAGAAATACGATGAAGATCAGTGTGGCCCACAGGCGGAGCAATACGGACAGTGGAAAACCGAAGCACTCGGAAGACGACCAACCTACCACAGTGCTGCCCTGTCGACCAAGACTCTCACACGGACAAGGCCGGGAACAAACACAAGTCTCCGCGAGAAGGCCGGCGATTAACCGTCTGGGTCATGGTGCGGCGTTTGAAGGCTGACATTCATTATTACCGTATATAAAACATCAGTTCATACTTCACAAACAACAAACTTCGTCTCAATTAGAAAGACCAATCGATTAATGTTCTTTATGGAAATAGTCCGCATTTATTGTTGATAATCATTCGTTTCGCAGTCCTTCCCTCTTCTACCTACCCCACAGTAGGTGTCGAGGTTATTTTCGCGTGATCACAATCAAACACACACCACAGTCGGTACGATTCCTCTGGACGAGGGATCGGCCCGTCGCAGAGACTTCTACCTGACAACACAAACACTCATAAGAGACAAACATCCATGCCCACGGTGGGATTCGAACCCACGATCCCAGCAAGCGCTCGGCCGCAGACCTACGCCTTAGAAAAAGCGGCCACTGGGATCGGCGTCGATAATCATACGGTAGACAAAAATACACTGTGGCAAAACGCAGTGCTTCAATGTCAAAGCAGGTGTCAGCGGGATACAAAGGGATAAAAAAACCCCAAACAAGGAAGCTGCATTGCATGAGACATGTCGGAATTACAGAGGCTTTAACCCTGTAGAAACCAACCGACGACATCACACGCTGTAAATACCAACACAGTACGTTATCATACAAGCACGCATGTACCTTTAATGAACAGCCTGAGGCATCTCCTGGCCTTCTTTGGTCCCTGCCGGCGTGCGTCGGAAGGGTACGTTAAGTAAACCTGGCTCCACATCCACCCCCATGCAATTGCACAACTCTCGGTCATCAACCCTTTAAAGACGAAGCATATCTGTTTTATATAAGGACTCAGTGCGTACCGCGCTGTAAACACTCTCCACTTCGGTTATAAAAACCAATCTCTTAATGTTTTATAAGGCAAAAGTTGCTGTTTGTTCTGAGATCCGTACAAAACACATAAACGCAATGTGAGCACCACGTAGAATTTTTTAATGTTAAACCTGGTCGTATGTAAAGTTACCGCTAGGCTTTAAAAGGTTAAAACAACACCTCTGAATAATTTATGACGCACTCGAAGCAATCAATACAGTATTCAGGATATCCTGGTTTGCCCAGTAGTCGGCCTACGTAACTGAATCCTCAAGCTTATTCTACCGGCCATTACAGCCTAATAACACTCAGGTGGAGTAATACTAATTATGCAGCACTATCAAACTTCACGAACGGTCATTCGTAGGCGCCAAACAAAAAAAAAGTCCCTTGTAAATTTGTACTACTAGGTGCTGTAACATACACAGCTCAAATTGCGTCGCTACATGACAAAGAGACGAATTACTACTTGCTCATAACATGGGTCACGTTCCTTGAACTGATCCACTAAACGCTTGAGCTTTCGGCTACTAGTTGCTCCAAAAAAAAATTGTTTTATTTCAAATCAGATGGGAATTAATTCTGTTTCTTTGGCTCCGCAAGTTAAAGGCTTTACGCGTTAAAATAATACAGGAAACCGTGCAAATGCGTTCAATAAAAGTGAGTAAAAATCTGCGATTACACACAGGATGTTATCTTTGTTCACTCTCTTGCAACAGAAGAAATTTAATTAAATGTTTCCCCTTTTTCGTTTAGCCAGCCAAGAGGGACGTATTCCGGAGGAAGGGACGCGACGAGATTCAACCCTACTTCATTCTGAGAGACCGTAAAAAGGGGCCATTGTTTTTTTTACCATCCGTATCTAAACCGAACTGGCAACCACTGTCCAGCGAGAATAACGTATGACCCGTAATGTGTCGTGAAGGAATAAACTGTACACGCGGTTCCTTCAACGTCGGACACACGTGAGTTATCTCTATCGATGACATCCCGTGGTGATATGCGGAGAGCAGAAAGGAAGCACACACCGAGATATGCAACTTAATTTTTATCAGTTTTTAACCTTTTAAAGCCTAGCGGTAACTTTACAACACACCGCCAAGTTTAACATTAAAAAATTCTACGTGGTGCCCACATTGCGTTTATGTTTTGTACGGATCTCAGAACAAACAGCAACTTTTGCCTTATAAAACATTAAGAGATTGGTTTTTATAACCGAAGTGGAGAGTGTTTACAGCGCGGTACGCACTCAGTCCTTATATAAAACAGACACGCTTCGTCTATAAAGGGTTAAATACAAATTTATAATACTTTAACATCTTATTATACAATACTTTTAGATTGTTACGGCTTAAATATCTCTAATTTTGGTACGTTCAGATCTGTTATCGGGAAAAGTATCGTTCTATGGGTTAATTTAAAACATCTTTCTATGTGTATTTTTAATTGCCTCATTTTGATGGCTTTTTCACAAAAGCCGAAACATGTAGCAAACAAGACGTGATTCAAATTTAGTTGCAACTGATACTGTGTACTTCCTTTCTGCTTACATACCTGAATTCGATACCGTCTGGGGCACAGACAGTGCAAAAAAAACTTCGGAAAGAGTACGAAAAACTCCAAAACTTTGTTGGCTTGTAAGTGTTGAGGTTTAATTTAAAACTAAACACTTCTGCACATATTTCGCCAATACGATCTATGTGCATAAAAGATGACATTTCCAACGCAGACTATTTCAGAAATATAGGAAGATGTGTCAATGGCAGCAGGCATATACTCATAAAATTGTACCAAATGAGACAAAGTTATATGCTATACAAACAAATTCAAAAAACTCCTACACCCTCTGACACAGAATTTTGAGATAGGGCAAAAGAAAATTCGTACAACAAATCGGGCAAATAATTACATAGTAAACACATACTTTGTCGCATTCATTGGGCGCTTTCGCAAAATTACAAAAAGACACCATCAGCTTCGTTATGTCTGTCTGTCTGATCGTCCGCATGGAACAACTCGGTTCCCACTGGACAGACTTTCAGGAAATTTCATATCTGAGTATTTTTCGAAAATCTGTCCAGAGAATTCAAGTTTCATAAAAGTCTGACAAAGAACAATGAGTGCTTTATATGAAGGCCTGTTTACATTTATGATAATATCTCGCTAAATTCTTCTTAGAATGAGGAATGTTTCAGACAGAAGTTGTTAGAAAATCAAAACATACATTTTATGTTCAATAACTTTTTCCCGAAAATCGTACCGTTTATGAGATAACGTGGAAAAATATGGTACAGCCAGACAGGGCACAGATGACAATATAATACGGCGCATGAGCTTTGCGTGCTGGATAACTGAGGCTACAAACATACTCAGAATATGTCGCAATTACTGCTTTTCCACAGCAACAGCGCTACTACGAAAGACCCCCACCGTTACTTTATACGTACGCTGCCTGTCTTGTGAACTGCAAAACTGACGTTACTTCAGAAGTGCCATTAAGGACTCCAGTATAGTTTAATGACTTTTAGTGAACTGAAATTCATGAAACAATCTCACAGGTTTACTCTGCATGAGCAATATACATCAGGCTCCAAATGTGTGAAGACGTCTGCTGGGACGAGACGCAACTTACTCCAAGAACTCATCATAAATCACGTGACGCAACGTTGGAAGCGAACTAGCGATGAACCACAAATTTACGTACATGAAGCGTAAGAAATGTAAAGAAGAAACACTGCACGATATTTGAAGCTCTCACAGCGGGTTTCAAGAAGATTCGAGTCTTCTGAGATGTTACACCGCGTCCAACGGTAAATGTTTACCAACTGGCATAACCTCCCAGGGGCTTCTATTTTCATACAACCACTTGCTTTTAATATAAAAATTGTTACTAAAGGATTCAAGTTGTGCATCACAAATTGAATCTCCAACACTCGCCACAAATTCTTCCCCAAACTAAGCTGAATCACTGCGATTCGCACGTTCAATAAGCAACTAACCCTTTAAAGACGAAGCGTATGTGTTTTATATAAGGACTCAGTGCGTACCGCGCTGTAAACACTCTCCACTTCGGTTATAAAAACCAACCTCTTAATGTTTTATAAGGCAAAAGTTGCTGTTTGTTCTGAGATCCGTACAAAACACATAAACGCAATGTGGGCACCACGTAGAATTTTTTAATATTAAACCTGGTCGTATGTAAAGTTACCGCTAGGCTTTAAAGGTCAAGCACTAATCTAAACAAATAGGATGACAGGGAAAATTAGAAACTAAGAGGCCTTACTAATGCAAAAAGTCAAACGGATTTACTTCTTAATGAATGGTCCTACACTGAAAATTAATTAATGTGTAAAGCATTCCACAGCATTAAGTAGTTTCAAATTAATTTCAAATGAATCCTTATTGTCAGTGATTTATATAGCAGATTGCTGTAAGCGAAATGAAAACTTCGTACAGAAGTTTAGCCCCAGAAACTGAAGACAAGCCAGAATACAGTGGAATATCGAGGCACAGACTGAAAGTTCTATGCTCCAAGGGATTGGTTAACCGATTGTTCTGATGTACCACAGTATACAAAACAGATGAGCCAAACTGACGCACTATTAAAGTGTTTTAATTGTTAGAGAATGTAACGGTTTACACGCAATTACAATAATGTGATACCACCATGGAATATTAACCCTTTAAAGACGAAGCGTATCTGTTTTATACAAGGACTCAGTGCGTACCGCGCTGTAAACACTCTACACTTCGGTTATAAAAACCAATCTCTTAATGTTTTATAAGGCAAAAGTTGCTGTTTGTTCTGAGATCCGTACAAAACACACAAACGCAATGTGGGCACCACGTAGAATTTTTTAATGTTAAACCTGGTGGGGTACGTAAAGTTACCGCTAGGCTTTAAAAGGTTAATTTTTAAATACGGCCAATTAATGTTAAAAATCTTCAAACAGCAACTCTATTACTCGTATTCATAACTGAAACATGTTGAAATAGAATTCAACCTTTACATTGCACAGGATGATTACATTGACGTGTAATTTCCGTACCGGCTGGGGCCCGCAGTTTATGTCTAATGTTCGTGTTACAAAACAACTTGTCAGTGTGGAGACGGTCAAAGAATTCAC
Source organism: Coptotermes formosanus (assembly GCA_013340265.1). Classification (NCBI taxonomy): domain Eukaryota; kingdom Metazoa; phylum Arthropoda; class Insecta; order Blattodea; family Rhinotermitidae; genus Coptotermes; species Coptotermes formosanus. The sequence goes on from BLKM01011919.1 coordinate 161,963, forward strand.
GGCCGCAATATAAGTACAACAAAGAGTGGTATTCGCACAGTACATAGCGATAATTTTCCTCCTCTAAATATTTATGAAGACAGCACGACGCAGTAACGAGTGGCTTTTCAGTCTTACTTCGAAGTTAAGGGTATTGTAACTGGTCACTGTATGTTGACTGATTACTTCACACCATTTGGTTGCTGGGAGAAAACATAATACAAGGTACCAGACCAGCTAACATTTGCGGAATTCTAACTTAACGCCTCGACACATTTCAAAGGAAAGTATTAAAAGACATGACATAGTATCTACAGACTGAATTCCAGCATCCCGCAGTCAACACAAAAAACGGCCCAATAAAGGGCAACCCAAAATAACTGTATTATACACACATAAATATACATAATATTTACCGCACACGTTCAGGGCGACAAACATCACGTGATCGTTTTCATCCAACAGCGTTACACAACACGAATATATTGTGAGCTCTGCGTTATTTGCCCACAAAACATGTACATTTTGCCCATAGGGGACCAAAAAAATGTTTCTACATGTAAATATCTAGCGGTGTGAAATCTCAACGCCAGAAGTTTTGGGGAAATACGATTCCTCTGGAAATAACGTATAGCATCACCTGATTGTATGGTCCCTCACTACGTACGGCGGTCCCCCGTATAAACGCGGAAAATTATCCACGACAAAAACCATTCGCGAGACATTCATCACGTTTTTTAAGGCCAATGAACCCTGTAACGCACGAAACTGACAGCATCGGTACGCCATACTTAAGATCCACAACTCTCCCGAACACGCAAAAATTACGAACATTCTGCGCATGCGCAGAGATGCCCTCATCCTCTGGCCCATCTGTAATGAGTCATAATAAAATATGAACTGTCATGCAACTGCAATGTTGAGCTTCCGGGGTTCGTTCGTTCGTTCGTTCGTTCGTTCGTTCGTTCGTTCGTAGTCCTTCCCTCTTCTACCTGCTCACAGTAGGTGTCGAGGTTGTATATTTTCACTTGATCACACTCAGACACACACCACAGTCGGTAGGACTCCTCTGGACGAGGGATCGGTCCGTCGCAGAGACCTCTACCTGACAACACAAACACTCTAGAAGAGAAAAAAATTCATGCCCCCGGTGGGATTCGAACCCACGATCCCAGCAAGCGCTCGGCTGCAGACCTACGCCTTAGGCCGCGCGGCCACTGGGACCGGCATCCGGGATTGACAAACGCTAGAATGCAGACCGACACTCTTCAAAGTCTTAATTACAAATGGCACCCCGTGATTAATCCGAATTTGTGCACAACTCCTGTGAAGTAAAAGTGTACATTTTTGGTGCCAGAAATCAAAGTTTTTTTAACATATAAACTGTTACCTTAAAAATATATAATTTATGCACATTTATGAATTTATTACAAGCCACTTATACCAAACACAGACGCAGTGCTGACCCCCCACACACGCACGCGCGCGCGCACGCACACATACACACACACACACGCACGGAAACAAAAGTATTGCACCCTACAACAATCCATGAAGACCCAGGGGTGAGGGGGAGCAGAGGTATACCTCTACTCTTTCTTTAAGCTCGGCAGTAGGTGGGGGACCGATCCCAGTAGCCGCGCGGTCTAAGGCGTAGGTCCGCGGCCGAGCGCTTGCTGGGATCGTGGGTTCGAATCCCACCGGGGGCATGGATGTTTGTCTCTTGTGAGTGTTTGTGTGTTGTCAGGTAGAGGTCTCTGCGACGGGCCGATCCCTCGTCCAGAGGAGTCCTGCCGACTGTGGTGTGTGTCTGTGAGTGTGATCACATGAAAATAAACAACCTTGACACCTACTATGAGTAGGTAGAAGAGCGAAGGACTACGAAACGAACGGTGGGTGGTCAACGCCACGCCCCCCCCCCCTCCGCTATCCCCTGTAAAGGAAATAAAAAAGGCAGTTTGAATCATCGAACTACGTTTACCAATTTCATTACGAAGGATACGTGCTTGCCGAACCCTGTTCAGCGTGGGTCAGTCTAAACACGACTGACGTTGGCTACAGGACCCACGTGATATCGCCTGTACGACGTCGATTGCACAAACGAGACTAAACAAATGCCAGTCGGCAAGGGGTTATGATAAGTTACTCCCGAGACGAATACGGGAAGGTTACATATGACGGACACACCCCGACACGGAGATACGGACTGCGAATAATGCGACGCAGCATTCTTCCCCTTCGATGCGAACGGCTTCACATTAACCCTTTAAAGACGAAGCGTATCTGTTTTACATAAGGACTCAGTGCGTACCGCGCTGTAAACACTCTCCACTTCGGTTATAAAAACCAATCTCTTAATGTTTTATAAGGCAAAAGTTGCTGTTTGTTCTGAGATCCGTACAAAACACATAAACGCAATGTGGGCACCACGTAGAATTTTTTAATGTTAAACCTGGTGGTACGTAAAGTTACCGCCAGGCTTTAAAAGGTTAAGGGCAACAGAACTGCCACGCCTGCAATACAGCAGTTTGTACTTACTGGCCCCAAGCGGCCCCACATACAGAATTCAGCGACTTCGGTTACAGCCAGAACCAAGCACAAGCAACTCTGTACGAAAAGACCACTTAATTTCCCTCTGTTCCTGCACCATATAGGCTAAACCGATTCACTTTCAGATTGACACAAATCACGCCTATGCGGTGTCCACCGGCCCTCGCGCAGTTGCGTTAACGTGGTTTGAAAAGAAAACAATGCAATTCACCTCTCAACCGCACGCCTCACTTCATCACATAGATAACAACAGATCGCAATAAACAGTGATATTAATACCGCGTTATTATTAGGACCAAATGACCAAAAACTGCTCACTGAATGCTGACAAGCTGATGTCGTTCTCTCCTGGTAATTATTAACTGTCAGAAAATAGCTCTGCACAGCGTGCAATTTTGCAATTAAAACCCCACACTAATTGTGATTTTAAAAAGTTAAAAAGTGCCCTGCCCACGCCATGAAAATATGTAGGGGGTAGCAGAGGTATAGCTCCACTCAGTAACCTCGACATTAAATGAAGGTGAGTTGTAACTTCACACTCCGGCCGCTTTATTCCCGGGAGAGAACAGTGGGCTAGGTGGGATTCACAGCCGGTGTGGACTTTTGGTGAAAACAAAAATTGCTTACTCCTACCGGGATTCGAACCCCCAGATAGTCCAGTCCATATACCTAGTCACTATACAGCCTAATCCAGTCCCAACCCGGACACCTTGATGGTTACCGCGTCAGGTGCATTCGTCGCCGAGCGATTGTCGTAAGTTTAAGGCGATGAAGCAAAATGATGACCATCATCATCATCATCATCATCATCATCATCATCATCATCATCATCATCATCATCATGGCCTTTAAAGTGTTAGGCGTAGTGCCTGCTCTTTATCCCTCGAGATGGTCCTTCCATCTTTTCCTTGGACGTCCTATATTTCTCTTCCCCTTTGGTCTATATTTCAGTGCCTGTTTGGGTATCCTGTCTGTGTCCATTCTCTCTACGTGCTGCAGCCCCTCTCGTTGGTACTGTTTTATTTCCAGAACAATGTTCTGCACTCCAATTTTCTCCCTCACTGATTGATTTCTCTCCCTGTCTAACTCAGTAATTCCTAGCAAATGTCTTATAAATTTCATTTGTGCTGCTTCCAGTCTTTGTTCATCACGTTTCTTCAGCACCTAGGCTTCACTACCGAACTTTAAGGGTACTTTAGCTGTGACATTGTGGATTCTTAATTTTGTTTCTTTAGTCATTTGTTTTCCAAAATGTCTTCGTATAACACCATTTATTTTGTTATATGTTTATATCTTGTCTTCTAAACCACTTCTGCAGTCCGATATAAAGTATCCTAGGTATTTAAACTCTGACACCTGTTCAGTGGGGTTACCGTTTGTAACAGTTTTTACTCTCTGTATGTGGTTCCCACACATTGCCACTGATTTTGTTTTACTGCTTGATATGTTTGTTTTGTACTTTCTTGCTGTAAGGTTTGGGCGGTATGCCATGGTTTGTAATTCATCTTCAGAGGTGGCCATTAGAACTTGTTTGTCTGCATGTAATATCGTGTTACTTATCTTCCTATTGGCTAGTTGAATGCCCTTATCACCATTTAATCTTCCTATTGGCTAGTTGAATGCCCAAATTTATCACCATTTAATCTTCCTATTGGCTAGCTGAATGCCCTTATCACCATTTAATCTTCCTATTGGCTAGTTGAATGCCCTTATTTATCACCATTTCATCTTCCTACTGGCTAGCTGAATAACCTTATCACCATTTAATCTTCCTATTAGCTAGCTGAATGCCCAAATTTATCACCATTTAATCTTCCTATTGGCTAGTTGAATGCCCAAATTTATCACCATTTAATCTTCCTATTGGCTAGCTGAATGCCCTTATTTACCACCATTTAATCTTCCTATTGGCTAGTTGAACGCTCTTAGTTATCACCATTTAATCTTCCTATTGGCTAGCTGAATGCCCTTGTTTATCACCATTTTGAAGTATTGTAAAATTTTATTAATATACACATTAAATAAACCGGAAAGAGGCCAAATCCCTGCCTTACACCTGTATATGTCTGAACCGGTTCTGATACAGTATCATAATTAAATCTGATACCACCTTTCGTATTTCTATAGATACATTTTATTATCTTTAATAGTGAACTTGGGCTTTTCTCTCCCACCATCTTCCACAACATGTCTCTCTTCACGTTATCGTAAGCCTGAAGCAAAATGTTGAAGGTCACAAATGAGCCGGTTTTATTGTTTGTAGTATACCTGCACAGCGACTTCTGGCTCACTCTGTACACACTACGGCCTTGTTTTACGCCCTAGCTGTATTCCTAAAAAGTGAGCGTAAATCAAGAAATTATATTCCCACAATAAAAATAAATATGCAAAGAAATCAGCCAAAACGCGTTAAAATGAAAATGAGATGGCGTAAATATGTGCAACCGAGATACCAGCATTAATGGGACGGTTGGGGGGGGGGGGGTGTTCTTTCGCATTTCAGCTACAAAACAAGGTACGTTAAGTCTATGCACGTACGTAACGTTCTGCATTTTAACTCGGAAAAAGGTGAAACGTCAGTGTGTCGGAAGGCGGAGGGAAGGCGAGTTGTGTTCACCATGCATAAGACAGTAAACGAATTTTGGGATCAGCGTGTTCTGCGACTACCCACTCTTTGTGACCGTAATTTCGGAACAGGTCATTTAACCCTTTGAAGACAAAACACGTCTGTTTTATACAAGGACTCAGTGCGTACCGCGCTGTAAACACTCTCCACTTCGGTTATAAAAACCAGTCTCCTAATGTTTTATAAGGCAAAAGTTGCTGTTTGTTCTGAGATCCGTACAAAACACATAAACACAATGTGGGCACCACGTAGAATTTTTTAATGTTAAACCTCGTCGTAGGTAAAGTTACCGCTAGGCTTTAAAAGGTTAAAGACGAAGTGTATCTGTTTTATATAAGGACTCAGTGCGTACCGCGCTGTAAACACTCTACAGCTCAGCTATAAGAAACAATCTCTTGATGTTTTATAAGGCAGAGGTTGCAGATTGTTTTAAGATCCGTACAAAATACATAAAAGCAATGTGGGCACCTCGTAGGATTTCTGAAATTTAAACCGCATGGTTCGTAAAGTTACCGCTGGGCTTTAAAAGGTTAAAAACGCGTAACAGTGGAATGGGCTTAGGTTCATCATGCATGTACGAAGTTCGTCGTACATAGGGAGACTAAACTGACATTTCGACGCGGATCTACAAAGCAAACTTTAACATAAATATTACAATAGGAAAGAATGTGTCATCTACACACCGTTCCATAAATTAAGCCCGACCAGATTTACGCTTGAACGACAAAAAATTGTGGTCAGACGCCCGACAGCAGTAGCAACAGACGTTGACGCACGATCGCAACGCAACTGCGAAAGATGACAGTCGACCAGTACAGGCAACTGCACACATCTCGTCTATTGCGAAATCAGCACTGGCGGTATGAAATTTCAGTCGATCCCAGTGGCCGCGGGGTCTTCGGCCGTTCGCTTGCTGGGATTCTGGGTTCGAATCCCGCCGGGGGTATGGGTGCCTGTCTATTGTAAGCGTTGTGTGTTGTCAGGTAGAGGTCTCTGCGACGGGCCGATCCCTCGTCCAGAGGCGTCCTACCGAGTGTGGTGTGTGTGATCGTGAAGCCTAAATAAGTATGAGGCCCCGGCCCATTAGGGGCTGTTACGCCACTGGGAATACGATACCTCGCCACTGACCAGCAAAGCACACGACATACATCGACGTCACAACGTTTATCAGATAAGCACAAAAGAATATGGCGGTGCACAAGAGGCGCCGGAAACGGTACTTTACGATGTGAACAGACCACCCCAACGCCAGAAACAAAAGAAAGTAATAAAATTATAAAAAGTACCAACTAAATGCACAATGTTTTAATATTCACTGTTAAGATCACACGCGACCACTTGGGAGACCCAGGCGTAGATGGGAGGATAATATTAAAATGGATCTCCAAGAAGTAGGATGGGGCATAGACTGGATTGAGCTGGCTCAGGATAGGGACAGGTGGAGGGCTCTTGTGAATGCGGTAATGAACCTCCGAGTTCCATAAAATGCGGGGAATTTCTTGACTAGCTGAGAAACTGTTAGCTTCTCAAGAAGGCCTCTGCTCCATAGAGTTAGTTGAGATCACACCCTACTACATGTTTCGACCCCACAGGGTCGTCATCGGGGAGACAAGTAGTTCCCGATGACCCAGTGGGGTCGAAACATGTAGTAGCGTGTGATCTCAACAGTTAATATTATAACATCCTGTCCATTTAGTTGGCGTTTTTATCATTTTTACGCGAATTAACGCACGTAAATGAAACACATAAAAGAAAAGTAATGCCTACGTTCAGACTGTACTGCGAATGCTCAAGAACACTATGAACACGAAAATACGGTTAAGAATAGAAGGAATGCTACTGAAGTGTTACGCCATACGGACACTTCCTAACTTGTTACTTTGTCCGATGCGACGAAAACGGTTCTAAAGCCAAACCAGCTTTCTTATCCAGTGTGTATTGCGGGTGCTAACCCCGGGACTAAAATTGCCAGAGCGTGAAGGTGACCAGCGATCACCTTCAACTGTGCAGAGGTGAAGAGTATATGACGCTGTCCCCCCCCCCCCCCTACCGTATACCTCACATGGAGTTCAATTAGGAGCGGATGGAACTTCACCTTGAACGCCACACACCCAGGCACATGACAGCCATAGTCCATTACATACAGCAAGTAAACCTGCAAGCACTAACCCGTTGTACGGGTAATAACACGAAATTACTACTGCGTTCTGGTTGGTCCCTTTCACCACTAAGCAGGAAATCAACAGTTCATTCGAAACGTCGGAAACCACCAATCCAGGGACGCAGTGTCACACTGCACAAGACCAGAATCCCAATCTCACAAGTCAATGACGATGTGTAACTTCAAAATTTCCTACGCGAATATTACTGTATTCCAAAATGCGGTACGCAAAGCACCAAATAAAGGCGAGCGGGTAAACGACCAACAGAATTGTACGAACAAACAAAACAAACAAAGAAAAAAAATCAACTTTTACAGACCACACCACTTGGCACATCGCATATTTATTTACCATCGCCTTCCACTATTTGAAGAAAAGTGAAAATTTGGAGTTCTTCGGGAGCAATTTCCACCACCTTGCTATTACGCGTACTTGTTCTGTCAGCGTATTTTCCCCAATACTCTGTGTTCAGACAGCTTCAAACTAAAAGCATATCTTCCACAGGAAAAGAAATAGAAGCACTGAAGGGCGCGCGCGTGTGTGTGAGAGAGAGAGAGAGAGAGAGAGCTGAAGTTTGACACGCCAGCAAAACTTCAGGGCAGGTCCATAACGGTAAATCCGTTCAATAACGTCGACGATCACACATGCGAACAGCAGGACAGCCGAACGCCTTCATTTAACACCGGACAAAGCTCGCATAGGCTTACTCGATGAGAACTGCCTTCAGTCTGTTTACAAAGATTTCCCTCTACTGTAAGTAAGTTCAATTTCATACAACATTACTTGAACCAATGTCTGTGTACTTTGCACAAAAGTAACGGTGGGGAATAGTTTTCATCTCAACTGTCACTAGCCCTGATTTCCCTCCAGACTGTTTACCCTACACGAACGCGTCTTCTAACAACAGGAAATCAATTCTGTTCCAACAGGAAGATAGGCCTATGGACGACCCCAATCAGCTAATTGTACGCATAAATCTCTAGGACTGCAAGGGCAAGTATGGGCACGGCACTCCCCCGGGGAAAGGGGTGTTACTATAAATTCAATCCACTTGATCGTAATTGTGTATTACAAAATACTTCATAACATAAATGGAGAAATTTCATTCACATAAATAACCAGAAAACCTAAAAAAAAAAAGGTCAATGCACTTAAAATGATGAACACAGCATCGCATGACAAATGGTTGTCGCAACCAAACTGCGAATTTTGCTTGTTACACCAGTCGGGTGCAATTTAACAGCCTGGTAATTTACAATGGTTGTATTTGGAATAACGAGATTCAAAACGTATGAACTGTCTTAACAGTACAGATAGACGGGACGGTGTGATAAATCTACTAATGATTTAACTGGCTCGCGACGGATTCAAACACACAACACTAATGAAATTTCGACGTCCACAACAAGGCAAAGTATTTTTTGTCCAGCTTGGCTACCATCATATTCTCAAGGACTGTGCTCAATTACAACGCATGGAAAATGATAATTTCTCAGTTTTTGATACATGTTTTTGTCACGAAGATATTTCGGCCTTAGTAGAGAGGAGGTAACAGCGGAGTGGCGAAAACTGCATTATGTTGGACTTCGTAATTCGTGCCCTTCACCAAATATTATTCGGGGGATCATATCAGGATGGATGAGACAGGCGGGGCATGTGACACGTATTGGAGAGAGAATAGGTACAAAAAGGGTTTTGGTGTTGGAAACCTGAGGGAAAGAGTGAACTTCGAAGACATGGGAGGAGATGGGCGGATAATAATAAAATTATCTCAAAGAAAAATGACGAGGGCGCAGACTGATTGATCTGGATTTGGATAAGGATAAGTTGCGGGCTTTTATGGACCTTAAATGGACTTTCGGGTTCCAAAAAGGAGAAATTTCTTGATTAACTGAAGAAAGATTCGCTTATCAAGGATTCTGCCCCATGCAGTTAGCCACAATCCCTCGAAGTTATGAAAGAGAAACACCTGCTACGAACAGTTACTGCTTTAGGTGTCAACAAATGTGACTACCAAAACACACAAGAACTGTGGATAAAAACATTTTCAAAGCCAGACAACTTCCAACCCGTAAAAAGTGCAACAGGAAAATAATTTTACCAATTCTGTAGTTTCACATCATGACCTAAGCGTAATAATTTCGAAACACTTCACTGGTGTGCCGTTCCTGTCGGTAATGGCCCCTTCAGCACCACTGGAATCCACTAAAATATTCCAGTCTGTGAATTCCTTGCAATATTGAGCGCGTTTGCTGCATCCACTACGAACGATACACACGTTTTCCATTCAGAATTCTGCATTTCCTCTCTCCATTCCCCCCCTTTCTTGAATTCCAAAACGTCAGTCATCCTCCATTACACACTCAGCCGAAAGCCATCTGGATTCTCGTGCACACACGACTACATTCCTTCAAGCCTGGCAGGGAGTTCTCCAACCAAATCAACCCTATGTTCTCCAGCTTTTCTCCTCCGTAACGTTTCTCCGTCCTACACTCCTCCGGCTTCTCATGTGCGTCTTATCATCGCAAAGTAAAAGAAAGGGTGAAATTCGACAAAGCAATGAGCGTGACAAATGTCTGGAATGGAGGGACTTAGCAACAGGTTGCTGTGGCAATGTTTATAGATCGAGGACATCAATCGAGAGATCGATACGTCTTAAAGCAACACAATACTGTGCCACTGTGTCAGTATTTAAATATTTTTGTCTTCATCAGGACCCCTGCTACTACTGTATCAGGCTGAAAGGCTGATTATCTTTTTAACCTTTTAAAGCCTAGCGGTAACTTTACGTACCAGCAGGTTTAACATTAAAAAATTCTACGTGGTGTCCACATTGCGTTTATGTGTTTTGTACGGATCTCAGAACAAACAGCAACTTTTGCCTTATAAAACATTAAGAGATTGGTTTTTATAACCGATGTGGGGAGTGTTTACAGCGCGGTACGCACTGAGTCCTTATATAAAACAGATACGCTTCGTCTTTAAAAGGTTAAGTTACTTTCGGATACAAATCGCCGAGGCTGTCAGTAATTCCCCCGAATCGATATGGCTTGTATTGCATATGTAAATCAGGTTGTATATGGAAATGCCACGGAGCTGGGGCAGCCCCTATACAGTCAGCAGGCTAGCGGCGGGACGATCCAGGGTTCGAATTGTCCACACTATCTGTGTGGCCCATCCAGTCTCAGATTGTGTGACCCGATTCGAGGAATTCAATCGGGAATGTACATAACTGAAATTATGGAGCGTTGTTTTGAGTACATATCCGTTGATGTGGCGGGTATTTACGTAAATTGAAAGTTAGCGTTTATATCTGTGGTAGGAGGCTAAAAATTTCAAGGCATCTTTTGTGCGGGTGAAGAGGCCGAAACGTCTTGCTGACCATTCACGTCAACCTCCGGCCGAGGTTACGAATGTGTTAAGCTACACCTCTGTTCTCCCAATACGCCTTCATTGCGTGGACACAGGCTTGCTTTTAAGAACTTCGTGCAATAACATACGCATATTTAATGAGTATAGATCCGTCTCACAGCCAACAAATTATTTATTAAGGATTAAAAGTTTCGATGTTAAAAATCTTACATGCGACCGGTTTCGGCACTAAGCTGCCATCATCAGACCCTCCCTTATTCCAAGTAACACAAATTATTCAAATTAACAATGGTTGTTAAAAACATATATGCAAGCTAATTGTTTATCAGAGAAAGCATATATAGCTTGCATATATGTTTTTAACAACCATTGTTAATTTGAATGAATAATTTGTGTTACTTTGAATAAGGCAGGGCCTGATGATGGCACCTTAGTGCCGAAACCGGTCGCATGTAAGATTTTTAACATCGAAACTTTTAATCCTTAATAAATAATTTGTTGGCTGTGAGACGGATCTATACTCATTAAATATCATACAAGCCAACGGGGATGACAAATATCAAAATAACATACGCATAATTTGAAACATACACAGTGACGGGTGTCTACGACTTTGTCCCGTAAATACACTTCCCCTTCTTACTATTACAGCCATGTTCCCTCTAAGCTGCGCGGGTGTGCGGCCGCGCACTAACTAAAACGCTTCCGCGCACACTGAATTGTTACCGTGCAGCTGGAATTTTTCAATTTTCATTGTAATTTTTCTTCTTATGCATATTATAAAAAAAACTTTTAAGGTGCCGCGCAGCAGTCAGGTAAAGCAAAAATTTTCTGCTCACAGTAGTAACAGGTCTGCGGAACTGTAAAAAAAATTAAGAGGGAACGTTGATTACAGCCATGTGAAAAGCGCTGCACAACGCATATTTGTCAAGATGTACTGCAGCTGAAAAGGAAGGACTTAAAAAGATAAATGCATGTAAAGTGGAGAAAGGGGTTAGAAGACAATAAACGCAACTGAAGTAGAAAAATTTCCACATTTATTCGTTCCATGAGGAGTGAAAAACAGTACTATCGGAAGTACATGAAAACTGAGGGCCTTCGACTATAAACAAGCGCCCACTCGCCGCAGTAGCTTTCAGAGCATAACATGACTTGTTAATCTAATGCTGCGTTAATTCAGTAGACGGTATTACAGCGCTACACGATGAACATAAACCGTAGCTTTAACCATTTAAAGCCTAGCGGTAACTTTACATACGACCAGGTTTAACATTAAAAAATCCTACGTGGTGCCCACATTGCGTTTATATGTTTTGTACGGATCTCAGAACAAACAGCAACTTTTGCCTTATAAAACATTAAGAGACTGGTTTTTATAACCGAAGTGGAGAGTGTTTACAGCGCGGTACGCACTGAGTCCTTATATAAAACAGGCACGCTTCGCCTTTAAAGGGTTAAAACATCCAATGCGGTTTACTGTGTATCTTTATAAAAAGGAGAAAAGCCAAAGAAAAAGGGAGGTAAGAATGAAATGGAAGTGACAACCACACGCCTAGGCTACTTTATATGCTTGTGGCAATTCATATCCCTACGAACAACGAGGGTCATTTCAAAGCAGTATCCAATACCAATGCCTTCAATAAAGTACATCCTCTGGTGACGACAAGGGAACACACGCAAAAGACTCGTCAGGAAAGAAAATAACAGACTGGATGCTCTCAATGCAGACAATATTGTGCTATTAAATTACTTACCATGTATTTTATTGGTTTTAACATCTTTATTGACATATATAACACCCCGCCGATCCCAGTGGCCGCGCGGTCTAAGGCGTAAGTCTGTGGCCGAGCGCTTGCTGGGATCGTGGGTTCGAATCCCACCGGGGGCATGGATTTTTTTGTCTCTTGTGAGTATTTGTGTTGCCAGGTAGAGGTCTCTGCAATGGGGCCGATCCCTCGTCCAGAGGAGTCCTACCGACTGTGGTGTGTGTCTGAGTGTGTTCAAGTGAAAATAAACAACCTCGACACCTACTGTGAGTAGGTAGAAGAGGGAAGGGCTGGCAAACGTAACGTAACGTAACGTAACGTGTAACACCCATGAAATGAGATCCCAATCTAACCATACAAAAATGAAGTTGCAATTCTAATTTTAATATTGTGTATTATAATAGCCTGAAGATGAGCAGCTAGTGGTCGAAACATGTAGCCGTGTAACTCGTCTGATAAAACACAATAAACAGTTGTGTTGAAGGTGATTAATAACTACCGTGCAAAATGCAGCCTCTGCTTAATGTCACGCAAAGTATCAACGCTTTTGCGTGACTTTCTGTTGTTCAGCAATCGATATCTGTCGAGCTGCATTTTATGTAAAGTGGGCAGAGCTATTATGGCGAACGAATAAGAAATCCGTCCAGTTGCAAACAATCGCATTTATAAAATGTGTCAGTTGTAACGAAATCGTTACTTTAACATTAGGAGTCGACTTCAATTAACCCTTTAAAGACGAAGTATATCTGTTTTATATATGAGGAGCTAGTTCGTACCGCGCAGTAAACACTTCGTCTCGGTTACAAAAACCAATCTGTTAATGCTGTATAGGAAAGTAATCGCTGTTTGTTCTGAGATCCGTACAAAACACATAAACGCAATGTGGGCACCACGTAGAATTTTTTAATGATACACCTGGCGGTACGTAAAGTTACCGCTAGGCTTTAAAAGGTTAACTTCACAGGTTCCGCATTTCAGCGTGCGCTCAGTAGCCATGTTGTACGGTAACAAGTCCCACAAAGAGGACGCAACAACGAAGTGGCCACACAAGGAGAAGGGGAAAATCCGTAGCACCGGTCGGGTGTTCTTCACAAAACACTGCAGTTTGCCTAAGCTTTTAACTTCATTCATACTCCAGACAGACACTTTACCCTGGACATTCTCCACTCCAGCACGTGACGACATCGAACTTAAGCGTCAAGCTCGTACAAGATACGATAGTCGGTTATTTCACGCTCCCGGCGCCATGTTGATTAGATCTGCGCTCTTCTGGGGAATTACACAGCGTCGAGCGGTAATCCTTTACCGACGTTTCGGGACAACCTATCGATCTTATCTTCAAGGGTCAAGAAGTCTTGACGGATATTTTATATTCACACCGTGCATTGTCTTAGATACATATCACCACAAACCAACTAATGGACTTTATTCACATTAAATTGCTCAGAAAAATGCTCCTATATGTTTGGAACCGTAGCAGGGTTCATTCTCAGGGACTCATACAATCACTAATCACACGCACTACCACAATAAGATAACAAAAGTTTGTCACAACAGATGCATTTTAAGTTGTGTATATTACCATTAATATTAGCCCAGTTAGGTAAAAAAAAGGCAAAGCAGTCCCATTACAGGCCCTTAGGGTTCCAGGAGGTTGAGGCTCCCAGATTTCTAGACAGTCGGCACATGAAGGTGGTAAGGTTGTCAGCCATAAGCATCGGCAGCCTTTACCCCCAGGAAATATTCCTGGTACTCATTTCTGTTAGAGGCTGAGTCGACCCCAGGGCCATAGTGCGACCGACAGGGTTATGCCAATGAAAAAAATCCACTGACACCATCGGGAATCGAACCCGCGACCTTCCGCACAGTGCCTCAACAAACTGCGCCACCGCAGCCCCACCAGTTAGGTAAGGATCTTCAATGCGCTGAGCTCTAAATTCGCGTTAGAATTAATATATTTGACCGAAACGTAAACGAAAACATAATTCGGAAACCGTTTCCGGCATACTGTGCCACCACCACCACCACTTGCATGATTCACGTCCAATGCCTGTCATCGCATTTTTCTGAAATTTGGTATTAGCGAACCTCCAAACGTAAGTTAATATTCTCTCTCCGTATTAATCTCTTATATCCATACATACCGATTACACAAATTATAACTGAAATACTGTATTTTTGAGCGAAACACTCGACAAATAATTTTTCTTGTGTCTGTTGATATACGTTAGTTTCTTATAATGCGTAGGACGGAAAGAGCCGGCACAGGGTAAGGCACTACAGTGACTAGACTGGAATCTCCTTGGTTCGAATTTCGGCAAGGGTCAAGAGATTCGTCTCTTATTCAAAAACGTCAATTACCGGCTCTGTGGCTCGCCCAACCCCTATTCAAAGAAACCGGCAGCAAAACGACAGGAGCGTGTGCCAGACCACTCACCTGCATCTCATGCCAAGGTTAAGTATGAGTGGAGTTATAACCCCACCCCTACATGCTTTCATGGCATGTACAGGGACAGCGTTATCTTTTACCTTTGCTTTATTACAACGTGCTGACTCAACACAGTGCGGTTTTTGCGCCGACGTCTGCAAAATAATATCAAAACCAACGGCATATGCCACAATAACGAGAACTAACTAACTATAACTAACGAACTAACTTTAACTACATGAAGCAGAGGCCTTCTTGAGAAGCTAACTGTTTATCAGCTAGTCAAGAAATTCCCCCCATTTTATGGAATCCGGAGGTTCATTACCGCATTCACAAGAACCCGCCACCTGTCCATATCTTGAGCCAGCTCAATCTAGTCCATATCCCCATCCCACTTCTTCAAGATCCATTTTAATATCATCCTCCCATCTATGCCTGGGTCTCCCAAGTGGTCGCCTTCCCTCAGGTCTCCCCACCAAAATCCTGTACGCACCACTCTTTTCCCCCATACGTGCTACAT
Source organism: Coptotermes formosanus (assembly GCA_013340265.1). NCBI lineage: Eukaryota > Metazoa > Arthropoda > Insecta > Blattodea > Rhinotermitidae > Coptotermes > Coptotermes formosanus. The sequence goes on from BLKM01011919.1 coordinate 177,366, forward strand.
GCCCCGCCCATCTCATTCTTCTCGATTTGATTACCCGCATAATATTTGGTGATGAGTACAGGTCAGTAAGTTCCTCGTTATGTAGTCTTCTCCACTCCCCTGTCCCCTCGTCCCTCTTAGGCCCAAATAACAATAAGGAGAACGCATTTCAGAAAACTATGCTATATACACCACACTACAGCACAGGCCTCTCCACGTTTGGTCTTTCTGTGCTTCAGACACCCGCAGTATTGTACAGTTCTACTGCTTCGTATAACCTAATTTCTACACTGGAATCCTATTTGGACGGAACTCGACATCCAAGCTGAAATGTCTCTTGCTATCACGCCCGAATATTCTAAACACTGAATTGTAGAATACAGGCTTCAGAAGACGGCATTTGACACAATCACAAATGAGTGACGAAGTTCCCACTAGACCAAGTTATCGTACACAAATATAAAGCGACACGAAAAACTTGGTGCTAGTAACTGTTAGTGTGTATGCGAAGGATGTGACATACCTCGTGGCGATTGGTGCAAGACAGGCCTAAGCAGTGACGGCACAACGTGAACTCTTATACGGTTCGAAGCGTTTCAAGAGCAAGAACTTTCTCACTTTGCTTATTAACTGAATTTAGTTTAGAAATGAACTTTTAATCACGGCCACAGACGGCTACATATAACCTATTCTGAAACCTACACATCCTGTGTCCAGGAAAATCGAACGCCGTATCACAAGTTTAACCGTTTAAGCCTAGCGGTTACTCTACACGCCAGCCGGTTTAAAATTAAAAAATTATACACGGTACCCACACTGCGTTAGTACGTTTTGTACGGATCTCAGAACAAACAGCGACTTTTGCCTTATGCAGCATTAACAGATTGGGTTCGTAAACCGAGGTGGAGAGTGTTTACAGCGCGGTACGCACTGAGTCCTTGTATTAAAAACACGTTTCATCTTTAACCTTTTAAAGCCTAGCGGTAACTTCACGTACCACCAGGTTTAACATTAAAAAATTCTACGTGGTGCCCACATTGCTTTTATGTGTTTTGTACGGATCTCAGAACAAACAGCAACTTTTGCCTTATAAAACATTAAGAGACTGGTTTTTATAACCGAAGTGGGGAGTGTTTACAGCGCGGTACGCACTGAGTCCTTATATAAAACAGATAAGCTTCGTCTTTAAAGGGTTAAAGCGTTAAGGCCGGAAACAGTCGTTTGAATTACACACGGTGACATAAGAATGTTTGTCGTCAAATCTGCTAATGTAATGCCAACAATTCATTCCCGATTCAGTTGAAGAAAAGGTAATGTTCCCTGTGTACGCCACGAAGGCGTAGGGGCGAGTAAAGGTAGAGCTCCACACATTCGTGTCTTTGGGGATGAGTGGTCAGTCTTCCGTCCCGTTCGCTTTATTCCCGGGAAACGAGCCCCCAGTAGGCCCACCCACTGCACAGGACGTCTGGCGGGCCACAGACGTAGTACGGGACTCTGGAGAAGAGAAATTCCGAGAAATTAAAAATGGCGATTTCCGGAATACGACACACATTTGTGTATTTTTCTGCGATCTCTAAAAGCAGCAATAGGCCTACAGCGCGCTTTGTTATCATAGTCTATCGCTGTGGATCGATTCGGGCGGTTTCAGCTAGACTGTAACCTAACAAGGCAGACTGGACACAAATTTTTTCACGTCGTGTAGTAACAAGGGCTCAGGGGTATAGCTACAGCCCATCCATACGCAATAAGACACGAGACATGAATTACGTCGCTCGAAACGGCCGACTAGGGACCAGTTCCGCGCAACGATAAATGGCTACGCTACCCGATGCTGCCGTCCTTGCTACTGCACTGACATGCGGCGCGCCAGGCCTGCACAGCCTTGCATGTCGTACGGGCAACGTCGACAAAATGTGGTCTGCATGCAGGCAACATGAAACTCGACAAAAAAAAATGAAGACTGAATGAATATACGTACAATTGCATGTGTAATTTTGCCTGTAGCAGCAGTACAGCGACTAGACTATGGATTGGACAGCTGGAGGTTCGAGACCCGGTAAGGGCAAGAGATGTTTCTCCTCTCCAAAACGTCGACACCGGCTCTGAGGTACACCTATCTTCCCATTAAATGGGAACCGGGGCTTCTTCCCGGGGGTAAAGCAGGCGGGGCGTGAAGTTAACTCACCTCCGTCTAGTGGTGAGGTGAAGAATGAGTGGAGCTATACTTCTATTCCCCCTATACGCCTTAAAGGAATGGAAAGGGAGAGCTTCACTTTTTTGCCTTCTTACAAGTACGTACAAGAAAAATAAAAAACATACTGATAAGAAAAATTTGTACAAAATTAAGTTCAGATCCCAACTAGGGCGTCGCTTTTTTTAACACATTTTTACAAAACGAATTCCTCATGTAATGGTGTCTCCGTAAACAGACAGCTGGTACGTTTTCAAAATTAAGTTCAGATCCCAACTAGGGCGTCGCTTTTTTTAACACATTTTTACAAAACGAATTCCTCATGTAATGGTGTCTCCGTAAACAGACAGCTGGTACGTTTTCAAAATTGTTTCGCGTCGTATCACGGCTTCTGTCTGATACAGCGTTAAAAGACGGTTTCTCATTTCAAACTTCTTCGGGGGTGACACAACACTGCGTCGCGGGCAACATGTTACCCCACGAGTTAAGGGGTTCCATCGGGCCTGCTATACACGAAACTCCGCAATCCGGTTTCCGTCACTTCCAGGTTCCAGTAGCAATAACATGTTCTACACGTGTACCGCTTCCAGTGCTATTCTAGACGAACTGGGACATACTGTTGGGTTTCATGCTTGGTTATTCCACCGTCACTGCAGCATTAAGGTATTAATCGACATATTATTAGAATGCAGATACATGGCACGGTTACCACCATACACTTCGTATCTTCACTAACCTTTTAAAGCCTAGCGGTAACTTTACATACCACCAGGTTTAACATTAAAAAATTCTACGTGATGCCCACATTGCGTTTATGTGTTTTGTCCGGATCTCAGAACAAACAGCAACTTTTGCCTTATAAAACATTAAGAGACTGGTTTTTATCGAAGTGGAGAGTGTTTACAGCGCGGTACGCACTGAGTCCTTATATAAAACATAAACGCTTCGCCTTTAACCTTTTAAAGCCTAGCGGTAACTTTATGTACGACCACGTTTAACATTAAAAAATTCTACGTGGTGCCCACATTGCGTTTATGTGTTTTGTGCGGATCTCAGAACAAACAGCAACTTTTGCCTTATAAAACATTAAGAGATTGGTTTTTATAACCGAAGTGGAGAGTGTTTACAGCGCGGTACGCACTGAGTCCTTATATAAAACAGATACGCTTCGTCTTTAAATGGTTAAGTACTAAAATTACGCTGTGTAAAGCTGTTAGCCGTTGCCACAATCGGTAATTACGGGGAAGTTTATTTTTAATTGATGAAACATTAATAAAGAATGCAAGCCGCAAATCCTGTGCATGTATTTGTATTTTAGTATTAAACTGGTTCGACATAACGCCAAGGCTACCAACAGGCCGTACTTCCACTAAAGGGCGAAGAAGACAAGACTTACATCAGAAGCACTTATATTATTTCTCGGGATTAAATTTTAAAAACATACGCAATGCCTGAATCGTGCCTTTAACTAAGCACCACGCCATGAAGGCAGATGAAGGACTGGAGATACACCTCCACGCATCAACCTCGGTACCATATGAGAACGAATATTGTGCTTCGCGCTCCGGCCGCTTTACCAGTGAAGGAAAAGCCCAAAGCAAGCGCTGAATAGGGGGATGGGCGAGCCACAGTGGCAGGCTAGACGTTACGAAAAGAAAAATCTCCAGCACGTATTGGGTATCGAACCACGGTTACTCGGTCGTACAACCCACAATCCAGTAACTATACCGCCTCTGTGCAGCGTCTATTCGAGATCCACTTAATTAGGACATTTCTAATATTCACGGGAGGGTAGGGGGAAGTTCTCATTGTTATAGGTTATTTGTTGGTTTCTGGTAGCTTAAATTTCCAAGCCGAAGGTTAAAAGCGAGTCACTTGTACAGCGATAGTGACAGCTGATTGGCAGACGAAACAAAAAAAACGCCCTCCCCATACCACCTCGTCTACACAGTAGACTCATCCGCCAGCTCCGCCAGGTTCTTCACCGACCGAAAAGTAACAAATGGCCTCTGTCTGGATAAGGTGCCGCCAAGGGACGGTGCAGCTCAGTGGAACTATAAACAACACGCATCAAAATTCATAAATGAAGGCGCTGCGACGGGCATCTGATTGCAATAGCGAAGCGTAAATCAGTCCAGTGCAGTTCAACACAGAGAAGATAAACACATCAGAGATGAGAAAACGTTGATGGTAATAGGAAGATGTACGAAAAAGCACCTCGTTGAAAAGCTGATGGACTGCAGACAGTCATGACATATGCTGCGCAACTAACTCAGAATAGTTCGGTGACTCATTCCTTGTCTGTATTGGAGAGACTGACAGTGTTTCAACAAACTTTCCCTCGGGCTGACAGCACGTGGAGAACGTACTCATCGTTAGAGATACTTAAACTAGACGCTGGACCTGCGAGTCGCTGATTCCGGGGAATTCAGGGGTTCAGTAAGCACGTTTCCTTTATAACGAAACTCGTAAATATATTTTTGAAAACTTTTAATTACATTTTTATATTCCTTCCCATGCTAGCGCACAATCGGGCTTTTTTTTTAATACGAATCCCCGATAGAATTTTTTTTCATAAATGTTCGTATGTTTTTTATACATCAAAAAAGTTCTAAGAACTTTTCACTTCATTGCTCAAGCAAAACAGTAGGGTTTATATCAAGGGCTGCGGAGGAGGTATACAAAACCTCCGACTCCGACTCCTCCATTTTTAAAACTCCGACTCCGACTCCCTTATAAAATCTCAATATGTATTAATAACGGCAAACCTATAAGGCGTTTCATCACCACCACGTGAATCATCAGGCTACTTTTTAGACTTATAGCCTATATTTAAGTATAAGTCTAATGGTTAACTGTAGCTATCAGGGCTCTGGAGTTGGAGTGTCCAGTTAAGGTTTTAGACTGAGGTCGGAGTCGGAGTCGGTACATTTTTACCGACTCCGACTCCACAGCTCTGGTTTATATGGGCGGCATTCAGCGAAATTTCAGATTTAGTAGCTTGGGTTCCACTCAAATTACAAGTTTGCGGACGTCTCTTCTAATATATGGACTAACACGTAAAAGACTTTGTGCCAGGCCACTTTAACATTTTAAAGCCTAGCGGTAACTTTACATAACACCCGCTTTAACATTAAAAAATTCTACGTGGTGCCCACATTGCTTTTATGTGTTTTGTACGGATCTCAGAACAAACAGCAACTTTTGCCTTATAAAACATTAAGAGACTGGTTTTTATATCCGAAGTGGAGAGTGTTTACAGCGCGGTACGCACTGAGTCCTTATATAAAACAGATACGCTTCGTCTTTAAAGGGTTAAGCAGTTACCTGCAGACAGCCAAGTGAAACAATACTGAGTAAACCTTCTCGAACTCCCGTGTCTTACACCCTACCTGGTAACAAAACACTTTTTTAAGATGTACAGGGCTAGTCAGAGAAAGACACACAAGAAGTGCATAGGGACATGCAATTTACGGTAACCGTCAACAAAAAACCGGATGAAAAGTCTCCGTGGCGTCTAAATTTGTGCGGTGGCGCCTAACATTTGTGGGCCCTCAGTATTGAACTTGCTTCATGTCACCCTTCTGTGGCCTAGAATTTTGAGATGGGTACCAGATTTTTACAAAATTTGTGGACCCCAGAGCATACGCAATACAATTTCGTTGCACACTCAATGGTCCTGATTGACTGCATAAATTAATACGTCCTTAATTAGTTAATCAGTAAAAATATGTGGGATAGCCAAGTGAACAACGCTGAAAGCTGATGCAGCTGTAGACACAGCATGTCATCAGCATGGGTTAGAAGCACGTACTGTCAGAGACGTTCCGAAACTACTGGCATTAAATTAGTTCGTAAAATACTGTTGCCGATCCCAGTGGCCGCGCGGTCTAATTGCTGGGATCGTGGGTTCGAATCCCAACGGGGGAATGGATGTTTTGTCTCTTGTACAGTGTTTATGTGTTGTCAGGTAGAGGTCTCTGCGGAGAGCCGATCCGTCGTCCAGAGGAGTCCTACCGAATGTGGTGTGTGTCTGAGTGTGATCAAGTGCAAATAAAAACCCTCTACACCTGCTGTGAACAGGTAGGTAGAAGAGGGAAGGACTACCAAACGAAAATACTGTTTATATTTCACGTGACTCACTCAGGCATACTGGAATAGCCGTAGAGAGTTTCGCAAGAAGATACATTTCCACTATTCGGGTTTACTAGGAATAAGAATTTCGTGATACAGTTGCTACCTTAAAGACGAAGCGTATCTGTTTTATATAAGGACTCAGTGCGTACCGCGCTGTAAACACTCTCCACTTCGGTTATAAAAACCAGTCTCTTAATGTTTTATAAGGCAAGAGTTGCTGTTTGTTCTGAGATCCGTACAAAACACATAAACGCAATGGGGGTACCACGTGGAATTTTTTAATGTTAAACCTGGCGGTATGTAAAGTTACCGCTAGGCTTTAAAAGGTTAATTTTGACAGCGCCGCTGTCACGTTTGTAACTGCTGATTTACACAACAGGCTCCTGTGGGCCATTATTTACTGCAGTCAATTGAAACCAAAGTACAAAATTTTCCATGACCGCCATCTTCTCGTTCAAAACTTCTACAACATCGGTAACAGGAAAATTTTTTTAAAGACCCCTATTACTATACGTCATGTAAGACGCGTCTGTATTGCTTCCACCTCAGAAATTCGCGCACCTGCTGCACTGTACGAAATGGAACAAGCACCACCTTCATAGGTCAAAATGCTAACCTTTCGTGTTTTCAGGACAGAGCATGCTATGCTGGCACCAGTTTGCCCCTTAGTCTCAAGTCTTAGGAATTAAAAGGCACTATTTAATGCAGCATTCTGAAAATACTCAAGGACACACTCCCTGTACTCTGTGGACAAACTGTTTATGTTTAAGTATGATGCATAATACTGTACATTATATCTTCATACTATCTGTATTGTAATAATTCTATATATTTTGCATATTTGTAGGATTATCACTTATTCCACAACCTGTCATTCTGGCAAACTTTCGGATGCACGGAATGAACGAACGACTGACGAATGAATGAATGAATGAACGAACGAACGAA